>JAUMIR010000002.1:381723385-381960885 GCA_030847615.1 Gambelia wislizenii | reverse complement strand
TTCCCAAAAGCAAACAATGATTTTGCCATTTTATATAAGGAACACCATTTTACTATGCCATCATCTATAACGGGACTTGAACTTCCACAGACTTTGATATCTACGGGGGGGTGGTGGTCCTGGAACCAAAAGGCCCACTATGATTCCCATTATAATGGTCTTAAACCACCTGAGCAAGAACATTCTGTAGGACTTGTCATGCGGCTCAAGTTTCAAAAGGTGCAAGCGATGTCATTGCAGCCACAGGTACATCACATAGTCATGCAAGGATTTCCCACATTACTCTTCAAAGAGAAACAAATTATATGAGTAGATTTATTTCAGTGTAGACTTAATAGGTTAATGATGCACCTGTGCAGGGCACTAATTCTCTACATGAGTGTGCCCCATGGGGAGGACATTTATCCATAAGAGGACTTAGGTGGAATGTTTACATGGATGAGCACTTTACTTGTGGCTGTCATTGACCAGAATTCTCTTGATACCCTATGGTGGAAGTTGCACTTTTTCCAAGGTCATACAGCAGTGCAACAGAAGGTAGACAAAGGTTGGTATTCTGTTGATAACCTTTGTAGGTGTAACTTCCTATTACACCAGCATATGTGCTGCTTTGGTCATTGCAGAAGGAGATATTCAGTATCTCCTTGTGCAATGACCCTGTGTGTGAAACCCCAGCTTGCCAGTGCTCAGGAACATCCTCACAGCCAGTTAGTGGCTAGGGTAGTGGGGAAATCTCAGCCACAATCCAACTGCTGATTTGCAGTTGGGAGAAATGAAGTACTACCATCATCCTAGACTTTCTCTTCTCCTGGCTGCCAAAGTGCACCAGATGGTAACTGAGGGCTTAGCTACACCAGCCAGGATACGGCAGCTCCCTGCCAGCTCCCCACCCACATCTCCTGGCTGCAGAAGTATCCTGTTCTGCCCCCATTACCTCCACAAAACAAGTCAAAGTCCAAACAGAATGCCAGCCCATCACTGCAGCTGCCACCATTGCTGCCTCCACCACCATTTTCTCTCCTGACTCAGAAGCCAGGAAGGGGCCCCACAACATGTGACTGAAGCCTCCCTGAAGGTGACCAGCCTTGATCACATGCTGCAGGACCCCTGCCCAGCTTCCGAGAGAGTCAGGGAGCTGGTGGCAGCAGCAAGGGCTTGCATGCCAGACAGGCTCATGTGGACACAAAGGGCCTGATCTGGGTTTTGGCTGCTGGTAACAGATTAAACCAGGTTTTATTGTCAAATGCTTTATTGGGCCCTACCCCAGATTTTCCCCAACATAGCCCTGTATCTGCTCTGGGGGGTGAGAAGGACTGCCTGGGGGTGAAATGGGACAAAAGCCCTATGTCATGTAGACTGCGGGGCTCTGCGATGGGGGCAAGCTGGGGTACTTAGCCCATGTAGATAAGGCCTGAGACTCTACTGCTTCTCTACAGCCACTGATTCACCATTGGTGTGCATCCTACTGATAGTCCCATAGATCCAAAAGCCAGGAAGAAGTACTTTGGCAGAAAGTTACATTCTTCTAGCATCCAACAGAATCTCAGCCAGGATCTGCCAGCTCCAAGCACACGATCCCTCCAAATCCTTACTTCCTTCACAGCTGCTGCTCCCATGGCCTTTTTCTTCTTGCTGGTGTTCTTGCATTGGTGTAGTGCAATAGCGGGGTTCCAGGGCTAATACCCTGGAATAAGGTTCAGGCTTAAGGTTCCATAGCTTTTTCCAAGGCATGCAGTAGGACTGATATTACCAACACAATGAGCACAAGTTTTATGCTCTAATTATATACGGTATGAGAGAGAACCACAAGAACATCTGAATGAATGAATACACAGCAATTGTATAGTACACTCTTCCCTCTTTATAGTCTGATGAGAGATTTTAGGTGATAAAATTTAGTAACTTAAGTGGATCATTACTCTCAGTTTTATTTTATTTTTTATTTTTGTAAAGGTGCCAGATCTGACATCACTGAGAGAGTGACATTTTCTCTTTCATATTATGTTTGGCTTCTTCAAGGAAAAGTGCTGTTTAAATATTTGTGCAGAATGCATGGTATTTTGGGATAATAAAGATAGATAATTAAGTGTTGAAGGTTGTAGTCATTTGATTTGTCACTGAGAAAGGGACAAATAAAGCCATGAATAATGCATAATATAACATTCAACCCACAGTTCTGTCATCTTAGGAACTATATTTAACTATGAAAGGCCTTAACACAATCCTGAGTCTTGTCTGTATGCTGCACATCATTTCAGTAATAGTCTTAGTTGGAGCAGGGCCTTTCAAAAGTTAAAATATTATGACTCTGTACAATTGGAAAGAGGGTCCCCCTCTCCCCCATGCAAGGCAGCCCTTTGTTATTCATGCTATTTTATTCAGAATTCTCCTCAAAACCTTAGAAGCTATGGAGGCAGAGAGGCAGCAGTGGTGACCAAGGATGGGTTGGTAAGAACCAGATGTGCTGACTTGCATGACAATGGATAGGGTCCTGTTGGTCCCAGCTAAAATACACCCATTGAATCAATTGTTGAAAGGTGAATTAGAAGCAAATCCAGTTGGAGTCTACTCTACTCAGGACTAGCAATAGGATTTAGGCTGGTAAGTGTTTTCCACAAGTATAAAGCTGCCATTGAATGCCTCGTGGTCGCTCTTCCCGGCCACCCCCGCCCTCCCCAAGCGACCCAGAGGCCTCCCCTCACCACTTTCCCTGGACTCCCCTCACCTCCCTGGCCCTCCCCACCCCCTCCCCTGGGAGGGGCTGGGGAGGCCTACACGGGGCCCCCAGAGGCGCTCTGGAGGCCCCATGAAGGCCTGGGGACGGGGTGGGGAGGGCTGTGGAGGCCTTAACGGGTCCCCCGGAGGTGCTCCGGAGGCCCCATGAAAGCCTGGGGAGGGGGTGGGGAGGCCTGGGGAGGCCTTCACGGGGCCCCCAGAGGCGCTGCGGAGGCCCCATGAAGGCCTGAGGAGGGGGTGGGGAGGGCCGGGGAGGTGAGGGGAGTCCAGGGAAAGTGGTGAGGGGAGGCCTCTGGGTTGCTTGGGGAGGGCGGGGGTGGCTGGGAAGAGCGACTGCGAGGCCTCCGGAGGCCTCTGGGTCGCTTGGGGAGGGCGGGGGGAGGCCGGGAAGAGCGACCGCGAGGCCTCCGGAGGCCTCTGGGTCACTTGGGGAGGGCAGGGGGCGGCCAGAAGGAGCGACCGCGAGGCCTCCGGAGGTCTCGGGGTCGCTTGGGGAGGGTGGGTGGAGGGCTGTCATTATTTGCAGGATTTTCACATTCGCGGGGGTCTATGGAACCTAACCCCCGCGAATGTGAAGGGACAACTGTACAATCTCCTCCTAGGACTGTGCTCACAGTCTGGGAGTGCACCTGGACCCGTCGCTCCAAATGTCTAATCAGGTAAATGCGACGGCCAGGAGTGCCTGTTATCAACTTCGGCTGATACTACAGCTGCACCCTTTCCTGGAAACCAGGGACCTCAAAACTGTAGTATACGCACTGGTAACCTCCTGTCTGGATTTCTGTAATGCACTCTACATGGGGCTACCCTTGTGCTTGACTTGGAAACTTCAACTAGTTGAGAACATGGCAGCCAGATTGATTTCTGGTGTTTCCAAAAGAGAGCATATAACACCTGTGCTAAAAGCTCTCCATTGGCTGGCTATTAGTTTCCGGGCACAGTACAAGGTGTTGGTTATGACCCTTAAAGCCCTACATGGCTTGGGTCCAACTTATCTCTGGGACCACCACCTTCCATAAAACCCTCCCCGTGCACTTTGGTCCTCTGGGAGGAATCTGTTACAATCTATGAAAACAAGGCTGTCGGTGACCTCCCAGAGGGCCTTCTCTGCTGCCGCTTCCAGATTATGGAATGGCCTGCCGGATGCGATCTGTCTTATTACCACCTTAGACAGCTTTAAAAAAGGTGTCAGGATGGATCTTTTCTGGCAAACCTTTCGTGAATAACTATCCCGGCCTAAGACTCGGCTGTCCTTTCCCTCTGAGCTGCAATTGGAATTTTTTTTAAAAAGTATTATATGTTTTAATTTTTTTTCTAATTTAATATATTTTTAATTATTGTACGTTTTTAATCCTTTATAATTTAATATTTTTTTAAGGGGTGGGTGGGCTAGGGTATTGTAATTATGGAGTTTTTATATTGTAAGCCTCCCCGATTGCGTTGCAGAGGGCAGGATAGAAATAAACTATTATTATTATTATTATTATTATTATTATTATATCACAATATAGTCATCTGTGCTGACTGTAGTTTGTCCTTGCCCTGGGGTTTGCTGTGCTGTAGCTGGGGCCTTCTGTGCTGTCTGTAGCTGGGGCCTTGGGCCTTCTGTGCTATTTATAGCTGGGGCCTGGGGCCTTCTGCCTTCTGTGCTGTCTGTAGCACGGCCTTGGGCCCTGGCCCTGGATATATGTTATGTGCTCTGACCTTGGAATGGATTTGGACTTTGGCTTATCTTCAACCCTGCCTGGATTTTGGACTCTGTCTCTTGTGTTCCTGACCTGGTCCTGGCATCTCTGCTTCTAGACCCTGCCACTGACACCCTGGGCTCTGACATTAGGAAACTTCCCAACCAATCAAAGCTTCCCGTTGGGCAGTCAGTCAGCACACTGGGAGCAGAAACATGTGGAAACCTTCAAGTCCTTTCTAAACATGGTGGTGGAGGGGCCCTTGTGTCCTGGCATACACATGCATGTGTAGCATGGGGGGATGTGTGTGGTGTGGTGGATATAGTGTGTGTGTGTAGCATGGCAGTGGTGGAGGGGCTCTCACATACTGGTGTGTGTAGCATGGGGTGTGTTTGTATGATTGCATGGCAGTGGTGGAGGGGCTCTTGCATCCTGGCATGCATTGTGTGTGTGTATAGTGTGGTGTGGTCTTTGTGTGTGTAGCATGGTGTGTGTGTACATGTGATTGCATGGTGGCAGTGGAGGGGTTCTCATGTCCTGGCACGTGTGGTGTGTGTATGTGTGGTTCCATGGCGGTGGAAGGACCCACGCATCCTGATGCACCTGGTGTATCTGTGTCTAGTGTTGTGTGTGTTTGTATGTGCAGTTGCATGGTGGTGGTAGACAGGGCCGGTTTAACCTGTCTGCCAAATCAACATTGGCAGGGGGCCCCGAGGTCAAGAGAGGGCCCCCTATTGGCCCCCTTAATCTGACAAAGGAACAGCCAGGAGACAGCCAGGAGGAGCCCCCTCTTACCCTCCTCCTCCAAAAACCTCCTGCTGGCTTTTTTTAAAAAACAAAAAAAAAAACAAAACAGCCTCCCCAAAATGAAAGAGAAAGAGAAAGAGAAAGAAACAGCAGCCCTCCGTGGCAGAAGCTGGAGGGAGAGGCACATCGGAGAGGGTGAGTGTGTGTGTGTGTGTGAGAGAGAGAGGGAATTTGAGGGTTGTCTCCCTCAGAAAGGGCTTCTTTCTTTCTTTCTTTCTTTCTTGCCCATGTGCCTTCAAGTCATATGGGGGCCCCAAAGTAAAGCATTGCAGGGGCCCCCAAAATTCCTTAAACCGGCCCTGGTGGTAGAGGGGCTCTTGGCTTGAAACTAGCCATTACAGTTTATTTGAAAAGTTATATATTAATGCATCATATTATCCTATTCTTGACATGTTTCCTAAGTGGCCAATCAGCAGAGCATTTTATATATGTAGATGATGGTGTATGTTACACCAGGTATAGCTAATTATTTGTATTTACTTGCTGAGTAGGTTCTGCTGCTACCTCAAAACTTTATGATCTTTGATGAATGAATGAATATCAAGATGATGGCCTTTTAAATTCCATATATGGTAGAGTGATGGGACTGGCAACTGAACAACAACATAGGTAAAGAGACTGGGTCCTCCATCACATCTAGGGAGATAGATTAGTTTAGGGTGAGGAAGACATCTCTGTAGCACCACAGTTTTATATTCCAAGACAAGGGGATGGAAACTGGTAGACTTCCACTGATACCCCTCAGCATCAGATTGCCTTACTTTGGCTAATGGTAGGGCCAGCTGTGCCCATGGATCCCCTTCACAAAGTTTGTGCCAAGCATTACATATCAAGTAGATCAATTTGTAAAATTTGAGCTCTCTCTCTCTCTCTCTCTCTCCCTCTCTCTCTCCCCCTCCCCCTCTCCCTCCCCCTCCCTCTCCATGTGTGTGTGTGGTGAGACACAGGCTTCAAATTTTACAAATTGATGTACAGTATATGTTTCCTTTATTAACTTTCTGCTAAATACATTGTAGGAAGAAAGATGGAGGACCCTGTCCTGTGACTAATGGTAAATTCTGCTCATCATTGTTCTTGGATTCTAAGGCCAAGTTTCTAATTGATGGTGGGGGAAATAAAGCGCTACTGAGTGGGGGTGGTGGTCACCCAGGACTGCTCCTTTTTCTTCAACTATGCAATAGCAACTGGACAGGACTGTGTTGGATCTACTGGCCAATCAGTGGGCATTTGGGCTTGGGACAGCCCAAAGTGCTGTTTATTAAGAGGATTCCACCTGAGATTTCATCAGGCATTGGCCAGTACTCTGAGGCCCATCTTTCTACGGTTGTCCCTCCATATCCACAGATTTAAGTATTCACGGCTTGAAAAATATTCTTAAAAATATAATAATCCAAAAAGAAACCTTGATTTTTCCATCTTATATAAGGGACACCATTTTGCTATGCCATTGCATATAATGGGACTTGAGTATTCATGGATTTTGGTACCAATGGGAGGTCCTGGAACCAAACCCCAGTGAATATGAAGGGACAACTACATATTTAAAGGTTAACCACTTAACATCAAAGAGATCAATCTCACAGCATGCTGAGTCCTGGCCCCTCTGGTGATTGATACCTAGAATAGTATAGTGCATAGGCCAGCATCATATTAGTGACTTGTGTGTGCCTAAGTGCTGTTTACATGCAGGTAAGTCCTTTTCTGGACTGATTGTAGAAAGCTATTCCCTTGCCCCTGCATTACATCTAAAAACCTCCCACTGCCTGGCAGCTGTCAAGCCCTCCTGCTGGCACTTACTAATGGGAATGGGGTAGGGAGGGGAAAGAAATTCAGCCCATGATATTCTGGTGGCTCTGGGGTGCATACACATTTCTTCCTTCTGACTGAGCTGAGACCAGTTGCATCTCTATGGCCTGAATTGCCTTCCCCCTCCCCTCTCCTCCCAATAAACAACAGTAGTAGGGACCCCTGTGGGGTGGTTAGAGGGTACAGAACAGTGTTTGCAGAGCTATGAATGGATGTAGGATCTCAGCAATAATGTGCCAATTCTAACTAATCACTAAGATGTTAGGCTAATGACAGAGTTTTCTTGTTGCTTTGGTTCTCCCTCAAACTCCATGGCTACTATTATTCCCATTTACAGAAACTTTGGTATCAGGATAGCAGGTTGTATCTAGAATTTTCTTCCATAGACACTAGCATCCTCTCCACTCAGAATGTTCTTGTCAGTAGATCAAAGGGAAAAACTCATTTTCACCAGTTTTTCCCACCTTCCTGAAGCACAGAGCACCACAAACTCTATGTTCTGGAAGACCTCCCTATTCTCCAGAACAGATTTTTGAGAGGCAGTACCTAGCTACTGTAGAGGCATGAGGAACTGAGGGAGGACCTCTCCCATTTTGCCAGTGGGAATCCTCTGCTGGATCAGGAACTTTACATAGATAGAAGTCCTTCTGCCTGCAGGATGTATATTTGGAATCAAGCCCTGTATCTTTTTCAGGTTTACCTAATAAATCTGTTCATAGAATGCAGACTGTTTAAAGCTTGAGAGCTAACCATATTTCCTCTTAGTATCTAAAACTGAGTATATACCTGTCATAACTTATGAGGAAAATGTAAGCAAAAGAACTGAAATGATTGTACTGCTAGTCCTTCTGGTGAGAAAAATGCAACAATGACAAGACTGATGTCTCTGTATGAGAGTTGTTGTTGGCCTCTCCCTGTCGACTGTAGGTGACTTTCAAGTACACAAAGAATGTCATTATGGCTTTATTTTCATGGGAGTGATTTCTATCAGGCCTCTCTTGAATGGAAATCATCCCATTGGAAGCTGCCACTATCTTCTAAGATAATCTGCTAATGAAATCAAGCTGAATCATCTCTAGATTCAAGGAATTGGAGTGGAGCAGGTCTAAATTCTTAAGGTGTCTACTTTCTTGCAACTGTTACCATGTTGTGATTCAGCGAGGTATGCTTGTACTGTATTTGACTATCTAAAGAGGTTGAATAACAATCTAAAAACAAAGAAGGAGGTGACAGAGATAGTCACACTTCAGTGTGTCAGAAAGTTAACAAATGAATGCCAAAAGCTCAACACTAGGATTGATGTTAATATATATAAATGATCTGAATACAGTTGGGGTGACAAGATGTAAAGATGAGAAAACATATTTTGAACCTTTATGGTACTTTAGGGATATAAGTGAATGAGCAAAGTGCAAAGGTAGACAAAATTCATTGCCTCCAAGATCACACAACATTAATTACAGATATTTATCAGAGCTTTCTAAATGACCTCTGGCTTTTTGTAAAGAATCTTGTGTTGATGATCCTGCTAAGAAGAGGTCAAAGAAATATCCTACTTGCTTAGGCATGGAAATGAAGAATATTATCTGTCACAATGTTATGATATAAACCAATAGGAATCTTTTGTTCCCCTCTTATTTTCCTTCCCTCAATGATATATTTTTAATAAACAGTATTGGCTAAGAATGTATAGGTGAAAATTAGTAACTGAGACAGATGTAATGAAGAAGAGAATGAAAAAATAGTATGTAGAGCAGAACTAACCTAAGACTTACTCTTCTCTTTTCTTCTAGCCTAAAGTAAATCAACAAATGGTACCACCCCCACCCCCCAAGCACACACACATGCATAAGTCAAGGTGCATAACACCCAAGTTACTTTTCAGCCAAATTATTTTGGTACCTGAGGCAGAAAATCCCACAAACACTTTTTCCTATCTCTAGTTGTAAAACAGAGTAAGGAAAAAAAATTAAATAGTGAACAATTTGCTATCCTTTCTTGTTACCTAAATAAACATTGCTATCTGAGTCTCATTCTTTTTGAATGTTACTGGTGCACTTTTGTTTGATACAAAACAAAAAGCATAAGCTATGAGCTGATTTCTGGACATGGTAGCAATTGGTTGTACAAGTAAAACAATACAGTGGGCCCTTGGTATCCGTTGGGATTTGGTTCCAGGAGCCCCCATGGATACTAAAATCTGTGATGCTAAAGTCCCACTATATACAATGGCCTTGTAAAATGGCGTCCCTTGTATAAAATAACAAAATCAAGGTTTGCCTTCTGGATTTTTTAAAAAAATATATTTTTAAACTGTGGATGATTGAATCTGTGGATGCAGAATCTGTGGATATGGAGGGACAACTGTATATAAGAAGGGGGAAACAATGTCTGGGATCCAATGTGGGGAGGATGGTTTAGACTAGTTAGGCCTCCTGGGATACCATTCCAGAAGGTCACCACCTTCAGGGCTGATGAAGACAGCTAGCTCCTGGGAAGTAAAAAGCCCCCATATATAATCAGAAATCATGCGCAGGACTACACATCAGCCATGATGTCAAAATATTATTCCTCAATATTCTCTTCATTCATTTTGCCTGTTTGTAAACTGTAAGCTGTTTTAGTCAGGGATCTGTTTCTTTTGTTACATATTTTTCAAGAACAAAATAGGTGCCAAGCAGTTAACAGCAGGCAACCAACCAAGCAGCAACAGTAACCTAAGCATATCTGTCTATTGTAGTTTTCACATGTTTTGTTTCCTGGAAACTTTATTGTCCCTGTAGCTCACCTCTTGAACTATGGCCAATACTTCTTGAACTATGATGTCTATAATTGCAGAACACAATGCCTCCTGGAGTTGAGTAAAGCAACACAATTATTAATTCCTACTACTGGAGAGGGGGGGGGAGTACCTAGTGTTCCAGACTTGTTAAAGCAGTCTAAAATTACATTGGCCTTTTGTTCCAAAGAAGTACATTGTTGTGTCTTATTTAATTTACCTATTATAAGGGTCTACATGATTCTGAAAAGTGCTGCTATATGGCCACATATTTCCTCTCTTGGAAAGCAAACACTCAATGTTTTTTCCCTCATGTGTAGCACTGTACATTTGCCCTTTCTGGGATTGAATGTGTTGCTGTCTGCCCAGCAATCACTTGGATCTACTATAGACACTATAATATTTCATCATCGAAATGAGAATGTTGCAGCTTGAGAAAGGCAATGAAGGACTCAATGTTCAGGCTGACTACAACCAGAAAGGATGAGGGTTAAATAGAATATTCAACATGATAATCCTTTCCTTGCATGGTAGAATGATTAACTATTCTGTGTGTGCTTTATAAATAGAGTGCAACTGGGATCCAAAGTATTGTTCTTGTTGCTGTTTTGCTATTTCTTCTCTCTACCATTGTTGCAAAGCCTGTTGTGCCATCTAGACAGCCTTCCATGGGGGTTACTGCATTTTCCAGTGTTTAATCTTGGAGACTTGTAAATAAATATATATCCAATGAGTCTGTCAACCCTAAGAGAACAAACTGATTATGACATAAGGTCATGTTATTCCCTGCCCCATCCCGTGTTCTCCCTTTGCTTGCTTTTTATATCACATCTGCAGAAGGGACCTGAAGTTCTTGAAAGTGTGCATAGGAGTTCGCTTTAAAAAAATGTACTACCAAAATATGCATTTTAGAATTTTTCCTGAGATCAGTGGGGAACCTACTCAATAAAAACCCTCAAAATGTGTAACAATTGTAAATGGTTCATGTAAAGCACCATGAACACTGATTGTGCTATATAGGAGGAGAAAGGTAGTAGTAGTCACCATTATGTTCTGCTTCTTTGTTCCCCATTCCATTCCATTACTAGGGCCCTTTTCTTGAACATTGGTGTATATTGAAAAAGATTGGCTATTATCCTTATTTTGATTGTTGGAGAGGTTGGGATTCTATACTGACCTCACAATGACCAACCATGCAATTGCTTTTTTCTGTGCTGCAGCCCCCATCCTGGACATTTCCCAGAGAGTAAGGGAAGTGGCAAAAAAGCTTCCAGGTTCGATAACCACCCACCCCATAACTGGATATACAGTGATTTGTATCATCTTCCCAGGAGTCCTCCAGAGGTCCCCGAGGATGCTGTCATTGTTGTGCATCCAGCCGTAGGAAAATAGCTGGAGGCTTCTCTACACTCTCCCTGTTCCCCACTGGCCAGGAAATCGCCATGTTGGGGAGTTACAGTAGAAAACAGATGTTTTTTGAGGTGGGAGGTGTTTGGATGAGAAATGTATCATAATTGGCCATGTGAGATGTGTCACCTGATCCAGGATCTTGGACATTTTAAAAATACAACTTTTTGTTATATTACGTTCTTAATCTTGTCCTAGAGCATTTAGCCATTTATTGAAGCATAGTTGAATCCAGCTCTAATATTTTGATCTTGCTAGTCAACTTGATCTCTTCTCCCTAATGCTCATAGCTGGAATTCTTCCTTCAGTTACAGCTCCAATTTTGCAGATACTTGTATGATGGAGATCCTAAGTCTTCTGTGTTATAGGACAGTTCAGATTGCAGAGTTTGCAAAATTCCCAAAATGAGTCCATGTATTCCTTTTCTTGTTATTGTGTACCTTCAAGTAGTTTCTGACTTATGGCAACCCTAAGGTGAAACTTTTATGATTTTTTTTTTGCAAGACTTGTTCAGAGGGGTTTGCCTTTTCCTTTCTCTGAAACCCAATGCTCAAACCACTATCTCACACTGCACTTCCTTTGCTACTGCTCAGTTATCCAGGACATCTGGAGATGCTGAATTGCTACAATTGCTAAGATTGTTGAGTCCAGCAAAATTTATTTCCACAGTTACACCATACTTCCAAGCTTGTTCCAAACAGTTCAGGTAAATCATATTTGCACAATTAATATTGTGTCTCATTTGACTTGAGATTTCCTTTTCCTCAGGATGCCTTCCCCACTTCTCTCCAAATTGTGGAGGTCTAATACCAAGTCATACTGAGGACTTGGATGATGCTTTCCTGCAACAGATCACCAAACTTGCAGAAAGGAGAGATGCATAAGTAATGAGAGATTTCACCTATCCTGATATTTGTTGGAAGGCAAACTCTGCCAAGAATATAAGGTCCAACAAATTCCTGATTTGCCTTGCAGACATGGTCCAGAATGTGGAAGAGGCAACAAGGGAATCAGGTTCTATACCTGATTCTAACCAACAGTGATGACCTGATTAATGGGGTGGAAGTGGTAGGATCCTTCTGTGGGAGTTACAATGTTCTCCTGGAGTATTTTATATAGCAGAAAGGGGAAGCCAAGCATAGTCAGACATGCCTTCTAGACTTTAAGAAAGCTGATTTCAGTAAATTTAGGGAAATACTGGGTGTGATCCCATGGTCAGGAACACGAAAAGAGAAGGGCGTTCAGGATGTATGGGCATTTCTTAGAAGTGAGATATTGAAGGCACAACTTCAAACAGTTCCAATGAGGAGGGAAAATAGGTGTCTACTGAAACCAATGTGGATGTCTAAAAACTTTCAACTGAGCTAAGATTTAAAAGGGATATGTACAAGAAATGGAAAAAGGGGGAAATCACCAAAGAGAAATTCAAATGAATAGGCAGCACATGTAGGGAGAAAGTCAGAATGGCAAAAATGCATGATGAGATCAGGTTTGCTAGAGAAATTTTTTTTAAAAGGCTTTTTTTGGTTATGTCTGTAGAAAAAGGAAGAACAAGGAAATGGTAGGGCTGTTGCACGGAGAAGATGGCAAAATGCTATAAGGGAACAGAGAAAAGGCAGAACTACTCAACACCTTCTTTGCCTCAGTCTTCTCCCAAAAGGAAAACAGTGCTCAACCTGGAGAAAATGATGCAGCAGGGGAAATGCAGCAAAGAATAGATAAAGAGGTAGTACAGGGATACCTGGCCAATATAAATGAATTCAGGTCTCCAAGGCCAGACAAACTAAATCCAATAGTATTAAAAGAACTGCCAAAAATAATTTCAGAACCACTAGCAATAATCTTTGAGAATTCTGGAAAACAGGAAAGTCCCAGCAGACTGGAGGAAGGAAAGTATTATCCCTATTTTCAAAAAGGGGGAAAAGAGAACCTAAGTAATTATCACCTAGTCAGCCTGACATTGGTGCCAGGAAAGATTCTAGAGCACATTATTAAACAGACAGTTTGTAAGTGCTTAGAAAGGAATGCCATAATCAGTAAAAGTTAGCATGGGGTTCTCAAAAACAAGTCATGACAGACTAATCTTTAATCTTATCTCTTTTTTGATAGAGTGTACAACTTGGTAGATGAAGGGAATGCTGTGGATGTAGCATATCTTGATTTCAGTATGGCCTTTGACAAGGTCCTCCATGATATCCTTGCAAACAGGCTAGTAAAATGTGGGCTAGATAATGCAACTGTTAGGTGGATTTGTAATTGGTTGATGGGCTGAATCCAAAGAGTAGTCACCCATGGCAACTCTTCATCCTGGATAGAAGTGACCAGCGGGGTGACACAGGGTTCTGTCCTGGGCCCAGCATCTTGATCAGTGACTTGGATGAGGGAATAGAGGGCATGCTTATCAAGTATGCAGATGACACCAAATTAGGAGGTGTAGCTAATACCCCAGAGAATAGGATCAGAATCCAAAATTACTTTAACAGATTAGAAAGCTGGGCTAAAACTAACAAAATGAATTTCAACAGGGAGAAATGAAAGATACTACACTTGGGCAGTAAAAATGAAAAGCGCAGATATAGGATGGGTAACATCTGCCTTAACAACAGTACATATGAAAGAGATCTAGGAGTGTAAATATACTACAAGCTGAACATGAGTCAACATGTAATCTGGCAGCTTAAAAGCCAACATGATTCTGGGCTGCATCAATAGGATTATAGTGTCTCTATATTGAGGGAAGTAATAGTGCCACTCTATTCTGTTTTGGTCAGACCTCACCTGGAATACTGTGTCCACTTCTAGGCACTACAATTCAAGAAAGATATTGACAAGCTGGAACGTGTCCAGAAAGGGAAGGACTGGAAACCATATCCTATGAGAAGTGTTTAGGGAGCTGTGCCTGTTCAGCCTGGAGAAGAGAAATTGAAGATGTGACATGATAGCCATGTTTAAATATCTGAAGGGATGCCATACTGAGGATGGAGCAAGCTTGTTTTCTGCTGCTCCAGAGACTAGGACACGGAGCAATGAGTTCAAACTACAGGATAAGAGATTCCACCTAAACATTAGGAAGTACTTCCTGACTGCAAGAGATGTTTGGCAGTGGAATACATTGCCTTGGAGTGTGGTGGAGTCTCCTTCCTTGGAGGTTTTGAAACAGACCGGATGGCCATCTGTCAGCATTGCTTTGATTGTATATTCCTGCATGGCAGGGGGGATTGGACTGGATGAACCTTGTGGTCTCTTACAACTCTGTGATTCTATGATTCTCTTAGTCTTTCTTTCTCTTGTAAGGATGGTGCTTCAGAGTTGCGCTAAAGTAGAAATGTGCTCATGCTGGCATACCTTCTCACAGTTCTCTGTTTTGGAATAGTAACATGGGTTTCCTATTGAATGAACTCCTTCATTTCCATTTGCTGCCACCGAATAGTCAAAGCTGAGTCAAGTGGTTCATTTGCTCCCAAAGTCTAGGGCATGGCTTCTGTTACTTATCTCTCTCACTTTCCCTAGTAAGCATTGTATCTTTGGCCATTTAACAGCACGATGGGGGAATAGCTATAAATTTTCCTTGGGCTCTGAATGGCCATGAGTTCTGCCTTGTGAAACATGTTAAGGAAAATGCAACATGGGACATACAGTGAAAGAAATAAAATATGTATGTGAAAGTCACAATGACTAAGCAAGAGCAATTATGAAGCTACACAGGTGAAACTGCTAATGTAATCTAGAAGTCCTGAGAGCCAAGGACAGAGGTACTGAATGCAGAATGGAAACACCTGAGAATCATTAAGTGTACAAGGTGAAATGTTGAAATACATGGGTTGGTCTTAAGTATGGGTGGAACTACGTGGACCAATCAGAATGGAAGTACACACCCACTGGGTGGAAACTAACTAGCGGGTGGTGATAAATAATGGCTATAAAATTGCAATGTTTGCCAATGTATTGTTGTTGAGTAGAGGTGTAGTAGTTTGGAGATATTGTGGAGTAGTGTGTAGAGATTGTGATTTGTTGACCATATAGTATATTTATATAGAAGAATAAAGTAGGTTTTATATAAAACTACTGAGTTGCCTGAGTGAATCCTGGAGACGTTTTGGAGACACCTGGAGAAGAGTGAGAAGGCTTGGAGAGTTTGTCAGGATCTTCAGCCTATTCTCTGAAACTCTGCTGCTTTGGAGGAAAGCATTAACCACTGATCTAAGCTGGTTGGCTCTGCTGCATAACAAGGTGGTGAGTTTGAGCCAGAGGTGAAGAGCTACAACTCCCATCATCCCTGACAAGGGTTATGGGCCCAGTTACTAGAGCACCCAGCATCCACAGAAGCTGCAAGATCCAGAGAGTGGAAGAAAGCTTTGTGGATGATAGATCAGAGCAAGCTGTTTGTGCTGCACTGATAAGCCTCAGAAGTAAATCATTTTGTGTTTTGCTTAAGCCCAGACGGGTCGGCTGTGCATACTCAGAAGGACTGTGTCAAATTGAGTCACTGCACAAATCAAGATGGAAATTCTAAAGTTTAGTAAATTAAATAGAAACAACTACTCTACCTGGAAGATTTATGCCCAATCTCTACTAGTAAAGGAAGGTCTGTGGTCAACAGTTGAAACAGGGCTGGCAGCCGATGCTGATGAAGCCACTCAAGAGAGAGATAGTAAAGCAAAAGCCTGTCTTTATCTCATGCTTGAAGAAGACTTAATTAATGACGTCAGAGATAAAACGTCAGCCAAGTATGTGTGGGATACCTTGCAGAGATTACACACTCCTTCAACTGCTTTTGCAAAAATGCTATGGTCTAAAAGAATATACAGGCAAAAGATGGTTAAAGGGCAGTGTGTGATAGAACATTTAAAAATAATGCAAGATTTATTTGTGCAAGCTGAACTGAGGGGAGTGCAAATTAGCAAAGAGCAGCAATGCTACATTTTAGTAGAATCGCTAGACTCTTCGTGGGACAACATAACGAACAGCTTGCAGAACTTGCCAGAAGCTGAGCTTAATAGAGACTTAATTGTGGCCAGAATACTGGAAGAGAACCAGAGAAGAATGTCTGAGCAGGGTGACTCAGCAAGCTTAAAGACTGTGCCAAAACAACAAACAACTCCTGACTGGCGAATGCAGGAGGAAGCAGCCTCTACAAGGGAGCAACGGAGGTGCTTTTATTGTAAGAAGATTGGTCATTTGCAGAGACATTGTAAACATTTTGCAGCTGAGAGACGCAAGCAAGCAGAGAGCAGATGGCAGCCGCGGCAGTATCAAGAACAGTCCAGACCTCCATTTTTGAGGGACAGTGGTAATAAAAAGGGGTTTGCAACCATGATTAAGGAAAAACAAAATGCAAATTCTAAATGGCTAGTTGATTCAGGAGCCTCATCTTCGATGTGTAATGATATAAATTTAATAAGTAATAGAAAATCAGCTAATGTAAATGCTGTAGTTTTGGCTGACGGGAAAGAGCTAAGTACTGTAAATCAAATGGGTACTGTGTACATTCCAGGGCTAAAAGAGAATTTTAATGATGTCTTACATGTAAAGGAGTTAGAAAATAATTTGTTATCAGTAAGCAGATTAACAGAAAGAGACTACACAGTCATCTTTGAAAAGAACATGTGTAAGATAAAACTGAATGGGGAATTGCGTGGCATAGGTTTGAAAAAGGACAAACTTTATTATTTGGAGGACAATATTGATAGCTACAGGGTTGAAGAAGCTAATAACATAGAAAATATTCCAATCCACAAAGACTGCATACACGAGCTGCACAGAAAATTCAGCCATGCGAGCTTCAAATGTTTAAAGAATTTAATCAGTATGTGTCCAGATTTAAAAGTTACTGAATGCAAAAACCACTTAGATTGTACGGTATGTCAACAGGTAAAGGTCAGAGCTTTTCCAGTAGCTAAGAAAACAAAAAGAATTGCTCAAAGACCATTTCAGTATGTACATGCAGATGTCGCCCAAGCTAATTGCTTGTCCTTAGGGGGAAGCAAGTTTGCATTTGTGAGAATAATGAAAAACAAATCTGACACTGGGCAAAGTTTAAAAGCATGGGTAAGAATGGTGGAAAGACAATTTGATAGCAGAGTAGGCACCATTATTACTGATAGAGGAGGAGAATTTTTAAATAATCAATTGTTTAACTGGTTTCAAAAGGTGGGAATAAGGCATGAAACTACAAACCCTGCTTGCCCTAGTGAGGATGGGTTAGCAGAGAAGAAAATACAAGATATAAAAAGAATTACTGCTTGTATGATGGCAGATGCAGGGGTGAAAGATAGTTTTTGGGCAGAAGCAACTTTGACTGCAATACATATCAGTAACAGATTGTATCATTCAGAAATTGAAGACATTCCCTACAGGGTATTGTATGGGAGAATGCCAAATTACAAGTACTTAAGGGTTTTTGGACAATTTGCTCATGTTTACACACCTGCTTGTTTCAGGAGGAAAGGAGAACCCAAAAGCAAAAGGCTTAGGTTTTTGGGGTATTCTGGAAATAGCTACAAGTTTCATTTGGATGGAAAACAAGTGCAGTATTCTAGGTCTGCAAATTTCGAGAGACATGCTGGTTGGGACAAACTGCATGCCAATAAAGAAGTGTTTTTGAGATTAGGGAGTTCAAATGAGCCAGAAGCACAAACTGAACCAACCTCAGGAAACGGAGGGGTTTCAGTTAAGCAGGAAGCATCACCTAGCAGCAGTGGTAGTTCTTCCGATGATGAGATAGCATCTAGGCCTACTACTACTCGAATGACTGAAGACAAGAGATTTAGTCATAGAAGGACAGAAGTACTGAATGCAGAATGGAAACACCTGAGAATCATTAAGTGTACAAGGTGAAATGTTGAAATACATGGGTTGGTCTTAAGTATGGGTGGAACTACGTGAACCAATCAGAATGGAAGTACACACCCACTGGGTGGAAACTAACTTCGAGGATTTGTCCTTCGAGCCTGTGCAATGGATTTTTCTGGTGGAGCGCAGCGTGCACAGAACTGGCCTCACCCTTTAAACCAGAGATTCATCTGCCGTGGCCTTGCAAGCATGGACATGGCAGTGAGGTCCTCGGGCCGTAGGTTTGATTAGAGTTTCCTTCTCTTAGATGGTTGACCTTACAGGGTTGGACGAGCACCATCTGCCCGGGTTTGGGATTAGAGTTTTCCTTCTCTTAGGACGGTTGCCACAAGGCTAGAGAGCCCATCCTGCCCTTTGACGCTCTTTGTCAGACCCTTCGGTTTTGACCTGTCTGGCATGGGAGACCCTACCAGTGACTATTATGCCACCGCCAGCATAGCTCAAAACATCATTAGGGTACGCAAGCCTCTCTCCCATGACAAGGG
This sequence comes from Gambelia wislizenii, assembly GCA_030847615.1. Classification (NCBI taxonomy): domain Eukaryota; kingdom Metazoa; phylum Chordata; class Lepidosauria; order Squamata; family Crotaphytidae; genus Gambelia; species Gambelia wislizenii. The sequence continues at coordinate 381,942,328 of JAUMIR010000002.1, read as the reverse complement.
GGCGTCAATGGAGAGGTGAAACTAACTAGTGGGTGGTGATAAACAATGGCTATAAAATTGCAATGTTTGTCAATGTATTGTTGTTGAGTAGAGGTGTAGTAGTTTGGAGATATTGTGGAGTAGTGTGTAGAGATTGTGATTTGTTGACCATATAGTATATTTATATAGATGAATAAAGTAGGTTTTATATAAAACTACTGAGTTGCCTGAGTGAATCCTGGAGACGTTTTGGAGACACCTGGAGAAGAGTGAGAAGGCTTGGAGAGTTTGTCAGGATCTTCAGCCTATTCTCTGAAACTCTGCTGCTTTGGAGGAAAGCATTAACCACTGATCTAAGCTGGTTGGCTCTGCTGCATAACAAGGTGGTGAGTTTGAGCCAGAGGTGAAGAGCTACAACTCCCATCATCCCTGACAAAACATGCAAGAGAAACTTCTTGCTATATTGATATCATTGCATCTTCTTTTGGCCTGCAGTCTTTCTGCCATTTTTTTTTTTTAAAGCCATCCATTCTTTGTGACTGAGATTCAAGAGCTGAATGTTGCTAACCCAGATCACTCTGATTTGGATGTCTTGTCCACAGCTGGTTACCTCTGTCCTGTGTGGTAGAGGGATTCATTTTTACAACACTGCTGAATAAATTCATAACAGCGTTTGACCTACTCTTATCAGTGGATTTCAGAGATCAGAGAAATTTGTTTAGGGCGCTACATGAAATGTGTGCACACTTCACAAGAAACACTAAAATAATTGGCACTAATTGGAATTCTTGCTGGCAGTGTCATTGAAGAGATCAAGGTGCAATGCACACAGGTGGAAATGTTCTTTGACTTGTAAGGGTGGGTGTTTTAGGTCAAGGTTGCTGCTCTTTGAAGTGGAGCTGATCTGTTGTTAGTGGAGCAGAACCCCTCAGTGGATACTTGAAGGTTTGATCTCCAGGGCTGTCACTGACAACAGAATTAACTTGAAAATAAATAAGGAGGTTGTTGTGTGACTTATTTTTATATCCATGAAAGAAGGTATGCACATGTTTCAAAACTCAAGCTTATTGCTACTTCACATTGAATTTCCAGAATGTGTCTGCATGTGTATTTAGTAATGTTTCTTAAATCTTTATCTGATATGATGACTTTCAAAAGACACTTTGTCACTTAAACATTTAGTGGGGATAAACTTTAAAAATGAAATCTGAGCCACCCTCATTATCTCCGTGAAACAAATGTGGCATGGAGTGTTTCTCAAAATAGCTTATGAAATGTGATAAATTTTGCATAAACATTCTTATTGAAAGTAACCAGTCACAGTCAAAAAGATAAGGAGAAAAAAAATTGGTGTTTCTAGTTAATCCAAAAAGCTCATCATGGAAATCCATTCCCTAAACAAGGAATAATCAGGCTAACTAGCTGAAAATAAGAATAAATGTTATCAGTTATACTAAATTGCATAAATGATAGGATAGAGTAGGGAATCTGTTTTCTTGCTGTGATTATAAATGAATTTAGGCAACCCAACCAATGGTGATGCACAATTCTTTAGGGTTCCTTGGGTATGTTGAATCCACCAACCTGCTTTAATAACCAACATATGGGTGATCTGGCCCAAGGTTCAATATTTGTATTTTTGCTTTAACAATTCTGTAACAAGTTGAAGTGGAACACTCCAGAAGGTAGCTATAATAGCTTTATTGCCTTTTTCATTATTAAGACCTCTTAAGATAATTGTTTTCAAAATTGTCATACAGGCTTTTCTGAACTTCCAGTATGAGCACTGATTTATGCTGTCCATGATTTCATTTCTGCTCTGTTTCACACTGTGTTAATTTTCATTAAGTTCATTATGTCTGAGACCTCTTAAGGGATTTATTTAAAATTCATCTCTTGATTAGACCCATCTTGTATACTTTTCTGCTGGAACAATATCTAATTTTTTATCCCAAAGATAACAAGATGTGAGTTATGGTAGTAATGCTGTTCCTAAGAGTGCCTGCATTAAATGCATTAGCAATATTAATATGTTGCTGTAATTATTTTTTGATGCACAAAAAACATATAGGGTTTGATGAGGAAAGATAAATTTAGCAGAAATAGGTTAGTGAAATAAATCTTGGTTAGACAGTTCTCATATTATATGCTTCTTTTAGATAATATACAGGATTAGATGAACATGAAAATAGGAAGTCAATATAATTTTAAAGGATTTAGTGAGTCAGTTCATCAGAGAGTAAAGCATGTAGATATTTAATTTAAAAAACAGCAGTTTGCAGCCTAGCATAAAGCTTTCCCTAAAGCCAATAAACATCATCTTGACTGCAGCAGTCATCAATATAAAAAGCAACCAACACAACCGATATATCTTACCAGCTATATTGTATATTATTATTGTTGCTGCTGTTGTTATAATTTTAAAAAGTTATTATTTGGTAAAATGGGTATTAGATTTGTTATCAATATCAATGCTTTATGTATTTCCTTATATTATGAGATAAAATATCTCTGATAAAGCATAAAATCTAACAGCTGTTATTTTTAGAGGATATTCTCTCTCTTTTTCCTGCTCTTTCTGCCCTGTATTACGTGCCCTGATACCCCCATTCTTCCAATAATTAATTAATTGGCTATATTTCAAAACTGGCTTATTTATTGGCCTTCCATCTGGTTGGTAGTAGACCAGGGCCTCCCAAATGCAAGAACTCAAGGAGTGCTCAGAAAACCTAAGGAAAAGGCCATCCAAAATTCCTAAAAGACACACCCATTAGTAATTATGAGGGGGGGACGTGGACTGGTGAAATAGGCTAATTGGGTAGAAATGGGCTAATTTTCCTGGACATACATGGAAACGTGTCATTCACTAAGTGAATCAAAGTGGCTGGACACTCTTTGACTTGCAAAACTGGTTTTCCCACACACCTTTCCTAAAATGATAGAAGGTTTCCTGACACCCATTAATCTTAATGTCTCAGCCATGGGAAACTCCAGCAAATTATATTCCACTCATAACACCCCTTTAGGGAGAATATCAAATATACATTTCACTCCAAAATACAACCAAATTGCGCTCAGTTTCCCAGAGGCCATCACTCTGTTGGTGTTCTGTGTCATTTGGCATGCATAGCTGTACTTCTTCTCTGCACAAGTCTCTGCTCTTTGGACAAATATAGTATAGCCCATCATCCTGAACTCTATTCCTCTATCCCAATACTTTCTCCTATTCTTCGCTAGCCTTGTGTGATTGCTTGAAGCCTGAGTGTTGGTGTGAATGCTTCTGAGATTATTTTTCAATTTTTTTTTTAATTTTAGACACAGGAGTCCAGGTGAGGTCTGACTAAAGCAGAATAGAATGGCACTACTATTTCCCTTGATCTAGACACTTTACTCCTATTGATGCAGCCTAGAATCGCATTGGCTTTTTTAACTGCCACATCACACTGCTGACTCAAGTTCAGCCTGTGGTCCACTAAGACTGCTAGATCCCTTTTGCATGCATTGCCATCAAGCCAGGTGTCACCCATCCTATATCTGTGGTTTTCATTTTTACTGCCCAAGTGTAGTATCCTACATTTCTCCCTGTTGAAATTCATTTTGTTAGTTTTCCCCCAGCTTTCTAATCTGTTGAGGTCATTTTGGATTCTGATCCTGTCCTCTGGGGTATTACCTACCCCTCCTAATTTGGTGTCATCTGCAAACTTGATAAGCATGTCCTCTATTCCCTCATTGAAGTCATTGATAAAGATGCTGAATAGCACCCAGGACAGAACCCTGTGGCACCCCACTGGTTACTTCTCTCCAAAATGAAGAGGAGCCATGGGTGACTACCCTTTGGATTCAGCCCATCAACCAATTACAAATCCACCTAACAGTTGCATTGTCTAGTGTACAGGTTACTAACTTTTTTGCAAGGTTATCATGGGGGATATTGTCAAAGGCCTTACTGAAATCAAGATACACTACATTCACAGCATTCCCTTCATCTATCAAGTATGTAACTCTATTGAAAAAAGAGATAAGATAAGTCTGGCATGACTTGTTTTTCAAAAACCCATGTTGACTTTTAATGATCATGGCATTCCTTTCTAAGTGCTTATAGACTGTCTGTATAATGATTTGCTCTCGAATCTTTCCTAGTATTGATGTTAGTCTGGCTGGGTGATAATTATTTGGGTCTTCTTTTCCCCCCTGTTAAAGATGGGGACATTTGCCCTCCTCCAGTCTGCTGGGATCTCTCCTGTTCTCCAGGATTTCTCAAGGATTATTGACAGTGGTTCTGAGATAGCTTCTGTCAGTTTGTTTAGAACTCTTGGACGTAGGTCATCTCAACCTGGAGACTTGAATTCATTTATATTGGCCAGGTATTCATGAATAACTTCTTTAAAAATTCTATGCTGCGTTTCCCCTACTGCAATATCTGCTCCATTTTCTCCAGGTTGAGCACTGTTCTCCTTTTGGGAGAAGACTGAGGCAAAGAAGTTGTTCAGTAGTTCTGCCTTTTCTCTGTCCCCTGTTAGCCTTTCACCACCTTCTCCCTGCAGTGGTCCTACCATTTCCTTGTTCTTTCTTTTCCTATGGACATATCCAAAAAAAGCCCTTTTTACTGTTTTTAACCTCTCTAGCAAGCCTGAGCTCCACCTAGGCTTTTGCTTTTCTGATTTCCCCCCTACATGAGCTGGCTATTTGTTTGAATTCTTCTTTGGTGATTTCTCCCCTTTTCCATTTTTTGTACATGTTCCTTTTAAGTCTTAGCTTAGTTGAAAGTTCTTTAGACATCCATACTGGTTCCTTTAGACACGTGCCATGTTTCCTCCTCATTGGAACTGTTTGAAGTTGTGCCTTCAATATCTCACGTCTAAGAAACTCCCATCCCTCATGAACTCCCTTCTCTTTTAGTATTCTTAACCATGGGATTACCCCCAGTAATTCCCTAAGGTTTCTTAAGTCAGCTTTCTTAAAGTCTAGGAGGCATGTCTGACTATGCTTGGCCTCCCCTTTCCTCTGTATAACAAAACTCCAGTAGGACATGGTCACTCCACCTTAAGGATCCCGCCACTTCCATGACATTAACCAGATCATCTCTGGTCCCCTTGTTGCCTCTTCCACCTTCTGGACTATGAAATTGTCTGCAAGGCAAGTAAGGAATTTGTTGGACCCTAAATTTTTGGCAGAGTTGGAGTTCCAACAAATTTCAGGATTGTTAAAGTCCCCCATCATTACTACATCTCTCCTAACTGAATGTGCAGTCATCTCTTCTAGAAAGGCATTATCCAAGTCCTCAGTTTGACTTGGAGGTCTGTAATAGACCCCCACAATGACATACCTGCTGTTTCTCTCCCCCTTGATTTTTACCCAGATGCTCTCAACCTGGCTCCCAGGATTTAGGTCATGGATCTATTCACATGTGTATACATCCTTAACGTATTATGATACTCCACCACCCTTCCTGTTTTGTCTATTTCTCTGAAATAGGTTATACCCCTCTGATGCTTGTTTCTAGCTGGAAAGGTGGAATTGTGGCAGACTTCCTGCATGGAATGTAATATTCCCATGTTCAGTTTCTGAATATCCACATACGGCTAGGAAAGACTCCTGGAAGGCAACTGTCAATCATGGTAGGTGATGCAGAGATAACTGAGATAACATAAAGCAGTTTCTTATGGTTTTATCTCAGTCACTGGGGAAACATGGGTATAGCTTCTTGAAAAGTAGTTGGACCCATCAGTTGTTCTGGAAGGAGCAGAAGGAAGCTATGTCTTCCATGGCTTCATCTCTCTACCAAACAGCCAAGTGTCATCAGGATTGGCCCAAGAACCTTTGCCCCCTGAAGTAGAGTAGCAAATGATAGACACACACTCCGATCCAGGTCCAGGTGTACTGCACTCAAAACCAGCCAAATTATGCTGGGACATGACGCAGAAAGTCCCACCAGAACTTCTCCTTGTTCCTGGCATTAGAAATATAATAATGACACATTTAAATAGGTAGTCATTTAGTGTTCCTTCATGACATCCAAAACATGGCGCTTGAGGTGGCTGCCACAATGGCAGATCTTGATTAGCATAGTTCTAAACTGCTATATGCATTCATTTTGCAGTTTGGGGCCACGATATTACATGTGAGTACAATACACCTTGATATCAGAACAAGGAGCCCTGTAAAGCTCTATGATCATGTTGTTACCTGAATTGCATGGGGTCCATGAGGATCCCACTAGTGTCCAAATCTTAATATGGGAATATTTTATTAGTTCAAAACAGCAGCAAGAGGCTGAGTAAGCAAAGGATCTTTTGACTTATGTATACTAGTAGTAACTAAGGAGACTCCAAGTCAGAACATACAATTAAATGGTTTTTATTGGAAATTAGTCATAACAGCATTCATGTTAACACTCAGGCTTCAAGGATTCACACAAGGCTATCAAATCAAGTAGGAAGTATTTGGATAGAGGAATAGGGTACAAGGATTGTGAGTATACTATACTGAACCTGGAGAGATGCTGAGATCATGAAGTAAACTGACAGCGAGGAGGTCCCGAAGGCAGAATAGTAAAACAGACTGATGTGGAGTCAGAAGGAAGATAATTTGTGAATGCTTTGTGTTTTTTGGTGATATTTATATGTGATAATTCCCCTGAAGGGATGAGATTTAGAGTGGAATAAATGTTTCTTGGAGTTTCGTAGGACTAAACAAAGGGTTCTCTGGATGTCTAATGATTGTTAATAGGAGATATATTTGCAATTGAATAGGAGCAGGCAACATCTATTGTTGAGAAGAGGAGGAAAAACCTGTTTTGCAACCATCGAGAACTCTGCTATGTTTGAATGAATTAGTGAATGACTTATTCCCAGGTGTTCTTCAGGAAGAACTCTGTCCTGGGTATGACCTGTTTGGGGAATCTCTAAAGGCCCCTCCTTAGGTTGTGCATGACTCTCTGGCTTTTCTTCACAAATGAAGATTCAGAAAGGATTCATCCCATGCTTTCTGCAAGCACACTGATGACTAAAAAGGCCAATCTGAGATAAACAAGTCATCTTGCAGAAAGAACAGCAGAAGGTCTCCTTGGGTGATGTTTCCAGGTTGTGATTCTTTCTGCGTTGTCGTTTCTCTTCAAGACTTGTTTGGCATGAGTTCTCAAATAAGGCTGCAGCATTGTGGATAGTGTGTCTCCCTGCCTCCCGGTGTGAGGCCAGGGCAGACCATTGTTGGTGATCAATTTGGCCAAGCCTGAGTTGTTGTTTCAGGGAATCCATGTACCGCTTTTTTGGAGTGCCCCTCTTATGCTGACCCGTGGCGAGTTCACCGTAGAGTACTATTTTTGGGAGGCGATGGTCCTCCATCCTAGAAACGTGCCCTGGCCAGAGCAGCTGTGTTCTCAATATCATGACCTCAATGCTGGTGATCCCTGCTTGCTCAAGGACAACAACATTTGTCACATAGTCCAGTGTATATTTAGGATTGTGAATATATGGCACTGATGAAAGCGTTTGAGGAGTCGTAAGTGATGGCGATAGGTGACCCATGTTTCAGACTCATAAAGGAGAATAGACAGTACAATGGCTCTATATACACTGATTTTTCTGCTTCGCCTCAGGTGTTTATTACTCCAGACTTTTTTGTAGAGTCTTCCAAATGCACTATATGCCTTTGCTAATCTGTGATCGATCTCTTTGTCAATCTTGGCATCTGAGGAAATGATGCTTCCCAGGTAGGTGAACTGCTGAACGGACTTAAGCACAGATTACAGCCTTAGTACTTGGGAGTCCCTGGTTTACTTGCCAGCCACGTGGAAGTCCGTATCAAGCCAAATGATTTAATATTGCCAATTATGTGATATTCCACGATAGGGGCTGTTAGGGTAGGTAACAATCTGGAGAGGCCCTTCTTTCTGTTCCACCACTTTTCCAGGCTTATTTGGTGGGAACAAGAGAGAGATCTTTTTCAGTAGCTGCTCTCAGAATTTGGAAACCCCTCCCTAGGGAATCCAGAATGGCCCTGTCCTTCCTCTCTTTTTGTCAGCAAGTCAAACTATTTTTATGCTGTCAGGCTTTTACAAACAGACTGGGGTGAGGTTTTAATGCTGTGTGGAGCTGTTTTAAAGGTTTGTATATGATCTTTTAATAAATTTTAATATTTTTAATATTTAATGTTTTCATTTTACTAATTGTGTGATCCCTTTTTAAATAACTCTTATATTTATCCTCTTATTAATGGCTTTACATAGTTTTAACCTGTAATTTTTTTTAAAAAAATATGTTGTTAGCCACCTTGAGTCCTATGATTGTGAGAATGGCAGGATATGAATAAAATAAATAAATAAATATTTGCCAATGGCAATAAGAAGCATGCACATTTTTACTGATAGAATGAAACGGTTCTTATTGTCTCCATGGTTGTCCAATGTTTTTCTTGACACTTCCCTGATTGCTTATTGAGTCAGTCTTGTAAATGTATGTAGTCTTGGTGTGCAGAAGATCTGTTCTTTGAATCCTCCTTTTCCTTTGGCTCTCACCTTGAAAGCAATGTCATGTGTCATCCTGCTCTCTTTTACTGTTCAACCTTGTGTATTGAGTTGAGCAATATATAGGCAGAGTACAGTATATCTCATCCAGAATTCTGAAATCCAAAATACTCCAAAATCCAAAAATGGGTGGCTGAGATAGTGTCACCTTTGCTTTTTGATGGTTCAATGTACACACACTTTGTTTCATGCACACAATTATTAAAAATATTGTGTATAAAATTGTCTTCAGGCTATATGTATAAGGTGTTTATGAAACATAAATGAATTCTATGGTTAGGCTTGGGACCATATGCAAGTATTCCAAAAACTGGGGGTGGGTGGGGTATCTGAAATATGCTAGAGTTCTGGTCCCAATCACTTTGGATAAGGGATATTCAATCTGTATTTATTCTAAACTATTTTTTAATTTAAAAATTCTCTTTTAGACAAATATGTTTTATTTGATGAGTCACCAATATTTCTATTCAATTTTCATTATAAAATTCTTTACTTGTGTATAGAAAGTAGTGGAACAGCAGCTGAAAAGCTTGTTGTATAAATTCCCTCCCCAAATAATCAGGAAAATGTTTGGTATAGCATCATTTACAATAAAGGGCGAAATGTGCATGTCACAAAGACTAAGATCAGGTTGAAAGTATCTGCTAATACTTTTGATGTGCAGTATTTTTTACTTCTCTCATAATACTAGAACTTACAATGAAGCTGAAAGGCAGGAGATTGCGACAGATAAAATTACTCACAGTTAATTCACTTCTACAAGATGAAATGATCACCACCAACTTAGACTGTTTTAAAAGAGAACTAGACATACCCATGGAAGGTAAGTCTATCAATGACTAAAGGTACCTTCAGGGTATCAGGAATCATCCCTCTGAAACCTTTTTTCTGGGGAGCAACAGGGAACTACTGTCCTCATGTCCTCTTGGGGACTTCTTAGAGGGATTGTGGGAAATAGAATGCAAGACAAATTTGGTCTGATTAATTAGGAATCTCATCTAGTGTGTTGTTGTTGTGTGCCTTCAAGTAATTTCCCAGCTTGTGGCATCCATAAAGCTGAGGCTGAGGGACTGTGACTTGCCCTGGTCTTGAGTCAAAGTCCAACACTTAAAATGCTACACCACATAGCAAGGGTAAGCCCACTAGATGCCTTTGACTAAACTTCTATAATCTTCAGTCATACTAATAATGGCTAGGATTTATGAGAGTTGTGGTTCAAAATTACCTGGAGGTTAGTGGGTTACATACCCCCTGGGAGATAAGAAGATCCTCTGGATATTTGGATCAAGTATCTGCCTGAAGTTCAGTTTAGTGAGCTGGGAGGGCTGATGGTAGAAGTACTCAAACAAAAGAAATTTTCCTGATGATACCCACTCATCCCATTTTTTTTTTCCTGTAGAACTTCAGGTGGGAATGCTTTTTTTTTTTTTTTAAATCTATTTAGGGGCCAGGGGCAGCCAAAGGAAAATCTATATGGAGCAAGCAAAGAAATAACATACATGAATTCTGAAACACCAAATGTGTTAGCAATGCATACATTTTTAAGAGGAAGAAAATATCAAAACACTAATTTGCGCACTCAGATGCAATTCTGGTTATAGCTGCTTTCCAGCGTTCTCCCTTCTAGGAATCACCTTTTATGGAGGAATGCATGAACCAACAATGTTAATGATCAATTTAATACATTTTAAGAAATTATGGTAGAGCAGAAGCTCTTCACTTTGGGAACAATGGAAATTGTTCATTGGCTTAGGGTCAAAATGTTTGAGAAAGTTAAACCGAAAACACTTTATATTATATAAGTTTCATTCATTACACAAACACAGTTTGTATAATGTACAGTGTTTTCTGTTTAACTTTCTCAAACATTTTGACCATAAGCCAATGAACAATTTCCATTGTTCCAAAAGTGAAGAGCTTCTGCTCTACATTATATAAGTTCCATTCATTACACAAGGTTCATATTTGCATGGGATAGCATTTTGTGTTTCTATTTCACATGTGTGCATTTAGCCTTTTTTCTTCTCCCGTCTTCTGTTTGCCTGGTATCCAAAGCATTTGTGTGTAAAAGGCACTTATACTGCACAGCTTCCTTGCCTGGCTCCTTTCCTACTTCAGCCTTCCTTGCCTCCTCCCCAAACCTCTCTTGAGAGGCAGGATACTCTAGCAAAAGCCCTCGGGTCTAGGACGGGGTGGGGAGGGTTTCCCATGGAAGAGAGATTTGGCAAAGAGGCAGTTTACCCAAATGGAGCATTCTTGCTGGTAAGAAAGCAAGAGATACAGAAAGCATTGTTCTTTGGGTTGTTTCGATAAAAGGAATGTAAAACACTGCTTCAAGATGACCCTTTGATCACTCCCAGAGAAGGACAGATCATTCTTTTTCTTCTGTCTGTTTCTGTTTTGCATGAAGCCCTATCTCACTACACTGTTATAGTGCTATTATTTCACTTTACCTACTATGGCTGCCTCCTGTGGAATCCTGGGATTTGCAGTTTAAGGGGGGGTGTTTAGAACTCTCAGCCAGAGAGCTTGTAAGCCAATGAAACTACAAACCCCAGAATTCCACAGGAGGCAGCCATAGCAATTAAAGTGAAATAATAGCATAAAACATATTTTAAAAAATTAACTGAAATTCAGAGAGCTCAATTAAATTCCCCTATAACAATTGAAGAATTAGAAAAAGCAATAGAGGGTTTTAAAGGGGTTAAATCCCCTGGCCAAGATGAGTTCACGACTATTTTTTACAAAACATTTAAAAAGGAATTAAGTATTCATATGGTAAGACTATTCAAAGAAATATTAGAGACAAAAGAAATGCCTAAAACATGGAAATTGTTGGAAATTAATTTAATATTAAAACCCAATAAAGAATCAACAAATCCAGAATCCTATTGCCCCATAACATTATGTAACCAGGATTATAACATTTTTACAAAAATCTTAGCCAATAGATTAGAAAAGTTCCTACCAAATTTAATAGCTGAAGATCAATACGGATTCATAAAAGGAAGGGGTATAGAGGAACCCATTAGAAATGTAATAAATGTGTTACATCATGCAAAATACAATAAAAGCAACGTAGCATTTATCAAACTCGACATGTATAAGGCTTTTGATTCAGTTAATCATAAATATTTATATAGGATATGTAAGGCATATGGATTAGGATCCCATTTCAGTGAAATAGTTAAAGAAATTATATAAAGACAATGAGAAATTATATAAAGACAATGATAGTAAGCGGTAAAAAATCAAGAAATATTAAAATAAATAATGGAATGAAGCAGGGTTGCCCATTATCTCCTTTATTATTTATTATTGGCAATTGAGCTAGTAGCTAACAATATTAGAGATATTGAAAAAGAAATAATAGGATATAAATTAGGGAAAGAAGAGATTAAAGTAAATCTTTTTGCCGATGATGCCTTAATAACAACACAAGAACCTTACCAGACTATCAGTAAATTAACAGAAATATTACCAAGATTTCAAAGGAAATCAGGACTTACATTTAACATGCATAAAACAAAAATAATGTTTTTGAATATGGAATAGGAAGAACAAAAAGGAATTCAAAGTATCTCAAACATGAAATTAGGAGTTAAAAATATGAGATATTTGGGAATAAATTTAAAGACTAATATGAATAATATTATACAAGGGAATTGTAATCAAGTATGGAAAAAAATAAAAAATCAAATTTCTAAATGGTCTAGTAAGCAATGGAGTATGTTAACAAGAATTAGAATGTTCAAAATGATGCTGCTACCTAAATCATTATACTTATTTTAAACAATTCCTAAAATAATACCAATAAAATTGATAAGAAGTTGGGACAGGTCAATTAAAAGATGGATCTCGGGGAAAAAGAAATCGAGAATTCCTAATGGGCTATTCTATGGAAATCAGGAGAAAGGAGGATTGGGGGGGGGCTCTCTCTCTTGAAATATACTTTGAAACAATGCCGTTGTTAAGAATATTAGATCTTGAATACAATGACCAAAAAATGGTTAAGAATAGAAAAGCAAATTAATAATATGGAATATAGATCTATATTTCAAACTAAGGCAATTGGGCAAAAAGTTAAAGAGAGAATAATTGGTCCTATGTGTGTAAATCTTCAGATTTGGGATAAATGGTGTAAGAGTTTATTAATAGAAAATTGGAAATGACTCCCAATTGAATGTGTAAATAGAAATAATATTGAAGAAATAGGGAAAACATTAAAAAGAATAAAAGCAAAAGGTTATAAAAAAATAGGAGATTTATATGACAGAACTGGGAAACCTATAGAGGAGAATGAGTTAACTTATTAAATTGGTACTCAATATTGGCTTCAGATAGGAGGTATTATAAAAAAATTGCAAGAATTAAGATTAACTGTTAAGGAAGAAATTATACCATTAGAGGGAATAAAGAAAAAAAATTAAATCAGGAAAAAGGTTTAATTGGCAAAATATATAGGGCTATGTTAGAGACTAAATTTAATATTGAAGAGAGTTTGATAGCCTGCTGGGACAAAGACTTAATAATAACTAGAGATGAAGTTAAAAGTATGGACTCAAGAAATAGTAAAGAATAAAAACACAAAAGTAAAAGAACAAGTGAAACTGATGGGACGGTGGTATAGAACACCACATCAATTATCCTTTATAAATGGTAATTGTTCATCAAACTGTTGGCATGGCTGTGGTATAAAAGGATCCTATATTCATATGTGGTGGGGTTGTCCCTTCATTCAGAAATTTTGGAGTGAAGTAAATAAAGAAATAAATGGGATACTAGGGAAAGATATACAGCTCAGTACAGAAAACAGTGTTATGTTTAATCTGAGTAAAATGGGCCTGAATAAGAATGAAGAGTATGTGACAAAGCAAATATTAAAAGCAGCACATGCAGTTATTGCCCTGGGTTGGAAAGAAAAATCCAAGTGGTATAAATCAAATCTCAAAAAATATATAGCAGAATTTCTATTATTTGACTTTTATAGAGAAAGATGACTGAAATATATAGGACAGATAAAGGAAGAAACCTGGAACAATAAATGAAAAATGGTGATTCAAAAAGTTAATGAACAAGGGGGGAGTAGCACAATAACCAATGTGAATGCAACTATTACCCATATCATGGCAAATGTATAATGAAGACTTAAACATATACATCCTCTGCGAAGCTGTTGAAGAGGGAGGAAGGGAGGGGAGCAAACGAAAAATGTGATTATGTAATGTGTTGTAAAATATTTAATTTAAAAAAAATTAAAACTTGCAAAAAAAAAAATAGAGAACTGTTTCAGTTCATTCTCAGTTCAGATTCACCTCTAGTTTTGTACCAGAAAGATGTTGAAAAGAATGTTATGGTGAATGACTACTAGGACGAAGCACAATGTGTTCTAGATGGATGTCTGATAGGAACTATTGATGTGAGCTCTTAATAAAGTAATATATATTTGCTATTTCACTATCTTTAATGCCATTTTTCTTTTGTTCTAAGATGGGTACATCACCGTAGGATTTTTATTGCTGCTTTAGCCTTGTGTATTGTAAACTGCAAAGCGGTCTTGTCATGATAAACTGTGGAGTGTCCCCATGTAGCTGATGGTGATATTGACTTTCAGAGGAGTCTTGTTGCCATTGCCAAGTGCAAGCAGGTTTTCCCTCCCTAGGAAGCTCAGTGGTGTGTTAATGAAAACATACTGCCTTAGTTTTTGTAGTTTAGAAAAAGGCTGCAGCCTTTCCACTTCCTCTTTGTTTGGACATTTGGAGAAAAAGAATGCTGTGTCTCTGTGTTCCTAAGTGTAGCTAATGTGCAGCAGAGTGTGAGGCATACTGAGTGAGCTACTGCAGAGTGTTGTTTGATGCCAGGAGATGGAAGTGAGCCATTTCTGCTCATAGAGTACTTCCTTAGCTATAGAATAGCAAGAGTTTGTAGCATCTTCCATCTCATCTGCAGCCCTCATGGCAAAAAGATTTAGTTTCTGGACTTTGTCTTGTCTACCCCACCTGCCATATCCCTTACCTTGGCAAAGCTTCTAGGATACTTGAAAGCTTCCATGCCATTCCGGTATTTTAACTGGTTTTAAAAATACATTGCCTTCCTGTGGATTTTGGATTCCCCCCCCCCCATTCTTGAAGGTTAGTATGGAGTCAGTCAGAAAAATATCTGTTGTTATTTTATAGCATACAGTAATGAGAGAAAGAAAATCTTTTGAGGAACACGAGAGTCTAGAATAATTTAAATTCAGATCGCTATAGCAATCTGAATTCTATACAACGAATGTCAATAACATAAACAGGTCTTAAAGACTAGCCCTTCACTGAATAGTGAAGTGCCATGATTAAGATTCATAAATCATGAAATGAATTTTCCAAGGCAGCTTAAAACTTGTAGAGGTTTAAGATTATTGAGTAAAATAATGTTACTATAAAGTTGTCCTCTGTAATAAATCTTTAGACATGTGGATGAGTCAAAATCAGTCTTTTTATAAAAAAGAATACTGCAAAATCTTCTTCCTGCCATCCAAAGAGATTTTGTCAAACATTAGCTGGCATAATGTTAAGTAGTTACATCATTGTAAACCAGCTTCCAATCCCTGAAAGTTGAATTGTGCCATTGTTCAAATACAGTTGCCCCTCCTCATTCGCGAATTTAGCATTCGCAGTTTTGAGCCCTGGTGGTGCAGTGGTTAAATGCCAGTACTGCAAGCCACCACGTTGCAAGTTCGATTCCAGCAGGCTCCAAGCTTCACTCAGCCTTCCATCCTTTCGTAGCTTAGTAAATTGAGTACCCAGCTTGTGGGGGGCAATTAGCTAACACACATTGGAAACTGTTTAAAGCAGTGTAGATGTGTAAATAGCTATTGCTTAAAATAACGTGTAAGCCGCTCTGATAGCCTTGTGGCTGAAGAGCGGGGTATAAATAACTAAATTAAAAAAATAAAAATAAAATGAGTATTCGCAGTTTTGGAAGGGCCTCCACCCACCCTCCCAAAAGCAGCGACTGGGCTTCAGAAGCGGGCTGGAGGGGTGGGAAAGGGGCCTTCATAGGCCCCCTCGCCACCTTAGGAGGCTGGTCTGGGGGTGGGAGATGCGGTGAGGAGGCCTTGGGAGGCCCCGTGAAGGCCTTGGGAGGGAGTGGGGAGGGCCTCCGGAGGGCCTCCAGAGGCCCCGTGAAGGCCTTGGGAGGGAGTGGGAAGGGCTGGGGAGGTGACCACGGGGCCACCGTAGGGCCTCTGGAGGCCCCGTGAAGGCCTTGGGAGGGAGGGAGGGAGGGGGAGGGCTGGGGAGGCAACCACAGGGCCTTCTGTGAAGGCCTTGGGAGGGAGGGGGAGGGCTGGGGAGGTGACCACAGGGCCTCCGGAGGCCCCGTGGTCGCTTTGGCGGAGGAAGGGGAGGGCAGTCATTATTCGCGGAATTTTCAAATTCGTGGGGGTCTGTGGAACCTAACCCCTGTGAATGTGAAGGGACAACTGTACTCAGGAGGGAAGCAAAGACATAACTCCATGTTTGGGAGCATTGTGCAAATTGAGCCACCATACCTTCATGGTTCCCATTGAGCAATGGGTATCATCATGCTCTGGGTCCCATTGCTTAACGGGAGCCCACATTACAGACTGGACTGTTTCACGCAGTGTCCTATTGCACAATGGGACCTACCATTATGAAACAGGACACTTTGATACATATCATCACACTCATTAAGAGTTGTGTATCCTGTCAAAGACATATCTACATCATCATAAAGTTACAAATGATAGCATATGATGCAAGATCTTGGCCATTATTTTTAGATGTAAATAATGTTTCAATTCCAAAGTTCACCTTCATAGTGCGAAATAGTTATGGGGCAAACAAATGTGGCAAAAATGCCCCTCATGTGCCCTAGAGGATATTAGGGGCCAGAACATTGGAGGAAAATTGAATCTGAGGAGATTTTCAGATGCAATTTTCAGCAGAATATATTGCAAAACAGCTCCGTTGCTGCCGCGCGGCAGGGGAGCTGTTTCGGATGATGCCGTCCCTCTGCCGAAACCCTCCGTGTCACTTCCGTGACAGAATGGAGGAAACCACATCGTATTTCATTTACGATTGTTTCCCGTGAGTGAAATATGACGTGGTTTCCTCCATTTTGTCACGGAAGTGACACGGAGTGGTTTGGCAGAGGGACGGCGTCATCTGAAACAGCTCCCCTGCCGCGTGGCAGCAACGGAGCTGTTTTGCAATATATCCTGCCAAAAATCGTGTCTGAAAATCTCCTGAGGAGCCCTGGGGACCGTAAAATGGCCCCGGGGCTGCATGCAGCCCAGGGACTGTACTTTGATGATCCCTAGTCTAGATCTAAAGAGAGAAGTGGTTGTGTGTATTGATAACCTTCCTGCCTTTTCTCAGTTCTGCAGCTTTCATTCTAGCATGAGTATTCCCCCTCCTTCTTCCATGTCCTTGGGGTTATCTAAACAGTGTAAATACTCCTCACAAAATGTGAGGAGAATACCTTTTGTCCCAATGGGATCCTGCATCAATTCTCCGTATTGTGAAGGGAGAGGCAAAATGCTATATGCTCCATGGGGAAAGAGTTCATGCTTTCCCTGTATTTTTACTTTTATTTTTTTGAAAAACAGTGGGGGGAATGTGTATTCCTGCTTATTGGGACAAGTGACCGAATTGATTCACTTTCCCAATACCAGCAGAAGTTGTCAGGTGATTGGTTGGACATGTGTGGGAGGCAGAGCTTGCTGGCAAGGCAAGCACCTGGAACTACTATCTTGGATTTTCCTTGTAGTGATCATGCACTACAGCGAGAAAACACCCCCCCCCTCTGTCTTGGTGCATTTGCTAAAGCAGAAGGTCACTCATCTTCACCTTGTATTTTGTTTTAAAAAATGTTCGGCAGGGACAACCTGGGGGGAAAAATGCGAGTGATTCACTTGCACCTGCCATTTTGATTGACAGGTGTGCCCGTGGAACACTGAATGTGGCTTGCTTCGCATGCTTGTGATCTTGCAAATAGACCATTAAGACAAATACAAGCTGCTGTGAGTTGGTGTTACCCTGCAGCAATCCACATTTTCTTCCTCCATATAGAAAAGCCCCCGTGTGTGAAAGTACACCTTTTTCTTTTCTTTTCTATGCTTGTGTTTTACTGTCTTCCCTTCCTGAATTCTCATATCTTGAATCCTCTCTGACTCTCCCTTTAAAATAAGCATTCTTCCCTCCACCCCCCTGCATTCTCTCCTAGCAATGCCCAAGATGCTTGGGGATATGCACTGCTAGGACACAATACTTACTATGCTCCCAAATTAGAAATGTGTGTGTAATGTTTGGACAAAGTGGGAAATCTGTCATTTTGAGAACAGCCATTTGGGGAAAAGGCCAAATGTACGCATCCATTTACAAAATCAATTACGTTCATTGATGATGTTGATTGTATACTGCACATTTATGCTTTGGAGTGTTTGATTCAAAATCCCTTTGCATCCCGAGTTGTGGACAATAATAAGTGTGTCATCTAAATACATGTTTTAGATTTTTACTGTGAAGAATTCAAATCGGGTGTTATGGACAAGTGTCCCCAAAATAATCTGAACATGGAAATACTTCTGAAAATAAAGAGGTAGATTTTGCACATCCCTATTTGCAAACTTTTCTCAGGAACAATTTTGTTAGCTTTGGGAGTAAGAGACTTAAAACTGCTCCTCTGGGGCATGATGTACCACTCCATGAAGTCCATAGGTACCCTGCCATTTAATTAAATGAGAAATAAACTTATCCCTAAGACCTACAGAATGATTGTGTTTCAATGTTGGTTAATAGCCTCTTTATGTTTAATCAGAATCTTCTGAGCAACCAAATAATGACTGCAAAGGTTACTGAACATGCTGAGCTTGGATTGTGGAATCATGATGACGATGGCATCTATAGTATTTTATGATCCAGAATTAATGAATTTTCAGATAGTCACCAGTATAGGCAGGTATAGTTCATCACATCTGTAATGTGCCAAACCACACTTCTATAGATAATGATCATATACCACAAAAATACCATGGGGTGTTTTTTAGGAGAAAGGGCATAAACAGGTACTGTTTGAATTGCTATACAGGAACAGAGGACTCACATTGCATCACTATATGAAACCCTCTTTTAGAATCATTTAAAGAAGCTCTTAACTGTTTATGAGTGCTTGCCTGCTGTTTTACAAATATGTCACTGTGGTCACCTTTATGAAACGAGCATTATTGGTGTTATTATTTGCCAATGGCATTTTAAGAAACTTATTAGAGCCTAACTTCAAATAACAAGAATTGCTTATAACCAAAGATATTGCCGTGTGAGTAGAAGGAACTTCAAACAAGGAATGGGGGTCCCAAGTTGCACTTTGCCTGAATGCCCCCTGTGCTACTCTAAACCTCTCTAAAGGGTTTCTTTACCCTCCCTGGTTAGTTTTCATAGTATGTAAGGAACTACAGATTTTAAAGAGACTACACACTAGGGATAGAAAAACATGCAAAGACTTGTGAGGAAAATGAAAAAGGAACTTTTTGAGTACTGTGAAACCCTAATGAGGTGACCCCTGAAGCACCTTTTTTTGATTATTTGTTTCTTTTCCCTCAAGTCTTCAAGTAGAGCTATGGGGAGTATTCCTGCCTCCTGCAGCCCATGCAGTGGTCAGAGTAGGGTGGTGGGCGGCCGTGGATCATTGTCTGGTTGTG
The DNA here is from genome assembly GCA_030847615.1 of Gambelia wislizenii. Classification (NCBI taxonomy): domain Eukaryota; kingdom Metazoa; phylum Chordata; class Lepidosauria; order Squamata; family Crotaphytidae; genus Gambelia; species Gambelia wislizenii. The sequence continues at coordinate 381,923,120 of JAUMIR010000002.1, read as the reverse complement.
TTCTGATAGTTGGTACACAACATCATTCTCTGTGGCTTCTGGGGGACACTTGCGAAGTTCCAGAGGTTGCCTGTATCATTGTGCAAAAGCTATCAGCACTTCATTGTTATGTGCCTTCAAGTTAACCTTATCATAGGGTTATCCTGACACGATTTATTCAGATGAAGTTTGTCATTGCCGTCAAGGCTCAGAGAGCATGATTTGTCCAAGGTCAGCCAATGGGTCTCCATAACTGAGTGGTGATTCGAATCCTGGTCTCCCAGAGTCCTAGTACAACACACAACACTATAGCACACTGGGCATCTTATCAGAAGATAGATGGACAATTTTCAGCTGCCCTCTGTCCCTCCAAAAGAGCCATATACTCACTAGGGCTGGGGTTTCATTATAAGTGTGTGGCTTTCAAAGCCAAGTTTTCAACTCCAAATGACTCTCCATAAAAATCATCATCATCTGTATCTTTCTCACAGAATCCTGCTTGCCTTGCCTTAGTTGCATTCCATGCATTCCTCTTTCCTTGTTTCCTCTAAGTCTTAAGCCTTCATTCTTAAAGCAATTGTCTTTGAGAAAAAAATTTAACACTTGAAAATGACTTCTTATGGCAAGATTAGAACTGTGTTTTGCCTCTTAAAGCCAAATCTGTTGCAGAGGGGACATCTGCCCTTTTCTTTTAGCATTTTCCTTTGCTGGTACTTTATTAATTGTGATATCCCAATCAAATTTCAAAGTTTGAGCTTTCAGAGCCATCATCAAATTATCGAAGTTTTTGGACATCCGCTTGAAAGTGCATGCAATGATCAATTCCTTATCCAGTTCCCATTTAATACTCTTCAATTGTTCAGTAATATCTTTTATGTTAGACGTCAGCCTAGGACCCACGCAGCACAAGGCACTTTGGGGGAGAGGCTACCTTTGATGGCCCCTATGGCAGAGAGGTTAGTGCAATGTGCATTAAGGTGCAAAGTGCCATGACATGTTGCATGGGAGGGCGGATCCAAAGGTTACTTAAGGCATGGCCTCTCCCTCCACAGCCTCTTTGATCGTCAGTGTTTCAAGTTCCACCCTCCTGCTTCCAGTGCAATGTGAATGTAGCTGGTCACTTTGAGGCCAGGTAGGAATCTTTTCCCTTTCCCGCTGTTTTTTTACCTACCCCACACTATATCTAGGGGACTCTGATGATTGGCAATGGGTGATGTCTCTAAATAGACAATCACTTGGTGGGTAGTAGGGGGTGATAAAAATAAGAGGTACCTTAGCACCCTTTTGGGTCAAAGAGACTCTTGGACTGTCTCTTCAGGTCCTGTGGCCTGTGGGGGAAACTTAGACTATGCAACGCTAATACTACTGCCCTCTCTGAGGCATTCTTAACTCTTCAGTGCTAAGTGTTGTTAACTTCAAACAACTATTGGGGTACACACACATGTTGGTTTTTCTTTGAGGTTTGAAATGTTAAAATCTTACATTATTTAAGTACCAAATATGCAGTTTGCAAATTTTTGGAGAATTCATCAAGGTTGAACTGAAGTATAGGGGTTGTTTAAAGGGTGAAAATACTCCTCATAGATTTCGAGGAGACTGCCTTTTGTCCCAATGGGATCCCATGCCAATTCAACGTATTCAGGAAAATACTCTGCAGGAAAAGCCTTTGTGGCTTTCCCCAACGTTCCTTTAAAACTCTGAAGGAAATGTGCATTCCTGCTCATTGGAACAACCGATGTGATTTGTTACACAGTCCAGAGAGGGTGGAACTAAACATCTGATTGGTGGGGTGTGCAAGGGTCAGGCTTGCCGTCAAGTGCCCAGCTTCATCTCACCTTCCCAGACTGGGCTGCTCCTTCTCTCATGCCTGTCCCACACCCTCCAATGCCTGCTGACATTGAGTTCAGAATTGGAGGCTGCTGCCACCGCTGCCACCACCAGAAAAGGTGAAGGGCAGGCAGTTCCATCTCTCCTGGTCTTCCTGGCAGTGGTCACCCTCCTTGCCATCTCTGGGTGCTGCTGGTTCCCTTTACCTTTCTGTGAGTGTCTCCCCTGATTGCCTCCCTCCACAAAAATAACATGGCCAACATCTTGATTCATGGCCATGTGAACATCAAGAGTGGAGAGCCTCACAGCGTATTATTTTTGAGAAAACACAATGGAAACAAAACAATGCTGCTGCAAATTGGCTATAATGTGCAGGTGTGAGCATTATTTTTTCTCGTCTAGACAAGCCCACAGTCCTCCCCAATTTTGACTGGCCAGCTTCAAGACAGCTACTGCCATCATGGAGAGAACCACATATTACCTGCCTGTCATGTAGATATTAAAGATAAGAAGCTTCTTTCTCAAAAAAAGAAGTAACAAACCTAAGCCAGCACTAATATGGATTAACACATTGCACAGGGCTTCAAAGTCATACTTTCACAGTCATGCAGTCAAATTAAGGACCAGGATAGAGAAATGTCAGTTTTATTTACATTCAATTTTTTAGAAGTTTTTTTCTATCCTAAATATGAAGAATTTTGCAAATTTGTGTCAATTCTTATTAAAAATGAACTGAAATTAATTCTTACTCATTGCAGTGACTGCTCCCCTACAGAAAGAGAAAAACATAGGAAATTATTTTATACCAGGTAAGACTAATATTTTCTACCTAGTCCAATAGTTTCTACTCTAAGTATTGGCTCTCTGGGACCTCAGGCAGAGGTGTTTTTCATTATCAGCTACATGGTCATTCTAACTGGAGATGAACTTGGTACCTTCCCTTTACAAAACAATTTACTTTACCCAGCGGTGGCATAGGGGTGTGTGGAAAGGCCGAACTGCATCAGGTGACACAGTTGAAGGGAGGGGTGACACCGGCTTTAGTAATGCCACCGGCTTTACCACTGAGTTGTGGGAGATCTTGTGATCTACTTTTTTAATCCATTCCTGTATTCGCATTAGATGGTAACCCCTTAAATCTATGCATGCTTGAAAACTTCTCACTAAACTCAATGTGTTTTACTCTAAGTAGGTAAAAGAGTACTTTGGTGTCCTTTTAGGATACTGAAGAATATTTAAACTATTTTCAAATATTCTAAAACTGGTATAACTTTAAATATTGTAAAATCTGTATAACCTCATTTTCATTGTAAGGATAAGAACGTTAGTTGGATTATCTTCATTATAAATAATACAATTATTATATAGACTCTTCAGAAGGGTATAAAATTGAGAACATGCTTATAGTGTTTATAACGTAGGGAAAGAGGCATACACTAATTGCTTCTTGGTTGCCTGGTTTACTTAAAGAATCTTTCTATGAATAAACCCATTCATAATGGTCTGCCATATACTCTGTGTAACAAAAAGATACAACTCAGAATGGGCTGCTACAGATGCAGGCAAAAGCTCCTTTTTTTGACCATGTTGGTTAGGGATTCTGGGAGATGTCATCCAAGATTTCCCCTCCCCCCAAGTTCTATAGGCAAGTAGACAAGGCAATTCATATAGGAGGTCATTTATCTTCAATAGCTGGAGTCACCATTTTTAGTATCATAGATTTGGAGGAGTCTTGAAAGTCATCTAGTCCAAATCCCTGTTCTGTGCATCTTTATCAATGACTTGGATGATGGAATTAGGGGCATACTTATCAAATTTGCAGATGACACCAAATTAGGAGGAGTAGCTAATACCCTGGAGGACAGGATCAAAATTCAAAATGACCTGGATAGACTGGAGAGGTGGGCCAAAGCTAACAAAATGAAATTCAATACGGAGAAATGTAAGGTACTGCACTTAGGATGGAAAAAATGAAATGCATAGATATAGGATGGGAGAGACCTGGCTGAATGAGACTATGTGCGAAAGGGATCTAGGAGTCCTAGTAGACCACAAGTTGAACATGAGTCAACAGTGTGATGTGGCAGCTAAAAAGGCCAATGTTATTTTGGGCCGCATTAATAGAAGTATAGTGTCTAGATCAAGGGAAGTAATAGTGCCACTCTATTCTGCCTTGGTCAGACCTCACCTAGAATACTGTGTCCAGTTCTGGGCACGACAATTCAAAAAGGATATGGACAAATTGGAGCATGTCCAGAGAAGGGCAACTAAAATGGTGAAAGGTCTTGAAACCATGCCTTATGAGGAGAGACTTAGGGAGCTGGGTATGTTTAGCCTGGAAAAAAGATGGTTAAGAGGCGATATGATAGCCCTGTTCAAGTATTTGAAGGGGTGTCACATTGAGGATGGAGCAGGCTTGTTTTATGCTGCTCCAGAGACTGGAACATGGAGCAATGGATGCAAGCTCCAGGAACAGAGATTCCACCTCAACATTAGGAGGAACTTTTTGACAGTAAGAGCTGTTCAGCAGTGGAACACACTCCCTTGGAGCGTGGTGGGGTCTCCTTCCTTGGAGGTCTTTAAACAGAGGCTGGATGGCCATCTGTCAGGGATGCTTTGATCATGATTTCCTCTGTGGCAGGGGGTTGGACTGGATGGCCCTCGTGGCCTCTTCCAACTCTACAATTCTATGATTCTATCTCTGATAATAGTTTCCCCAGGTACAGCCCTTTAATTGTTACTTTGTCCCAAATAAATGACTAGTTGCCATTCACTCCTATGGATAAAGGACTAAGCCAGCACATTTCAGAAATTGGTTTCAATAAAAGTAAAACCCTGAAATCTTTCTCTAGGAGTTTATGGGATTGTTATTATTGACAGGGATCCTGAAGAATGTAATGTGACTCTGGGCAGACAGTGCTCAGAGACATATCTACATTCCTCTACAGTGTGAATGGGGAATATGTGCACTTCAGAACTTCCTCTGTCCATTGTGCCCATGGAAACTGCAGTCCAGCAACAGCTGGATGGGCACACATTCTCCATCCCCACTTTATAGAACATAAGAAGCTTATTAGATCAGATCAAACATCAGCTTAGTCAAGCATGTTGTTTCCTACTAACCAACTAGATACCTTCAGGGAGCATAGAAGCAGGACAAGAAATTATCTACTTCTGGTTTTGTCATATAGAGGCCCAGATAATTTGACACAGAGTTGCTTTGGGACTTCAGGAAAAAATAGATGACTTCTCATACCTAACTACTGTCAATAGATAAGCTCACTACTCAGGGTAGGTTGGGGGAAATAAGGTGAGTGAATGGTTCAGTGGACAGGGGATTGTTATGGACAGGCCACAGGACACTTTGACAGAGGTGTCCCCCAATATTTTGGAGCTGGATCTGCCCTTTCTCCTCCCCTCTCTCCCATGGTTACCATTGCCAGTTCTCCTCTCTATTCATTTTTATTGTCTTCACCATATACAAGAAAACTGTCTTTTCTTCTATGGTTACATTGAAATATGTTAGGCGTGGGCTAGAAGTCAACCTGAAGAAAACAGAAGTTCTTTACCAGCCTGCACCACAGGACGAACACCACCATCCCCACATTGCCGTCGGCAAATCTGTGCTCAAGTCCATTCAGCAGTTCACCTACCTGGGAAGCATCATCTCCTCAGATGCCAAGATTGACAAAGAGATCGATCACAGATTAGCAAAGGCATATAGTGCATTTGGAAGACTTCACAAAAGAGTCTGGAGCAATAAACACCTGAGGCAAAGCACAAAAATCAGTGTGTATAGAGCCATCGTACTGTCTGTCCTCCTTTATGGATCTGAAACATGGGTCACCTATCGCCACCACCTACGACTCCTCGAGCGCTTTCATCAGCGCTGTCTACGCACAATCCTAAATATACACTGGACTGACTATGTGACTAATGTTGCTGTCCTTGAGCAAGCAGGGATCACCAGCATTGAGGCCATGATATTGAGAACACAGCTGCGCTGGACAGGGCACGTTTCTAGGATGGAGGACCATAGCCTCCCAAAAATACTACTCTACGGTGAACTCGCCACGGGTCAGCGTAAGAGGGGCGCTCCAAAAAAGCGATACAAAGACTCCCTGAAACAACATCTCAGGCTTGGCCAAATTGATCACCAACAGTGGTCCACCCTGGCCTCACATCGGGTGGCATGGAGACACACTATCCACAATGCTGCAGCCTTATTTGAGAACTCACGACGAACAAGTCTTGAAGAGAAACGACAACGCAGAAAGTATCACAACCCAAAAACATCACCCAAGGAGACCCTCTGCTGTGCTTTCTGCAATCGGACTTGTTTATCTTGGATTAGCCTTTTCAGTCATCAGCGCGCTTGCAGAAAGCGCGGTATGAGTCCTTCCTGAATCTTCGTTTGCGAAGAAAAGCCAGAGAGACATTGAAATATATAATGCACATAGATGATGGTGTATCAATAGAGCTTTGAAAAAAATGCTGTTTAGGACCACAGCTCTCAGACTCCCGAAGTTGCAATGTATCAATTGGTATGACTAGTGGCCACATTGGCAACAGATTCTGGAACTTGTGGTCCAGAAAGTACTGTTTCTAAGCTCTATAAAGAATATAGTGATAAAAAATAGAGGGATAGCCTTGTTAGTCTGCAGTAAGAAATAGTCCCATAGTAACATAAAGATTAACAAAGACTTATCTAGATCCATTTTAATCTGGTCTGAAGCCCATTTATAGGGCACAAATGCCTTTTTGATTACCTTGGTAGATGGCATTCTCTGGGTATGTGTTCCTCAGTTCTGCTGACCTCTCAGTGGTTTTCACTGATCATGGATGGGATTTGGGGGCACTATTTTACACAGGCTCCATTCCTACCTGATAGGGTGAATCTGGAGGTTGATTCTGGGGGAATCTTGTTCAACTCCTTGACCATTGATTTATGAAGTCCCACAGAATTCTGTGTTGTTCCCCATGCTATTTAACATATATATGAAACTTCTGGGAGAGGCTGTCCAGAGTTTTGAGGTTTGGTGTCATCAGTAAACTGATAACCCCCAACTCTTCCTCTCACTTCCACTTCAATTCAGGGAAGTGGTTTCAGTTCCCCACTACATCCTTTTGACAGTATCAGTCTGGATGAGGGCAACTAAATGGAAGTTTAATCCAGACAAGATAGAGGTGCTCCTAGTTAGTCACAAGACATATCTGGGAACAGTGATTGAACCTGGGCTTGATGAGCTTATACTCCCACTGAAAATGCCAGTTCACTGCCTTGAACCTGGCTTCTCAGGTTTCAGAGGTGGTTAGGAGTACATTTCTGTCTGTACCAAAATAAAAAAAAAAAAATTGCATGATTAAAACTAGTGCAGCAACTGTGCCCATTTCTTGGGACATCTGACTTGGCTATGGTGAAACATGCCTTAGTTACATGCCACTTGGTTTTGCCATCGTACTTCCCATTTCTATGTGTGATTGTGAAAGCTGGGCAGCAAAGAAAGCTGCTACAAAGAAAATCAACTGATTTGAAATGTGATGCTGGAGAAGAGTTATATGGATACCGTGGAGTACTTAAAAGACAAATAAATGGGTCCTGGAGCAAATCAAACCTGAACTCTCTTTGAAGCCAAGTTGACTGTCATACTTTGGACTTATCATGAGAAGACATGACTCACTAGAAAAGACAGTAATGCTTGATAAGGTGGAAGGCAGTAGGAAAAGAAAACAACCACATTCCAGATGGATAGACTCAATCAAGGAGACCATGGTCCTGAATCTGCAAGACCTGAGCAGGGCTGTTGAGGAAGGGTGACTGGAGGTCTCTATCTCATAGTATCACCATAAAGTCAGTCAACTTAATGGCACCAGGGAGCCCTGATGGCGCAGTGGTTAAATGCCAGTACTGCAAGTCACCATGTTGCAAGTTCAATTCCAGCGGGCTCCAAGGTTCACTCAGCCTTCCATCCTTTTGTAGGTCAGTAAAATGAGTACCCAGCTTGTGGGGGTAATTAGCAAACACACATTGGAAACTGCTTAATGCAGTGTAGATGTGTAAATTGCTGTTGCTTAAAATAATTTGTAAGCAGCTCTGATAGCCTTCCGGCTGAAGAGTGGGGTATAAATAAATAAATAAATAAATAAATAAAACAGTTAATAACAACAGTGCAATCCAATAGTCAGTCTACAAAGTAAGCACCAGAAGGATTAGGTGAATATTATGAAAGCTGGTGTGGTGTAGTGGTTATTGTGTTGGACATGTCAGGGATGATGGGAGTTGTAGCTCTTCACCTCTGGCTCAAACTCACCACCTTGTTATGCAGCAGAGCCGACCAGCTTAGATCAGTGGTTAATGCTTTCCTCCAAAGCAGCAGAGTTTCAGAGAATAGGCTGAAGATCCTGACAAACTCTCCAAGCCTTCTCACTCTTCTCCAGGTGTCTCCAAAACGTCTCCAGGATTCACTCAGGCAACTCAATAGTTTTATATAAAACCTACTTTATTCTTCTATATAAATATACTATATGGTCAACAAATCACAATCTCTACACACTACTCCACAATATCTCCAAACTACTCCACCTCTACTCAACAACAATACATTGGCAAACATTGCAATTTTATAGCCATTGTTTATCACCACCCACTAGTTAGTTTCCACCCAGTGGGTGTGTACTTCCATTCTGATTGGTCCACGTAGTTCCACCCATACTTAAGACCAACCCATGTATTTCAACATTTCACCTTGTACACTTAATGATTCTCAGGTGTTTCCATTCTGCATTCAGTACCTCTGTCCTTGGCTCTCAGGACTTCTAGATTACATTAGCAGTTTCACCTGTGTAGCTTCATAATTGTTCTTGCTTAGTCATTGTGACTTTCACATACATATTTTATTTCTTTCACTGTATGTCCCATGTTGCATTTTCCTTAACAGGACAAGGATATGCGAGACAAAGGTTTGAGTTCCCACTTGGCCATGAAATTTACTGATTGACCTTCAGCCAGTCACTGAGTCTAAGCTACCCTACAATGCTGTTATGAGGATAATGTGTGGTTGAGGAGAGAGCCATCTACACAAGTCTACAAGCCCTAAGTATACAAGGCCAGAGCAGGGCTGTTGATGATAGGGTGGCTTAGAGGTCTCTCATTCATAAGGTCACCATAAGTTGAAGTCAACTTGATGGCAGTTAACAACAAAACAGTCTACGTGGGGCTATCTTTGAAGAGTGTTTGGAAGTTTCAGCTGGTCCAAACAACATCAGCCAAATTTTTAATCAGGGCTGGTTACAAGAAGTACACAGCTCCCTCGGTACAACAGCTCCATTGGCTGCAAATCGACTTCTGGGCACAATTCAACGTGCTGGTCATCACCTATAACATCCTATATAATTCGTATCCAGGCTATCTGAAGGATTGTATCATCCCATATGAACCTGCCCAACCTCTATCTTCTGGGAAGGCATGTCTCTCAGTCCCACAACTTTCATAGGCACATTTGGTGGAAACATGGAGAAGGCTGTCTCCATTGCTTCTCCTTGACTCTGGAACTCTCTTCCTAGGGAAGCTAGGCTTGCTCCCTCTTTGCTTTGCTTTCATTGCCAAGTGGAGATTTGTCTATTCCAGCAGAAGCTTGGGAAATAATTGTTTTATATAATGGGTTTCCTGTTTTAGCAATGTACTGTTCTTAATCTATGATTTAAAATTAATGATTTATATGGTTTTAATTCTATTGACAGTTTAATATTATATTAATCTTCACATTTGAATGTTTTAACCGTATGTGGTTTTTCTTTTTATTTTGTAAGGTGTCTTGAGTCTCATTATTGAGGAAAAAAAAGCAGGATATAAATAAACTGATTGACTGATTGAGCAAATGCCATCATCATTGACTGAGAAGTTATTTGTGATGGCAACCATTAATATGGATGAGTTTTGAACAAGATTTAAAACATTGTATCAAACTTAGCACTGGCCTTTCCACATAAGGTTTCTGGTGCAGTGAGCATGTACAGTCGGCCCTCCATATCCAAGAATTTTGCATTCACGGATTCCACCATCCACATCTTGAAAAGATCCCCCCCCCAAAAGCCCAAAATCCAACCTTGATTTTGCCATTTTATATAAAGGACACCATTTTACTACCCCATTGTATATTGAGCATCCACAGGTGGTCCTGGAACCAAACCCCAGTGGATACCAAGGGCCGACTGTAATAAGGAAGCTCATATGCCTTCTTTCTCCATTTTGATCTTTTTGTTGTTGTTAAATTGATTTCAGTTTATAACATTTCAATCTGACACCGTTCCAAAGGACCATATTTAGTTTTAAAAATTAACAGGCTAATTTTATTTAAATATTTACGTACTCCATACATAATTGCATAGCCCCTTTGAATAATTTATCCACTCTAATATCATCTTAAGAAAGTTTTGACTGTCTGCTGTGCGTGTTTTGGTTGCCTTTCTATTTAGCAGTAGGAAGTTGCCAGATAAAATACAAAATGCCCTACTCTATAATTTTATGGCTGTTCTTCAAGGCACCTGCTTTAAAATTTGTACCCCAATCTTCTCATCCACACTTTACAACACCCAGCAATCTTGATATCAGTAAATGTCAGACATTTGCCTCCCAAGTTTCCATTTTGCATTCTCAGTAAATATTCTCCTTCAGGGATTATCCTTTTCCATTCATTATAAATCATGAAATAAGTACCCTGTGGTGTCATGTTAACTAAACGTTTATAGATGCATCATCAAGTGATATGTGATTTATGGGAAAACACATTCCTGTTAGTAAATACCCTTTAAGCATGTGCCCATGCCTCCTGCTTTACTATTTGAAAGTATAAAAACTGAAAAAAATCATAAATTAATATTGCAGACTCATAAATTACAGCTTTAAATCCTGATATTTAATTTCACAAATAATAAAAAATCAAGGTGTTTTCTTTCATTGTCCATTACCATCAGATATGAGATCACAAGATGATGATTCCACTGAACTGAGGAGGTACAAGAGCTGGATATTGTCTCCTCTTCTGCAATAACTTATATATATATCCACTTTGTTAAATATATGTGCAGCTATCTAGTCTAACATGCAAAGTAGATAGAAAATAAGGCTTCTCATATGAGGAAAGTAAAAGAATCAGAATAACAGACTACTCACCACTTGTTACAGACACATTAGTGTTTTAATAGTTAATTCAGCACATTTTTTTCAGACATCATTTATTTGCACCTTTTGAAATACATCTATGCAGCAGTGTTTTGGCAGGCCAGCTTGATGTTAGTGAGATTATTAAGGGGATAGTACATTTGAAGCTAATAAATCCACATGTAGAACCATTAACTATTAATTTGGTCCTGACTAAACTGATGAGACATCCTTTGACTCATAGTGTAGCTTATATGTATCTGGTAGTTAAGAACTCTCTCTGTATTAAAGTTGAGATATATCAAGATTTTAAAGGGGAACTAAAAAGCTGCCTGCAAAATCAGTCTAAGATACAGGGTTACAGACAGGTTTGTTCTCAGCTTGCTTGGAAGAAAACTAGCACTGAATTTCAGTTTCATCAGTTTAGCTTAGTGCATTTTTCAAATTCTAGCTCTAGCTAGTCTAGGACAAACCTTTAAAAAAAATACTTTGACCTGGATGCAGAAATAAAAGCTTCTGGTTTCATAAAAGAGTGAGACACAAGTCCGTAGTAAATTTGTTGCTGTGGCAGCCTGCTTATAAAAGTTGTATGCTGAATTGGCAGTCTGATACTGTTTCTCATTGTTCTCTTGGTGTAGTGGTCACTTCATGATCAAATTAGAGCTCACTCAGCCAGAGCTATGGCGAAACAAGAAGTAACAACCTAAAATCAGTCCTCCATTTTAGATTTACAGACTATCCTGGTGGAGTTCATTATACTGAATCACACAGCTGGATCCCCTTGATAATATATTAAGAGACAGACTAAATTAGGCTTGTTTGGCTGTATGGCTAGAAATGTTTGCTTCTCAGAATGTGAGTTCTCCTACTCTATGCACATTTCTCCAAACCACCTCCCTTTTTATCCAGAGTACATATGCTACCCAGGGAGGTGTCTCTATTGCTATTTGCTGCTGTGTTTGTATAATATCTGAAATATTTATGAAAGTTGAGACATTACATATTTCAGAGTAGTATTTCACAGCTGCGTGTTCCTGGTTTGCAACTTCTTAACCAAGAACAGAAAACTAATAAATGTTTAGGCTTCTAAAAATGGGTTGCCTTATGGGAATCTGTGTGTTTGAGTTGCAGGAACATGCCTATCACTCACACAGCAACTAAAATGGAGACAGCAGCAGTAACCTAGCTGATGCTTAAGGGAGTCACTCAGTGCCATCATGTTATGGTGAACAAGGAGGAGCAGTGGTGTTTTGTTAGATCATCAATGGGAATTCTGTGGCTAACCAATTGGACTGCAAGTTCCAGCAGCTCTGACCAGCATAGTCAATGGTAAGGAATACTAGAGTTGCTGCTCAGTGTCTAGAGTGCTATATGATTCCCACCCCTACCTTACATCCTCCTCTTAAATGGGTCACAGCTAATTGGGGCTGTACTAAAAGAACAATCTGTGACTCTTTAAACCACAGAAAAAGACCCCTTTTCAGAGATAAGCATGTGAAGGAATGGGGAGTGAACTACATCATACCAGAAGTGTGTAATGTAGACTTCCTTCGGTTAAACAGTCATATCAGAATTCTTATGAAGACTTCTCAAAGTACCTAAATCAAAAGGCTTAGAAAAGTTAGGGTATTTTTGGGGGGGGGGGTGAGTGGAGCTCCCAGAATCCTCCATAGCTAATGGTTCTGTTGGCTCAGAGATTATGGCACCTGTCAACCAAAATATCTCCCCCCCCCCCCGCAAAAAACAACAACAATCCTTTGCTAATGCACTGCTACATCCAGTGCAGAGCTGAGACATTATATTCTCCATCTAAAGCCAATGTGGAATTAAGAAATTATTCTTATTCCTATTGATTTCAATAGGCTAAAACATACCTGTCAGGATTGGTCCCAAAGTAACTTCCCTGGCAACAACTTTGATTTCTGGTTTTGTCCAGTCACTGTGTGCTTTCATGTTAGACTGTTTGATGTTTTTGCATTCTTTACCCATGTAACAAGTTGGTGTGCTGGGAATAGACATGGGAAGATAGAGTCTGTCTGGTAATGGTCAGGATGGCCTTGCACCTGTGGATATTGTAAGAATCAATAGGTGGAGACACGGATGGGTGAGACCAGGGCAGGTGGATGATTGGCAGCCAATGGCTCAGTTGCCAGCCAGATTTTAACTGATTGGGAATACTTTTTATTTTACTGTTTTGCCAATGAACTTCATTCAAAGCAACAATTTTGTATACTTTGCTCTTTAGTTTGATGTGACAATAAATCTTAGTGTTTAACCCTGAAGCTGCTGTCCGCTGACTCTGAAGAAGCAGCTACATGACAATACCAGAGCTCTGCGTAAGATTTGGGCCACTGTAGGGTAGTTATTTTGGATTGTTTCACCATAGGATTTTCAAGGTAAAAGGAATTCAGAAGTGATGCACCATTAGGCTCACATACTTGGGCCAGGATACACTGGCTCCCCACTGACATATCCTGACAGTGAAGAAGCTGATGGGAAGACAATCAATTCATTTTAAATGTGGTGGATAGTTTTAAAGATACCATGGACCACGAAAAAGCCAGGTAAACAGGTTCCAGAGCAAATCATGCCTGAAATTTCACTTGATGCCAAAATGATTAAACTGAAGCCATTGTACTTTGGACACTGTGAAGGGGCCCTGGGGTCTCTCTGCCTAGGAACCCCCAGAGCTACCCTTTGGAGACCCAAGCATGAGAGACTCTTTTAGCCTTGGAATCCCTTAGAATTGGTTTCCCTTCAGTATCTATCTGCCACCATTCCTTGATTTGACCTTAATGTTGAAATGTGATTACAAGGAGACAATCACATTGTTATTTTAAACTTTCCAGCCTTAAATGAGGGTTACTCCTAACCCCTCCTTCTCTATCCCAGAGAAGAATCAAGATTGCTATGACCAAGCCAAAGCATGAGGATGTGGATGTTAGTAGGAAAACAGAAAAAGCTTTATTTCTAGTTCAAGCAGTTCAACAGTTAGCATGGAGAGAAAGTCTTCCCTCCAGGTCCCCAACTTAAAAGTTACATAGAATAGCATTCAGTAATAGGATTAAAATAAATCACAAAAACTAACGCATTCCTAGCTATACACATTTTCCCTGTCAGGAGTTAGAGACTGAACTCCATTATAAAATGGCCGAACAACTGCAGAATCATGTTGAGTCATAATGGCCGACTCCATGAACTACCAAGTCATGCCTAGTCAGGCCACTAGAGGGCAATGTCCTTTAGATATACAGTTGTCCCTTGACATTCGCGGGGGTTACGTTCCACGGACCCCGCGAATGTAAAAAAACCGCGAATATGGATTGCCCTCCCCGGGGCCTTCACGGAGCCTTCGAAGGCTCCGTGAAGGCCTCCGCGGCCTCCCCCCACCCTCCCCAGGCCTTCACGGAGCCTTCGAAGGCTCCGTGAAGGCCTCCCCCCACCCTCCACCCTCCCTCCCCGGGGCCTTCACGGAGTCTTTCAAGGCCCCGTGAAGGCCTCCGCGGCCTCCCCCCACCCTCCCCAGCCCTTCACGGAGCCTTGGAAGGCTCCGTGAAGGCCTCCCCCCACCCTCCACCCTCCCTCCCCGGGGCCTTCACGGAGTCTTTCAAGGCCCCGTGAAGGCCTCCGCGGCCTCCCCCCACCCTCCCCAGCCCTTCACGGAGCCTTGGAAGGCTCCGTGAAGGCCTCCACCCATCCTCCCCCCTCCCTCCCCGGGGCCTTCACGGAGCCTTTCAAGGCTCCGTGAAGGCCTCCGCGGCCTCCCCCCACCCTCCCAAGACCTTCACGGAGCCTTGGAAGGCTCCGTGAAGGCCTCCCCCCACCCTCCCCCCTCCCTCCTCGGGGCCTTCACGGAGCCTTTCAAGGCTACGTGAAGGCCTCCGCGGCCTCCCCCCACCCTCCCCAGCCCTTCACGGAGCCTTCCAAGGCTCCGTGAAGGCCTCCCCCCACCCTCCCCCCTCCCTCCCTGGGGCCTTCACGGAGCCTTTCAAGGCTCCGTGAAGGCCTCCGCGGCCTCCCCCCACCCTCCCCAGCCCTTCACGGAGCCTTCCAAGGCTCCGTGAAGGCCTCCCCCCACCCTCCCCCCTCCCTCCCTGGGGCCTTCACGGAGCCTTTCAAGGCTCCGTGAAGGCCTCTGCGGCCTCCCCCCACTCTCCCAAGCCCTTCACGGAGCCTTCCAAGGCTCCGTGAAGGCCTCCCCCCATCCTCCCCCCTCCCTCCCTGGGGCCTTCACGGAGCCTTCCAAGGCTCCGTGAAGGCCTCCCCCCACCCTCCCCCTCCCTCCCTGGGGCCTTCACGGAGTCTTTCAAGGCTCCGTGAAGGCCTCCCCCCACCCTCCCCCCTCCCTCCCCAGCCCTTCACGGAGCCTTCCAAGGCTCCGTGAAGGCCTCCCCCCACCCTCCCCCTCCCTCCCTGGGGCCTTCACGGAGTCTTTCAAGGCTCCGTGAAGGCCTCCGCGGCCTCCCCCCACCCTCCCCAGCCCTTCACGGAGCCTTGGAAGGCTCCGTGAAGGCCTCCGCGGCCTCCCCCCACCCTCCCCAGCCCTTCACGGAGCCTTGGAAGGCTCCGTGAAGGCCTCCCCCCACCCTCCCCCCTCCCTCCCCGGGGCCTCCCCCCACCCTCCCCAGCCCTTCACGGAGCCTTCCAAGGCTCCGTGAAGGCCTCCCCCCACCCTCCCCCCTCCCTCCCTGGGGCCTTCACGGAGCCTTTCAAGGCTCCGTGAAGGCCTCCGCGGCCTCCCCCCACCCTCCCCAGCCCTTCACGGAGCCTTCCAAAAGTGGAGCAGGGCTGCTGATGACAAGTGCCCTTGAAGGTCTCTCATTCAGAGGGCCATCGTAAGTCAAAGCCAAATTGACAGTAAATAACAACAAGAAGAGTGGCTATTATCTCCACTGTGCAGATCTGGGGCTACAGAGCTTAGAAGAAGAAAAAAAAGAGCCCTTTAAAAAGACATGACACAGGCTGCATCTACACTGCAGAAATAATCCAGTTTGACACCCTGTTAGCCATGGCTCAATGCTATGGACACCTGGGATTTGTAGTTTTGTGAGATATTTAGTCTTCTCTGTCAGAGCTGTGGTGCCACAACTAACTACAAACCCTGTGATTCCATAGCATTGAGCCATGGCAGTGGTATCAAACTGGATTACTTCTGCACTGCAGACTCAGCTACAGTCTTCTGATCATAATAACTGTTAAAACATGAGTGGAGGAGTGAGGAATTTTAAAAGTTAAATGTTAGAAAGGATGTCTCTCCATGTCTCAGGCAACAAACAGTCAATTTTGGCACACAGAGGCACTCCTGTGTTACAATCCATTACACTTTAATCTTCTCCTCATCTATTGAACTGGGACGAAGAGGCATTTCAGCCAGGTTCACTGCCAAATTAAAAAACTAATGGGGTTCTTTCAAGTTCTATAAGGATCCTCTGCAAAATTATGTTGTTCATACATTGGCCATATGTATAGATGACAGCCCCTTTATAGATGACAGCCCACTGTTTGAAGGGCTGCCATCTGTCAGTCCTCTTCTTGAAGAAGTCTCTGTTTGAAAGGCTATCCAACAGGGATGCAAACCCTTACTTATTTGGTCTCACGTACAAAATATAGAAAAAATATAGAAAGTTTTGTCTGTGTTGGGTTAAATTTTCAGTTGTTTTGCACATTTTAAAATATTTTTTTCACATTTTGGGACATTTTTGCAAAAACAAACAACTGCATAGTACCTTTTGCATAACAGACAACCCCCTGGATCTGAAGAATGGTAGATCTGGGGGAGGTGTTTTAATGATGGGCAGGGAGACGAGCACAGGGGTTGGCCAGGGTGTAGACATGCCCTGGCTAGGAGGAGGCAGGAGCGGAGTTCTGGCAGGGCCTATTTTACCCATTGCCGCCCCTGACTTCCTCCTCTTTTCCACGTTTTCCTGATTTGGTCAGACATCATTCCACAACATTCTTACCCTGGTGAGGGGGATACCAAGCAGTTGGACATAGCCCGAAAGAAGGTAAACAAGGCTGTTCACCGGGCAATGGAGGAAGGCCTTGGCCATTTCATCCGATACCCGGACATCTCATATAAATGCCTGGAATTTTACAGAGTTGACAGGATCCACTTGTCCAACAGGGGGATCCAGCTATTTCTGGAGGGTACGCGAACAGAGGTGAGGGCCGCATTGGCCTCCCTGGTGGGGGATAGGTGCTAAGTAGACACTTGCCCCTTATCTGTGGCAGAGAGTGGGGAGACAAGGATATGGTGTTCACCTATGGCAACCTCAAATTGAGTGGAAAGATTGACCTTACTGTACTGCACCGGTATCTTAATGGATGGGGTGCAGCAAGGTGGGCTATCCTTGGGGCCAGGATCGGGTTGCAGTCCTCCACAGAAGCTACACGGCTTGAGGATTTGCTACCTTGTGCCTGGCCTTCCAGCAGATGGCACCTGGAGGGAATCCCAAGTACTGGGATCCCCTGCAAGGCTCAGGTGAGTCGCCCAGGGAAGCTAAGGGATAGGTCACATGTGACCGTCTGCTCCAGCTGCCCCCGCATTGGGTCTCCCCCTATTTGGTTTGCATACCCTAAGAAATAAACAAATAAATAGGAAAAATTACAATAAAGTGGCCCGTATTTCAACCCAATCTTCTGTGTCTTGTCTTGTTATTCCATGCGTCAATCATTAAAAGATAATGGCCAGTATTCCACATCTACATCAGCTACTTTACTCAATGAAAATGAAACAGAAACAGTGGAATCCACTAATTCCCCTTCTCACAACCACCATTCTTGGGGCCAAAGTAAAAGGGTTTAATTTGTTTAGACTTTCCTTCTCAGGCATGTATTTTTTAAAAAATTATGCATGCTGGGATTAATTGGGTGCTATTTAGTTTGAACTCTAGTAATTTCTTAGATATTGCCTGTTTTCATTATTGTTTATTTTGATTTTAAAATGTACAGTATATGATTATATTCTAATTCTTATTATGAAAAGTGGGCTATACATTTTAAAATCAAAATGTATGTTTTAATTATCAGATAACAGATTGCTCTTGAGGATACGATATTAGACTTGGTGTAATGTCTGCTAAATTCTTACATTTTACTGTAGATTTGAAGGGCATTCATGAGGCTCTCCAGGGTTTTTTCAGCCCCTGAAAGTGCAGGTGGTTTAAGCTTTCATTTTAGCACAACAGAGATACCATTTCTTAAGAGTGTTCACTCAAATGGGCTAAATACATAAGAGATGAGTGATGGTAAGTCAGAAAAAAATTCTGAAGGACCAGACCAAAAAAGAAAAAAGAAAAGAAAAGCATGCTTTCAAATCCTCAACATCTGGTACTTAAGATAAAATGGAAATATTTAAAACATGTTTGAAAGATGCTTGTTTCAGAAGTTTGATTCAAATAATTATATATTAGAAGCTACCAATAACATTACAAAAAACCCTCATAAAGCACAGAACTCTCAATGGAACATCCAATTTGATCAAAATAAGATTCCATGAGATCATATTTAAATATGATGACTCATGTCAAAATAGTTTTCATGGGCTCAAGGATTTTTTTCCTGTTCATATCAAGGCGAACATGGATATATTAATCAGCTGATGTTGAAAAGGAAAAAAAATCTAGAGCCAAAAAGAGCTGATGAACAAGCATTTTAAACCTGATCTTCCTTCCTTCCTTCCTTCCTTCCTTCCTTCCTTCCTTCCTTCCTTCCTCTTTGCAAGAAGTATGTACTTAATACTAGATTGACAATACAAAGTATTTACCACCATAAACACTGCATGTCGAAGGGCTCATGTACACGAGCCAGGATAAGCTGGCTCCCCGCTGGCATTTCCTGATCACAGATCAGGCCCATTGGTTCCTTGTTACTGCCTCCAAATGGGCCAGAGTCCTGACGGACATGCCGGCCCACCACTGCAGCTGCTGCCGCTGCCATCTCCCTTACTGTCTCTGCAACCCAGCAGAGCCATGGGAGAGGCAGGAACTGCAAGCCTATGAAATCAATTGGGTTTTAATGTCATTGGCTGGCAGACAGGGACAGAGTGAGTTGCTTACTGTTCTCACTCCATTCAGGTGTGGGTATTTATATCCATATCCTCCTGCACATCATCTCACCCTCCCTTCCTCAATTTATCTTGTATTGGATCTTGTAGAGTGGGCCCTTGGTATCCACTGGGGTTGGGTTCCAGGACCCCTGTGAATGACAAAATCCACGGATGCTCAAGTTCCATTATATACAATAGCATATTAAAATGGGGTCCCTTATATAAAATGGCAAAATCAAGGGTGGCTTCTTGGAATTTTAAAAATATTTTCAGGCCATGGATGATGGAATCCATGTATGGGAAACTTTGGGTGGGGGGACCGTTGGCATGGGTTTTGCATCTAGGATCAGAATTGCCAGTGTCTCCTTGGCATTGGTAAGATATTGGGGTCCCAATTACAGGACTTGGGGTGTGTGGGGCAGATCAGGTCTTAACCAGCTCAGGGGAATATGCTATTCCTGCACTCCCAGATGGCAGGGGGACCATGCTGGGACAACAGCACATGTGGATCGTTCCCTGTCATCCCATAGGTTCCAGCAGCGGGACTGGAAGAGCAGGCTCATCAAGCAATAGGTGGATTGTTCAGTGCTGGATCCACACCCACATGTGAGCTGATCCTGTCTACAGCTGTAACCAATAAAAGTTTTGGCTTACTTTTCTCCACTAAAATCATGTTGTATATGTGTCTGTTCTTGCAGAGTGCACTTGACACTGGACACACAATGCTTCTTGAAAGTATCCAGCTATTCTTGTGCATTGTTCTTTGCTCTATCTTAAACTCTGATGGCCTAAGTCCATTCATATTTGGCCCTGTGACTCTGGCCTATCCAGGCTGGCCCTGCAGTTCCTAGCCTTGAATGCTTAGCACTTTAACCCTGCCCTGAGTTCCCCATTAATAATCCCTTCTTGGATTAGGGTTACTGGGCTTCTAGGTAATCTTGAAGTGGACAAATGTGTTTTAAAAAGTGATTTCTTAAATGGTGAGCATAACCAGACCTTGCTTAAGATGAATTATGGCATTCTAAGTTAACAAATAGTTCAACATTGTTTATTCTTACCTGCTGAATTGCAGATGCTCTACCGAGTTCCAGTACTTAGTTCTAAACCTATAACAATATTCAGACCATTTCATTCAATCAGTTCAGACACCCAGTACACAGTCACTCCCCACTGACTTTCTCAACTGACAACTCTCAACTCTCTCTCTCTCTTTAAAAACCCTCTTACTCATAGAGGCCCCTCCCTCCCTCCCATCACTGTGTTCCCTGTGCTGGGACTGGCTGCCCTCTGTAATCCCAAGCATTGCTTCACACCCATTCATCCAAGAACCACTCAGTAACATATTTGTAACATAACTAAACATATCAGTAACATAACTAAATGCAGTGTGCAAACATGAATCAAGGAACATGAGAGACACTGCAGACTGGGCCAGCCAGAAAAATCAGCAGTAGCAGAACATGTTATAAACCAACCAGGACACAAAATGCTATTTGAAAACACAGAAATTCTAGACCAGGCCAACAACTATCATGTCAGAATGCACAGAGAAGCTATTGAAATCCACAAACACCTGGACAACTTCAACAGGAAAGAAGAAACCTTAAAAGTAAACAAAATTTGGCTCCCAGTTTTGAAATACAATAGAATCAAAACTCAACTCTTACAAAAGAATTCCACCCAGGGACAGGGGGATTCCCAGCAGATAATGGCCCATCAACCAACCATTAGCCAAACAGACACTAACGAGCCTTGCATTTCTATACCCAGAAACTAACCATTCAATTACACAAATTTACATATCCTCCCCAACAGGGGTTCACAGCATATAAACTCCACACACACACCTACACAACCATTCTCTGAGGATGCCAGCCACAGATGCAGGCGAAACATCAGAAAGAAACTATTCCAGAACATGGCCTCACAGCCCGGAAAAAAGCCAAGGAAAATCTATGGATGCCAGCTGTGAAAGCCTTCGACTTCACATATTTGCAAATTGTTACCCTCTTTGCTTTTCACATTACACTTTTAGAGGCCCCATCAGTTGTACAATGGATATTGAATAGCCAGTTGCATAGCACTAAAAAAAGAGTCAATCTTTCATCAAAAAAGAGGAGACATGAATGTGCATAACATTTGCAAATGCCAGTGAGTACAGAGATTAAATAGTCTTAGGCTCCTGTCTCTAACCCATGCCCTTCAGAGAAGAATCCAATGGCTATGCAGAGGAAACATCATATTCAAACAAATGTGACATCTTCTAGTACTTATTATTTTAGTTTTGTCACAAAGTAAACATAGCTAGATAGAGATCATATCTCAGTTAAAATCCCAGGGGCTTAGAGAGAGAGAGAGAGAGAGAGTAAGCAGTCCTTGCATTCTACAGAATACTCTCCAAGTTCTTTCTGTAAGATGATGCCATACAGTCCACAAACAAGGACCTAGGACCCAGCAGCCTAGTTGTATAAAGGCAATATAAATGTTAAATAGCAGTAATCAAGAAAAGGATAAGCAAATCCAGAGCATGTGCAAAGACAGAAAAACATAAGAGGTAAATAGAATTGCCCAAACCTAACTTCTTTTTTTTAACTGTTTGCAAATGCAAGCAACCAAGTAGTATTTTATAAGTACAAAAATAAAATAAACCATACTGCTATTTCTGGACATTTAAAATTTTTAAAGGGATTATAATTTAAGAGGATGTATTGCTTAGGGGTATTGTAGAGAACAGATTCTTTTATTAAACATTAGATGTTGGCCTAATAAAATGTACTGCTGATAAAGAAAGATAAAAGGATGGAACAGATTAGCACAGACTGCTAAGAATATAGATTTGTACCTGTAATAGACCTAACTAATATTAAAGAAGAGAACTAATATTAGACCATAAAGAACAGGTAATCTCTTAAATTATTACCTCTGTATTTGTTAGTACTGCTTCTTTTTTGTGCCTTCCTATCTTCTCATGAATATCTTCCTTCCTTTCCTTTATTCTTTTCTCTTCCCACCCAGCATGAAGTGGTTTGAATAGGTTGTGAAAAGATAGTGAACTACCAATAAAGTTATTACTAATTACAAATAAAATTTAGGAAGCAAGGGATTTGTGAACACACATCCAAATAAAGGTGGTGGCAGGTTTGGGTGTGAAAAGCCAGTACCCTGGTGATATCAAACTCTTTTACCCAAAAAAGCTCTGATGCTGAATATAAAGTTCAAAAAAGGAGGAAGTTTATTTTAAATAACAAAAGTAAAGGGCTTTCTCCTCCCCAGCTCTAAAAGCTTGAAATAAAAGGTACTTTACAGTTTGAGTTTCAGCAGTCTTCAGGGTGTCATCTCTCTTGGTTTGATCTCCTCACTCAGTGGAGCTGGTGCAGGGTCTTTCGGCTCCTGATTCCTTTGACTTATTTATTGTTGGCAACTAATTTGGCTAAATGGTGTAAGAAATGCCCTTCCCGGCTGTCTGGGCCTGTTTGCCACCAATAAGACAGCTCCCTGCAAGCTCACAGCAAAGATTGAACAAAAAATCTTAAAAACTTCTAGCTAAACAGAGCTTCCTGGGAAGAGACAAACCAAACCTGGAAAAATGCAGGGGAATTCTTCAGCTCCTCCCACAAATCTAATACAATGAAACATTCCTATGCGCAGACATACTAAGGCCTGAACTAAAATGAAGGAAAATGCAGGGGAGATTCAAACAATCCTGACTGGACATCATAGGATTATTTAAAATGTCAGGTGTTAATAAAATATTCCTCTGCACTACTGGTTATATGACAGGTTCTGACAGAGTCCAGTATTTTAATGTTAGTTGTATGCAAAACACTGAGCTTTCATTTACAATTTTATCCCTATTTCATGTGTTCATGTGAGTCCACTAGATTAATAACTGTATGTTTTAATTGCTCTTCCTCTGTTACATAAATGATTTGCTACAGCTGACTTCAAAACATCATACAATTAATTTCTACAGCGCCATAAGGATTCTGAACATAAAGTGATCACCTTTTCTTTAAATTATTTTTTTCCTTGGGAAATCCACATATTTCTGAAAGCATTCTGTCTTTCTTATTCCTTCAACAGAGATCTTAAGCATGACTCATTCAGAGTAATGAGTACTTACAGTAAACAACTTGCAGAAAAACAGAACACTAATTAATAAAACATACCACCTATCCCTGCTAGAATTAATCATCTGTCATTTTTTAGGCTATAGAATTGCTCCATTCTCCCACTTATCATGCATGTTTCAGAGTTCTTACCTCATGCATGGGAGTCCTTTATTGAAATAAATTTTCTGTTGAATTTGTTGGAATTGTTTGAGTGTGTAATGAGCATTTAAGCATCCCCAGGTAACATAGATATGACTTCCTGACTGCAAAGGAGAAGAACTTTTGATGATGTTGTCATCATCTTGTGGTTAGCCCATGCTCCAGCCACAAATAAGGTGTAACTTTTAATTGATGGGATAAGCCATCAATAAATTGCCAATATCACATTTTTCACAGTATTGAGGGCATGCAAATACACATCCCATTCTAATCACAAGAATGGATGGTCCACAGCAAGCAAACGTCTGGGTAAGGTTGTGAAAATGGAGCACAGGATGCTCTTTGTATGAACTGTCCCATCTAGTTTGCACATGTTTAGGTTTCTTTCAGTGCTTGTATGTTCATTAACTTTGTTAATTTAGGGGTTTTCTGGAGTTGTAAGAGCTGAAATCTCACCCATGCCAAATCGTGGAAGTACACTCCCATTCTTAAAGTGCTAATGGTATTTGTGCAATAATTCTGTGGCATTTCTTTCACATGATTACAGTGACATGTGATAATAAGTATTATAATGCCATGATATTACCACTATCTTCATTCGCAGAATTACAGCATTTTTAGATGCTAGTCTGATAAAGTCCTTAGTAGGTTATGTTTGTGCTGTTTGCACTCTACAGCTCTAGCACGTGGATATTCCCTAAACAGCCAAATGAAACATCTCTGGGTAGGAAACTGCAAAATAAAAACAGAATCTTGGGGAGAGGGTTGTGTAAAACTGACTGGCATCCAATTAGTGACACACACAGGCATAACTCCAACTCATACCTGTGTATGTCTTTTTATGGCCATTGAGAAATTCACAACCTCCTTCACACAACAACCCCCTAAGCAATGGAGTCACCATCTTCATATGTAGTGGTGAGGGGAGAGAAGGGGGCAGCTGAAATATCTGGCTGTGTTCCAAAGCTGGATTCATAACAACAAGGTCGTCGTCATCATCATCCAGGACCACCAGAAGACCATCCAGAAGTTCCTAGAGTATGAATTTATCATATTACTTTTATGGGAAATGAGAGAATGTTGATATGTTATTGTTCTGTGCCTTCAGGTTGTTTCCAGCATATGGCGATCCTAAGGTAAACCTAGAGTTTTTCTTGGCAAAATTTGTTCAGAGTGGGTTTGCCTTTGCCTTCCTCTGAAATAATTATATTCCTTTGTTGGAAAAAAAACTGGTAAAATTGTGGGGGGTAGCAAGCAACAAAGTAAGTAATGGGAAGTGGGGCTAAACTGCTTTCCTGAGCCATTTTGAAGGGTCCCCCCCCCCGACAATTCTAAAAAATAATGAAAAGCAAAACGTAATGTGATGAGTTACCAGAGAAATAAATGCTGACAACAGTAACACATTAGTAGGTGTGTATTACTATGAGTTACATTACAAATTAATTTCTAATGGTAACTTCCCAAGTTGTGAGGTTATTGGAATCTTCTGTTTAAAACAGTAGCTTATAAAACTCTTCTCTTCTTCAATCCTTTCTTTCTTTACCTTCGTTAAAAGGTAAAACCCTTTTACCCCCAAAAAACCCCTTTTTATTGTTCTTAACCTCCCTAAAAAGCCTGAGCTCATTCTGCGCTTTAGCTTTTCTGACTTTACTCCTATACGTGTTCACTATCTGTTTGAATTCTTCTTTGGTGATTTCCCCCCTTTTCCATTTCCTGTACATGTTCTGTTTAAAACTTAGCTCCGTTGAAAGTTCTTTAGTCATCCATCCTGGTTTCTTGAGACACCTCCCATTTTTCTTCCTCAATGGTACTGTTTGAAATTGTGCCTTCAGTATCTCCCTTTTGAGAAAGTCCCATCCGTCTTGAGGTCTCTTCTCTTTTAGTATTCCTGACCATGGGATCACCCCAGTATTTCCCTGAGTTTATTGAAATCAGCTCTCCTAAAGTCAAGAATGCGTGTCTGACTATGCCTGGCTTCTCCTTTCCATTGTACAACAAACTCCAGGAGAACATGATCACTCTCACCTAAGGATCCCACCACTTGCACCCCATTAACCAGGTCATCCCTGTTGGTTAGGATCAGATCTAAAATAGCTGACCCCCTTGTTGCCTCTTCCACCTTTTGGACCATGAAATTGTCTTCCAGGCAAGTAAGGAATTTGCTAGACCTTGACGTTTTGGTTGAGTTAGATTGCCAGCAAATATCAGGATAGTTGAAGTCACCCATCACTACTACATCTCTCCTTTCTGCATGTGTGTTCATCTGTTATAGAAAGGCGTCATCCAATTCCTCCATCTGACTTGGGGGTCTGTAGTAGAGTCCCACAATAACATTCCTGTTGTTTCCTTCCCCTTTAATTTTTATCCAGATGCTCTCCACCAGGCTTCCAGTATTGATGTCATGGATCTCTTTACTGGTGTAAATATCCCTGACATATAATACGATTCCTCCCCCTTTCCTGTTTGGCCTGTTTTTCTTATAAAGGTTATACCCCTCTGTTCCTGCATTCCAGTCATGAGACTCATCCCACCAGGTTTCAGTAATGCCTATTATATCATACTTGTTTTGTAGTGCTAGGAGTTCAAGTTCATCTTGCTTATTTCCCATGCTCTGTGCATTAGTGTAGAGACATCTAAGACCATGTGTTCCCTTTACTTGCTGCCTGTGCACGTTTCTTTTTCCTCCCACTGTTGGGTCCTTGCGCTGTTTGCCTTGTTCCCTCTATGACAGTTTGACTATTTTCTCCAGCCCTTTTGCCTTCCAGAATACTGTCTCCCTCCCCCATATGACTCAGTTTAAAGCCCTCCTGATCAAATTCTTGAGACTGTTGGCAAAAATGTTTCTTCCAACTTTCGTAAGATGCGCCCCATCTCTTGCCAGAAGTCCCCCCTCGTGGAAGTGCAGCCCATGATCTAAGAATCCAAATTGTTCTCGGCGACACCATCTACGGAGCCAGTTGTTTACATTGGCTATTTTCCTCTCCCTTCCTGGACCATCCCCTTCAACTGGCAGAAGAGACGAGATGACAACCTGTGCATCCATTTCTTTCAGCTTCCTCACCAGGGCCTCATAATCTCTTCTGATCTTGGGAAAGCTGTTCCTTGCAGTATCATTGGTTCACACATGGACCAAAAAGAAGGGGTAATGATCCATAGGCTTGACGAGTCTTGTTAGCCTCACCGTCACATCACAGATCTTTGTCCCAGGGAGACAACACACCTCCCAAGACATCTTGTCAGGCCCACAAACCACTGCTTCTGTACCCCGCAGCAAGGAGTCCCCCACCACCACCACACGCCTCTGCCGAGGCTTCGCAGATGCTGTTCCTTGTGGTGGTACTCTCAAGGTCCCCTGCTCTACCCCTGAAGTCTGTACATGCTGTTCTTCCTCGTTGTCCTTGATAAGGGAAAGGGCTTTGAATCGATTCTGTACTGCAAGCTGCTCGAAGAATTCCTGGATTTTCTTGTTCTGTGTGTGACATTCCTCCTGCTGTCTACTTCCTATGTCTGTGAAGTGACCCTCTCCTCCGCAGCCACTTCCTCTGTGTGGTCCCTGTCCAAGACTGTTCATTCTGTTCTGTCCAGGAAAACCTCTTGCTCACGAATCTGTTGAAGTGTAGCTACCCGTGTCTCCAGCTGCTGGACTTTCTCCTCCAAGAGGGCTACCAGCTTGCACTTGGTGCATGTGAAGTTCTCCACGTCTGTAGGCAAGAAGACAAACATCGCAGAAGTGTTGCAGGTGACTGCCGCAGTCCCCTCAGTGTCCATGGTGAGAGGTTTTAGGTAATCTAAGAACTCTTAGGTAATGCTGAGAATGCTAATCTGTACTTTTAGGTATGCTGTATTTTTGTTTGGTCACTGAAATTCGCACGCCATTAGGCTTGCGCCTCAGCAACAAGCAGCCTCTCCCAACAGTTTTTTTAAAAAATTCAATCTCCCCAGTCAAAATGGCTGTCCAGAAGCTCCTCTCCTTCTTCTTCTCTCTGGCAGGAAACTGATGACATGACCAAAACTAGCAATTTAAGAATGGGATTTTAATTACATGATTTTTTATGGGTGAGATTTCAGCTGTTCTCGCGTTAAGATGCAACTTTGTTTAAACACCAAAAACACATAAATAATTTAAGAAATTAATAAATAACTTAAACAAATATAAAAATGTACCAAGACAAAGTGACAGTTCATTAAAACAGTGCCCTGTGCACCCTGTGTTCTCATTTGGAAAGGGGAGGGGGGAAAGGACCACTCAATCATGCTGTAATCGCATGATTACAGTGGGATGTGATTTCACACCCTCGGCAACACTGTGAAATGAGCAATATTGAGGGTGATTCATGGATTTTCCTGTCAATAAAAAGTAATGAGACATTAATGGATGGAGCACATATTGACCATGGGGGAGACAATGTTGTGTGATAATGGGAACCCATTTGCAGTACTGTCGTGCTGTAATTCTGCAATTACAGCCCCATCTGATAAAGTCCAAAGATGCATTTGTGTGACCTTTCTGCTAATCAGTGAATGTAAGATGCAAGTTCATTAAGTTCTTAACATATGAAACACAGGAGATCATTATTAGGGAGTTCAATTGAGTGTTTAACCTGCTTCCCAGTTCAAGGCCAAACTACACACGGCCAAACTAAACATATCACATGATCTCACATGAATATTTTAAAAGCTGACATTGAGGCACCGATCAGGATTAGGAGCATACTGCATGTGGGTGGGTATTTAACCCCCTTTTCTTGGGCCAGAATCCTGACAGATGTCACCACTGAAGTTTGTATTTGCCAGGAGAGGAAAGGTTCTACTGGTGCTAAGTGAATCGATATTTAAATTGACTGAGCCTAAAACACATGCAACTACATTTACAGTGTAAATGGGCAATCACTTGAAAATCAGAGCCATTTCTTGCAGTAGCGACAGTGGTAAAGTTGATCTTCTGGGTATATGGACCAAAACTGTATACCAGCGATATTGTTCCCTCAACTGTGTGCCATTGATTTTGTCACAAACCATGAAAACACACAAGTAATATAAAAATATGTTTGATTGTTTCTCCATTGCTGCAATACAGTGCTGTAAAAAGCAATCTATATTTAGTTAGAGGCTTAACTGAACAGCAGGTAAACTGGATGTTTCACACCTGCTTTTTTATGAATAAAGCATTAAATAATTGCTTTGGAAATGGAAATAATTTTTTCATTCTAGATCAGAATAAAGTGATGTTTGTAGAAAAAAATCATTTATAATGTAATATTTGCAAAAATTAAAATAAACTAATACAGAAGAAAATATGTCAATGCCACTTTACTAGAAACACTATGATATTTTTCTCTTGAATAAATCTAGTAACAAATTAGAATATTTTGGTAAATGAAGGAAATGCCAAAAGCTAAAATGAATCCCAGAATTTCAAAATTAATCAAAATTAGATAGTCACCTTTCAACTGGATCTTGATTTTAAAGGAAACTGAAAAACTACACAGAAAATGAATATCCTGATGAGAAAATAATCAAAAGTAATCTGAAACTAAAAACAAATGTGGTCAAATATATGTCTGCTTAAGACAGAACATACACCTCTGCCCTAAGTGAAAAGCAATAGCAACATTTCCCATTATAAATCTATGTTTTATAACTTATAGCTCAGATATAATGTTATTAAATTCTAAAACTATACACTTGCTAAGTTCAGTAGTTTTACAGCTTGAGTTTCTGCTCCCTGCCCCACCCAGCCCCAAACTCTTACCCATAACATACCAGAATGTTGAAGAAAAGGTCCATTAATAGAATAAATATTTGCAACTAAAAGTTTGTTTACACAGGCAATATACCTCATTTTGCCCCTGTCTTAGAGCCCTGCAGTCCATATGACGCAGGGCATTTGCCCCATTCTGCCCTGGGGCAGTCCTCACCACCCCCAAGGCAGATATGGGGCTGAGACAGGGGAAAGGTGGGGTAGAGCCAGATACAATGTTTTAGAATGATACCTGTTTAAGTCAATTTCTGCTAGGAGGAAACAGATTGGGCTGTGTGAGACCACAAGAGCCTGGCTCGACAGGCTGGCCCTTCCTGAAGCTGTCAGTCTGCCTCACTCTCCCAGAAGGCAGGAAGGAGTCCCACAATATGTGAACAAGGCTGGTCAAATGCAGGGGGCCTTGGTCATGTTGTGGACCCCCTTCCTGCCTTCCAAGACAGCGAGGGAAATAGTGTCTGTGGCCAACATGCCCATCAAGGACTTCCTCCCATTCTGTGGAGAGAATGGGGGAACATTGGCCTGGTCCACAGCCAGGATATCCTGTCAGGCTGCTGGCGTACACTAGCTCTTGTATATGAGCCCAAATTTGTGGCAGGAGATACTGCTTTGAGAGCATAAAAATGAGGGAGGGAGTGGGAAAACAAAAGGAACGTACCAACACCTTTAAGACTAATTGGTTTTTATTTTAGCGTGAGCTCTTGTGGATATAAGCCATTTTTCAGATGTAGTACGAAGTGATATCCAGGCCTCAGGATATAATAATAATCTCTCTGGCTTTTCTTCACAAACGAAGATTCAGGAAGGACTCATACCACGCTTTCTGCAAGCGCGCTGATGACTAAAAAGGCCAATCCGAGATAAACAAGTCTGGTTGCAAAAAGCACAGCAGAAGATGTCCTTGGGTGATGTTTTCGGGTTGTGATTCTTTCTGCATTGTAGTTTCTCTTCAAGACTTGTTCGGCATGAGTTCTCAAATAAGGCTGCAGCATTGTGGATAGTGCGTCTCCATGCCTCCCGATGTGAGGCCAGGGCGGACCACTGTTGGTGATCAATTTGGCCGAGCCTGAGATGTTGTTTCAGGGAGTCTTTGTATCGCTTTTTTGGAGCACCCCTCTTATGCTGACCCGTGGCGAGTTCACCGTAGAGTAGTATTTTTGGGAGGCTATGGTCCTCCATCCTAGAAACATGCCCTGCCCAGCGCAGCTGCATTCTCAATATCATGGCCTCAATACTGGTGATCCCTGCTTGCTCAAGGACAGACACATTCGTCACATTGTCAATCCAGTGTATATTTAGGATTGTGCGTAGACAGCGCTGATGAAAGCTCTCAAGGAGTTATAGGTGGTGGCGATAGGTGACCCATGTTTCAGATCCATAATGGAGGATAGACAGTACAATGGCTCTATACACACTGATTTTTGTGCTTTGCCTCAGGTGTTTATTGCTCCAGACTCTTTTGTGAAGTCTTCCAAATGCACTATATGCCTTTGCTAATCTGTGATCGATCTCTTTGTCAATCTTGGCATCTGAGGAGATGATGCTTCCCAGGTAGGTGAACTGCTGAATGGACTTGAGCACAGATTTGCCGACGGCAATGTGGGGATGGTGGTGTTCGTCCTGTGGTGCAGGCTGGTAAAGAACTTCTGTTTCCTTCAGGTTGACTTCCAGCCCAAACAGCTCTGCGGCTGTTGCAAAGCAGGATGTTAGGCGCTGCAGAGCTGCTTCTGTGTGGGCAACAAGGGCAGCATCATCGGCAAAGAGCAGCTCACGGACTAGGTAGTTTAGAGTCTTAGTGTGAGCCCTCAGACGGCTTAAGTTAAACAAGCGACCATCAGTACAGTAACATATATAGATGCTGTCATCTTCTTCAAGCTCTGCCATAGCCCTTTGGAGCATCATGCTAAAGAAGATTGTAAATAAAGTTGGTGCAAGAACACAACCTTGCTTCACTCCATTAGTTATTAGAAAGGGCTCTGAAAGAGCATCGCCATATCTGATTTGACCACGCTGGCCCTCATGTAGCAAGATAATCATTTTAAGGAATTTGGGGGGACATCCTAGTCTTTCCAGGATCTGCCACAGACCTTTTCTACTTAC
Source organism: Gambelia wislizenii (assembly GCA_030847615.1). Taxonomy (NCBI): domain Eukaryota; kingdom Metazoa; phylum Chordata; class Lepidosauria; order Squamata; family Crotaphytidae; genus Gambelia; species Gambelia wislizenii. The sequence continues at coordinate 381,891,978 of JAUMIR010000002.1, read as the reverse complement.
AGTGTCAAAGGCTTTGGTGAGGTCAACAAATGTTACATAGAGACCCTTGTTCTGCTCCCTACATTTTTCTTGCAGTTGTCTAAGGGCAAATACAATGTCTGTAGTATTCCCATTGGCTCTGAAGCCACATTGGCTTTCAGAGAGAAGTTCTTCTGCAATAGCAGGAACAAATCTGTTCAGGAGTATCCTTGCAAGGATTTTTCCAGGAATAGAGAGCAGTGTTATGCCTCGATAGTTTGAGCAGTCAGATTTTGCTCCTTTTTTCTTGTACAGGATGATGACTGCATCTCAGAGGTCTGATGGCAGTTCCCCTTTTTCCCAGCAATTCACAAGGAATTCATTGAATTCGTGGAGTGCATGACCTCCATGTTTCCAAACTTCAGGTGGGATTCCATCAATCCCAGCTGCCTTGCTGTTTTTTATCTGCTGTATGGCCTTAAGGGTCTCTTCCAAAGTGGGAGCTATATCCAATTCATTTTTCATCAGTTTTTGTATCATATGTTGGATAGCTGAGCCATGGACTACTCTGTTGGCGCTAAAGCGACTTTGAAAATGTTCAGCCCATCGATTCAGGATGGAGGCTTTATCAGTAATTAATGTTTGACCATCTGTACTGTATAAGGAGCTTTGGACCTGATAAGTAGGTCCAAACACTGCTTTAAGAGCTTCATAAAATCCTCTATGATCACCCATATCTGCACAGCGTTGTGTCTTTTCTGCTATATTGACCCACCACTTGTTCTGCATATCTCGGAGTTTTTGTTGTAGTTTACTACATGTGAGGCAGAAAGCTGCTTTTCTTACATGGCAGGTTGGCTGGGTGAGGTATGCCTGGTGAGCAGTTCTCTTCTTTGCCAACAGCTCCTGGATCTCTTGGTTGTTTTCATCAAACCAGTCTTGATTTTTCTTGTGGGAGAACCCGAGGGATTCTTCTGCAGACTGGAGGATACTGGTTTTGATATGTTGCCAAAGCACTGTAGGAGAAGGATCTGTAGGATAGTCTTCAAGTTTCGTTTGTAGATTTGCCTGCAAGTTGTCTCTCATGGTAGCTTGTTGAAGATTGTTGACTTGGAGTCTCTTCTATAGGATGCCACCCCTCTTAGGTTTGAACTTAAGATGAATATTTAGTTTACATCTGACAAGGCGATGATCTGTTTGGCATTCTGCACTGGGCATCATTCGGGTATGACGGACATCACAGGTGTCTCTGATGGACTAGAACATAGTCAATGAGGTGCCAATGTTTGGATCGGGGATGCATCCAGGTTGTCTTCAAGCTATCTTTCTGCTGAAAGATTGTGTTTGTAATAGTCAGCTGTTGTTCTGCACAGAACTCTAGCAGGAGGTGTCCGTTATCGTTGCAGTTTCCAACACCATGCTTGCCTAAGACACATTACCAGGCTTCGGAGTTCTTTCCTACTCTGGCATTGAAGTCACCAAGGATAATAATTTTATCTTCTACAGGGACTTTTTGTATTAGTTGGCATAGGTCTGTGTAGAATTTGTCCTTTTTTACAGGGTCGGCTTGCATAGTTGAGGCATATATACTAAAGAGAACAACATGTGGAAGGCGTAAGGAAATAATGTGATCAGAGTGTCCTGTTGGCAAGGTTTCAACTTTGGAGGCAATGGAGTTTTTAATCACAATGCCTACTCCTGAAAGATGTTTTTCGGTTTTGGGTTTGCCAGACCAGTAAAGTGTGTAGCCGGCGCCATGTTCTTTAAGGCTGCCTTCCTCATGGAAGCGAAATTCACTAAGAGCGGCGATGTCAATATTAAGCCATGATAGTTCATGGGCTATTAGGGCAGAACGATGCTCAGGCCATCCACTATCTTCAGAGTCTTGCATGGTTCTGATGTTCCAGCATGCAAGTGTCAGTTTATTTACACCTTTGGAGGCCCGTGTGTGCCTTGGTTTCTTTGCCTTGGTTTGACCGCATCAGAAGATGCCCGTTGGCCGCGGCTAGCCAACCAGGTAGTTGGGGATGAGCTTTCATTAGGCCACCTTTTCTAGGCCCCTCTCCATATGGAGCAAGCAGTGCTCTCCTTAAAAAAGGCTGCTTGGTCGTTCAGGATGCTGCCGAACAGGACTGTCATCTCCCAGGTCAGTCTTGAGTGACCAATGTCCTGAACCGCCTGCATGCAGGGTTGGGTCTGCGGTTTCCAGTGCATCTTTACACCTGCCGTTTCATCCCTCGCCTGTCGCTACAGGGCTTTTTTGGAACTGGATTTGTCCTTTGAGCCTGTGCAATGGATTTTTCTGGTGGAGTGCAGCGTGCACAGAACTGGCCTCACCCTTTAAACCAAAGGTTCATCTGCTGACCTTGCAAGCATGGACGGTAGCAGCGAGGTCCTCAGGTCGTAGGTTTGATTAGAGTTTCCTTCTCTTAGATGGTTGATCTTACAGGGTTGGACGAGCACCATCTGCCCAGGTTTGGGATTAGAGTTTTCCTTCTCCTAGGGCGGTTGCCACAAGGCTAGAGAGCCCATCCTGCCCTTTGATGCTCTTTGTCAGCTCCTTCGGTTTTGACCTGTCTGGCATGGGAGACCCTACCAGTGGCTATTATGCCACCGCCAGCATAGCTCAAAACATCATTAGGGTACGCAAGCCTCTCTCCCACGACAAAGGGGAGTCAATGGAGAGGTAATAATAATAATTATTATTATTATTATCATTATCATTATCATTATCATTATTTATTTCTATCCCGCCCCTCTGCAATGCAATTGGGGCGGCTTACAATATAAAACATATTTAAACAGGAATCGGATGGAATGGAATAGGACCCTGAAAGATGCAAATCATGACTCTTGCATCTTTCTTAAATTTTCAAATGGCTGCGTAAAGTGATACAGGTCTTTCAAAACTTGACAGTTTTGAGAGGTTTTTTTGGTTTGTTTGTTTTCCAAATTCCATTCTGTTTGAAATCTGGTTTCTTCCCTCAGGTCTTTTAGGTTTCAACGAGAATATAGTGTTGTTTTATAACAGCAGAATATCCAAAACTTAAAAAAAAAAAAAAAAACCTTCAGCAGCTTTTCCTTGTACAGTATCATACAACTTTAATAACCTAGAGTTGTATGAAAGGTATTCAGCTTTTTTTTTTCTTTTTTTTCTTTTTTTGGCAAGGATGTGAGAATAGACGTCCTTGATAGCACCACTATCTGGACCTCTGGTTCTTATTAATCTTTTATTAGTGTGGTCTCCTTGGAGAGGGAGAACTCTTAAGAGAGAGTGGGGGGAAAGCTTCTCCAACTGGTGATTTCTGCTGGTTTATCCCACACCTTTTCATCTCATTTCTTATCACTTCACAGGTCATAATCACTCTCTCATATACTCTCCCCTCCTCTCTCTGCAAGGATTAATGTGGCACCATTGTGTGTGAGAGAGAGCATACGCCCTCAAGTCACTTATCAACTTATGGTGACCCCATGAATTTCATAGGATTTTTTTTTTTTTAGGCAAGGAATACTTAGAGGTGGTTTTGCCGGATCCTTCCTCTGAAATATAGCCTATAACACTTAGTATTCATTGGCAGTCTCCAATCCAAGTACTAACCAGGGCTGACCTGGCTTAGCTTCCAAGATCAGATGGGATCTGCTGCCTTTAGGGTATTTAGTGACAAGGGATAATTCAGTGGGAGATAAGTAAATGGATTGCTTCTTTTTATATCTTCCTCGTTACTTCCCCTGTCTCAGTCCCTTCTTTTCATTCCTCCCACACCTCATGTCTCTTAAGAACTCTCCCCAGAACCTCAGCACTAAAATGGTAGGCTGCTATGCTTGGAAAGGAACCCCCTCCCCACAAAGCTAGCCAATCAGGGAACTTCAGTAGAGAAAAATTTCCAAAAATGTGTTAGAGTTAGCAACCTTTGCATGTCTATACTCATTAACTGCTAGTTTCCATTGTGGTGATTTCTTGTTTGTTTGCTTTTTCACACAAACTCTTTTCCTACATCACTCCAATCTGAACCCATGTTCTCCTTCCCCCTCTCTTCTCAAGTACACCATGTGTTTGACTATGCACAAGTGTTCATAATTACAGATACTTTATATGTTTTTGCTATGTGTATTTCTGCATGGCAGGGGGTTGGACTGGATGGCCCTTGTGGTCTCTTCCAACTCTGTGATTCTATGATTCTAAGAATAAGTTTATTTCTTATTCTTACTAGAGTCCATGTGTCTGTGTATGTGTGCACATTGATCTTTTTGCACAGAAAGTGGCATTTTCTGTGCAGAAAACAAGTTTCCTGACCTGTACAGAAACAGTATTTTCCAAGTAAAAAGCAACTATTTCTGCACAGAACAGACACCCCTGGATCTTAAGAATGGTAGATCTGGGGGAGGTGTTTTAATGATGGACAGGGAGACAAGCACAGGGGTTGGCCAGGACGTAGACATGCCCTGGCTAGGAGGAGGCAGGGGCGGGGTTCTGGCAGGGCCTATTTTACTCTACAGAAATCAGCATCAGTTGCACAGAAATATTAATTTCTGTGCAAAAATCCTGTTTACTGATGAGGATTTTTTTCCTGTTCAGAAGTATTATCTTCAGTGCAAAAAAAGTAAAACAAATATATATATATATATATATATATATATGTATGTATGCTGTTTTCTGTGCAGAATAACCCACGTGTACTTTTTTTTTTTGCACAGAATAAACCCCTGAACTGTGAATACTTTCACTTGTGTAGGATTCTCCTTGTCAGGATTTCCTGACATTCCAGAATTCTATTTTTAAACCATTATTTTTTTAAAAAAAGAAATATTTGTGAATATTCTTTCCATATCTTCTCTTAGTTTTAACAGTCACAGTGAAAGCCCATTGAACTTACACATCCAGAAACTGCCATTTTAAATAGCACCATCTTGGGGATGGTATCCCTTTCTTCCATCGCTGTAAATGCAGGTAGATGTTTTTACTAGCAGTGGAATCTTCCAAGGGCCTTTTTGCAGCATGATCCAATTTGTCAACATCATTTTTAAAATTGTGGTGCCCAGAACTGGACACAGTATTCCAGGTGACGCCTGACCAAGGCAAAATAGAGTGGCACTATTACTTCTCTTGATCTAGACACTATACTTCCATTGATGCAGCCCAAAATTGCATTGGCCTTTTTAGATGCCACCTCACACTGTTGACTCATGTTCAACTTGTGGTATACTAGGACTCCTAGATCCCTTTCGCATGTATTCTCATTCAGCCAGGTGTCCCCCATCCTATATCTATTCATTTCAGGTTTTTTGCCCTAAGTGCAGTACTTTACATTTCTCCGTACTGAATTTGATTTTGTTAGCTTTGGCCCACCTCTCCAGTCTATCCAGGTCATTTTGAATTTTGATCCTGTCCTCTAGGGTATTAGCTACTCCTCCTAATCTGGTGTCATCTGCAAATTTGATAAGCATGCCCCTAATTCCATCATCCAAGTCATTGATAAAGATGTTGAATAGCACTGGGCCCAGGACAGAACCCTGTGGCACCCCACTAGTCACATCTTTCCAAGATGAAGAGGAGTCACTGCTGAGCACCCTTTGGGTTTGGCTGGTCAACCAATTACAAATCTATTTAACAGTTAACTTGTCTAGCCCACATTCTACAAGCTTGTTTACAAGAATGTCATGGGGAACCTTATCAAAGGCCTTACTGAAATCAAGGTATGTGATATCCACAGCGTTCCCTTCATCTACTAAACTGGTAACTTTATCAAAAAAAAAAGAGATCAGATTAGTCTGGCATGACTTGTTTCTCTGAAACCCATGTTGACTTTTTGTGATTATGGCATTGCCTTCTAAATGTTCACAGACTCTCTGTTTAATGATCTACTCTAGAATCTTCTCTTGTATTGATGTCAGACTAACTGGACTATAATTGTTGGGATCCTCTTTTTTCCCCTTTTTGAAGATGGGGACAATGTTTGCCCTCCTCCAGTCTGCTGGGACTTCTCCTGTTCTCCAGGAGTTCTCAAAGATTATTGCCAATGGCTCTGAGATTACATTTGCCAGCTCTTTTAATACTCTTGGATGTAGTTCATCTGGTCCTGGAGATTTAAATTCATTTAGATTAAGAAGATATTCCTCTACTACCTCTTTGCTTATTCTGTGCTGGATTTCCTGTATTGTGTCTCTGTTCCATTATCCTCAGGTTGATCATCCTTTTCCTTTTCTGAAAACACTGAGGCAAAGAAGGTGTTGAGTAATTCTGCCTTTTCTCTGTCACCTGTTATCATTTTGCCATCTTCTCCACGTAGTGGCCCTACCATTTCCTTCTTCTTCCTTTTGATGTGGACATACCAAAAAAAAAAAACCTTGTTATTGTTCTTAACCTCTCTAGTGAGCCTGAGCTCATTCTGCGCTTTAGCTTTTCTGACTTTACTCCTATACGTGTTCACTATCTGTTTGAATTCTTCTTTGGTGATTTCCCCCCTTTTCCATTTCCTGTACATGTTCTGTTTAAAACTTAGCTCCGTTGAAAGTTCTTTAGTCATCCATCCTGGTTTCTTGAGACACCTCCCATTTTTCTTCCTCAATGGTACTGTTTGAAATTGTGCCTCCAGTATCTCCCTTTTGAGAAAGTCCCATCCGTCTTGAAGTCTCTTCTCTTTTAGTGTTCCTGACCATGGGATCACCCCCAGTATTTCCCTGAGTTTATTGAAATCAGCTCTCCTAAAGTCAAGAATATGTGTCTGACTGTGCCTGGCTTCTCCTTTCCATTGTATAAGAAACTCCAGGAGAACACTATCACTTTCACCTAAGGATCCCATGCCTTGCACCCCATTAACCAGGTCATCCCTGTTGGTTAGGACCAGATCTAAAATAGCTTTCCCCCTTGTTCATTGGGTTGTGCTTGCAGTTGTGCAACATTTCCATTCTACACAAGGGTTATAATAGCACAATTAATGTGTTACTCTGTGTGCAGAGGAATATGCTATGCAATCTCAATGTAGGATTTCAGCTCCATTTTTACAATTGGTGAATAGTAAATATGTTCTAACATGTAATGGGGAACAAGAAAAATTTGCGAGTGAATTGGGAAAATGTGACTCATGATACAATAAAGGGAGTTGTGTTTGGGGTTTTTTTGGTAGTTAAATGTTATACTTAATATCTTTAATTTGCATAGTATCAACAAGTTATAGTAAGTTATAGATCAAACGGCATACTTATGATATTGGATGTATATGAGTAACGGTCTTTGATGTTCTATGATTGTATATGAGTAATGGTTTTGTTATCTGTAATATTGGAATGCACTGTAATGAACATCAGGATATGAAAATTTGATGGATTATTAAGAAATTAATAAATAATAATTTAAAAAATAAATATGTCCTAAAATTATTTCTGTTTAAATTACAGTAGGACTCCCCCATATCCACTGATTCATTATCCACTGATTCAATTATCCACAGGATACAAAACAGCACACCCATCATAGAATCTTCCTAGAAAATGTATCCTCTCTAGTCATTTTCTAGGTCCTCCAATGCAACTCTATGGTATTTTAAACTGGAAGTCCCATTATTTTCAATGGTGTTCCCTAGTATCCATGGTTTTTGGTATCCACGCCCCCCGCAAATGAATCTCCTGAGGATACAGGGGTCCTAATGTAGTTCTAAAACCCTCCCTTGAAATGGAATCCACACCAAGTAATCATAGCATCAACTTTGTCCCCATACTTCTATATGCCATGTTACATAGAAAATCCACCAGAGTTTCTCTTCTTCTTCACCAATTTTCTCTCGTAAAATGTGAGGAGACAGAAGAGCAAAGGATGGAATCTCTCTAGATCAGTGAAGGGAGAAGTCGTATTGGCCTGAATTCTCCTGGCTAGTCCTAACTAGAGTACACTAGGGAGCGAAAGAATGTTTTTAAAATATTAACAAATTGTTTTTTTCTAGTGGTAGGAGGTCCTGAACCTAATACAGGTTCTGCATTAAATATGAGTGTAGGTTTTTTGTGCAGAAAATAAAATTTCTGAGAAGAAAATTCTATTTTCTGCAAAGGACACTTGTTTTTTAGAAGAAAAAATGCTGTTTTCTGTGCAAAAAACCCCCACAAAAACACCCACGTACATTTCAAAAGTCTGAACACCGAATAGTGTTTTAAAAATTAGAGGTTTTGAAAACTTTCTTGGTGTGAAGAACAACTGCAAAATTATTGGGTTTTCCCTGAGAGAACAAAATGTACAAAGATTTGCATCCCTTGCATGTATCCGATGAATGGTGAGTCAGCACATACTGGAACTAACTCCCACTAATTCAGTGGTTCTGTTGGGATTAATAATTAATTAATTAATTAATTAATTAATAGAATTCAGGCATTGATGGCTCACTCTATCCAAAATACATATCCAGGTGAAAAGTGAGCCAGCAAATTAGTAAGTAGAGAAAAATTCTGAAGACTTTAATATGCCAGTTGAAAGTAACACCTACCAACCCAAGTATTAATGAGGTGATAAAGTCACTATTTGGAGATTATTGCACCAGGCTTTACCGGTACTACAGCAGGGTAATAGTGTATGTGGCCATTCCTTATCATAAGACATTGTGTCTGTGCTGTTGCCAATCTGCATTCAAACTGTTGCTGGATGGGACCTTTTCATTGACAGGAAATACATCAATAGTCCTTCAATACCTCTGCATTTCCATTATTGCCTGTGTGTGGTAAGTCCTCTTTTGTTTCAGTTCCTATATCAGCAGTCATGTGGGGGTGAGTAGGAGTGTTTTTCCTCTTCTCTCTCTATCTCTCTTCCCTTTGTTTCCCTGACCTCCTGCCCACTCAATCTGACTACAGTCGTCCCTTCACATTCGCGGGGGTTCCGTTCCACGGACCCCCGCGAATGTTAAAAATCCGCGAATAACAAACACCCCTCCCCCTCCCTCCCCAGGCCTTCGCGGGGCCTTGCTAGGCTCCGCGGAGGTCTCCCCAGCCTTCCCTCCCTCCCTCCCCAGGCCTTTGCGGGGCCTTGCTAGGCCCCGCAGAGGTCTCCCCGGCCCTTCCTCCCTCCCTCCCCAGGCCTTCGCGGGGCCTTCCTAGGCCCCACGGAGGTCTCCCCGGCCCTCCCTCTCTCTCTCCCCAGGCCTTCGCGGGGCCTTCCTAGGCCCCACGGAGGTCTCCCCGGCACTTCCTCCCTCCCTGCCCAGGCCTTCGCGGGGCCTTGCTAGGCCCCACGGAGGTCTCCCCGGCCCTTACCCCTCCCTCCCCAGGCCTTCGCGGGGCCTTCCTAGGCCCCATGGAGGTCTCCCCGGCCCTCCCTCCCTCCCCAGGCCTTCGTGGGGTCTTGCTAGGCCCCACGGAGGTCTCCCCGGCCCTCCCTCCCTCCCTCCCCAGGCCTTCGCGGGGCCTTGCTAGGCCCCGCGGAGGTCTCCACGGCCCTTCCTCCGTCCCTGCCCAGGCCTTCGCGGGGCCTTCCTAGGCCCCGCGGAGGCCTCCCCGGCCCTCCCTCCCTCCCCAGGCCTTCGCTGGGCCTTGCTAGGCCCCGCGGAGGCCTCCCCGGCCCTCCCTCCCTCCCTCCCCAGGCCTTCGCGGGGCCTTACTAGGCCCCGCAGAGGTCTCCCCGGCCCTCCCTCCCTCCCTCCCCAGGCCTTCGCGGGGCCTTGCTAGGCCCCGCGGAGGTCTCCCCGGCCCTCCCTCCCTCCCTGCCCAGGCCTTCGCGGGGCCTTGCTAGGCCTCGCGGAGGTCTCCCCGGCCCTCCCTCCCTCCCTGCCCAGGCCTTCGTGGGGCCTTGCTAGGCCCCGCGGAGGTCTCCCCGGCCCTTACCCCTCCCTCCCCAGGCCTTCGCGGGGCCTCCGGGGGTCCCGCGAAGGCCTCCCCACCCCTCCCCAGGCCTTCGCGGGGCCTCCGGAGGGCCTCCGGGGGTCCCGCGAAGGCCTCCCCACCCCTCCCCAGGCCTTCGCGGGGCCTCCGGAGGGCCTCCGGGGGTCCCGCGAAGGCCTCCGCACCCCTCCCCAGGCCTTCGCGGGGCCTCCGGAGGGCCTCCAGGGGTCCCGCGAAGGCCTTCGCACCGCTCCCCAGGCCTTCGCGGGGCCTCCGGATGGCCTCCGGGGGTCCCGCGAAGGCCTTCGCACCGCTCCCCAGGCCTTCACGGGGCCTCCGGAGGGCCTCCGGGGGTCCCGCAAAGGCCTCCCCACCGCTCCCCAGGCCTTCGCGGGGCCTCCGGAGGGCCTCCGGGGGTCCCGCAAAGGCCTCCCCACCCCTCCCCAGGCCTTCACGGGGCCTCCGGAGGGCCTCCTGGGGTCCCGCGAAGGCCTCCCCACTTCTCCCCAGGCCTTCGCGGGGCCTCCGGAGGGCCTCCGGGGGTCCCGCGAAGGCCTCCGCACTGCTCCCCAGGCCTTCGCGGGGCCTCCGGAGGGCCTCCGGGGGTCCCGCGAAGGCCTCCGCACTGCTCCCCAGGCCTTCGCGGGGCCTCCGGAGGGCCTCCGGGGGTCCCGCGAAGGCCTCCCCACCCCTCCCCAGTCCTTCACGGGGCCTCCGGAGGGCCTCCGGGGGTCCTGCGAAGGCCTCCCCACCGCTCCCCAGGCCTTTGCGGGGCCTCCGGAGGGCCTCCGGGGGTCCCGCGAAGGCCTCCCCACCCCTCCCCAGGCCTTCGCGGGGCCTCCGGAGGGCCTCCAGGGGTCCCGCGAAGGCCTCCCCACCCCTCCCCAGGCCTTTCACAGGGCCTCTGAAGGCCCCGTGGCGCGGTTTTGGGGGGGCCCGGGGGGGCCCTCCCAAAACCGCGAATAACCGAAACCGCGAATGTCAAGTTCGCGAATGTGGAGGGACAACTGTATTTCTCCTACCCCCTCACCTGCCCGATATATTCCCCCTCTCACCCCCATCTGTCTTTTTACTGCTCTCTACACCCCCACTGGTATTGCAGAGCAATCATGTTAGTGAATCAAACAGAAACATACTAGTATTGAAGTAGGGGTGCAGTAAGGATTGCTTCAATATTGGTATGTTTATGTTTGCTTCACTAATGTGATTTCTGCACATTAGAAGCCTGGTGGGACAGGTCTGGAAACCAAGCTCTATGAGTAACAACTAATGGAGCTGGGTACATTTAGCTTGAAGAAAAAAGAATGAGAGATTAAATGATAGCCATCTTTAAAACTCTGAAGGGATATGCTCTAAGGTTAGAACATTAACCAATGGATTCAAATTACGAGAGATTCCACTTAAACAATAGGAAGAACTTCTTGGCTGTAAGAGCTGTTTGGCAGTGGTATAGACTGCCTTGTATGATAGTGAACTGTTGTTCTTTAGAGATATTTAAACAGAGCTTGGATGGGCATTTTTTCATGAGTGTTTCAGTTTTGTAGTACATAGCAGGGGGTTGGACTAGATGGCTCTTGTGAGTCCTTTCAACTCTATGATTCTTTCATTCTATGATTTCATATTATGAGTTAGAAAATCCAGCATATCAATTTGATATTTTTGCAGGAATGAGTGGATCCGCTCTCCTGATTTACTACTATAATGGATATATCCAATTTATTATTTTTCTTACCTTTTGCAAGAATAATTATTCCTGTTGGAAGCAGAGACATCAGTGTTTGTATGAAGTTATTAGTGAGAGAGGGGAGACTAGATAACACCTGCTGTTTGTTTCACCCCTCTGTCTCTTTCACTACTCGAGCTGTTTGCTTCCTTCTTACTGTTGAAGTCCCTTCCTCCTCCTTTCAAGAGGTTAGTTAGTCTCCTAGAATCATAGAATCATTGAGTTGGAAGATACCACAAGGGCCATCTAGTCCAACTCCCTGCCCTGTGGGAGTATACAATCAAAGGACTCCCGACGGATGGCCATCAGGCCTCTGTTTAAAAACCTCCAAAGAAGAAGACTCCACCACACTCCAAGGCAGAGCATTCCACTTTCAAAAAGCTCTTTCCATCAGCATGTTCTTCCTAATGTTTAATGTTTAAGTGGAATGTCAGAGGAGAGAGAAGGGAACAGCTATAGTGCTCCAACCCTAATAATGGCTGCTACTTACCCCCATACATGAGAACCTGCTTTTAGGAGCTCTCATAATGATGTATAGGTCAATTTCTTTTCTCTATCTCCTTTCCAAACTAAAGATGGAATTCCTAAAGCAATAATCATAGGTTTCCTCTGTGTGTGGAAAAACACTCCTACTTACAAGTTTACCTTACAAGAGCATACTAGGAGATTTTCAGACGCTATAAAAGACCTCCAGGGAGGTTGGAAGGGGTACACGGCTGTCCCATGGCTGGGGGTCAGTTTACTCACAAAAAACTTTTGTGAGCAAAAAGTGGTGCCTTTTCCTTTGATTGAGCATGGAAGCAATATGAAGGATGACGGGAGGGGATGGCGTCGTCCAAAACTGACCCCCTGCTGCAGGATAGCCACATACCTCTCCTGACCTCCCTGGACGTCTTTTATAGTGTCTGAAAATCTCCTATGTTATTACTCCTGTGTCTACTAGAAGCTCATAGTGCACTAGTTCGTTGCACTCTACTTAATATAGATACCAAATATTTTTTACAATTTCTTATTTAAATGATTCCACTTTCTCCAGTGTGCAGTAACCTTAGGTAGCACACCTCTGCAACATGGAAGTTCTAGGCCCTTAAAATTCTCAAACAGAAAGCTGACATATGGAGCCATATGTTTCAAAATGTTTGATTTTCCATATAACAGAGAGCCTGTGGATTGCACTCAAGCAATATTGGTGCACAAGTGGGCTATGGAGTGCTTTGATTGTTTGCAGCTGCAGAGGTATTTTGCCCAGTTCACTGCTAGAATAACAAGTACAAAAAGCCTATGGATTTTATGAGAAATGTGAAGAGGCTGTTGGATTAAAAAACCTGAAGCAGAAGTAGCCATGTATCTACCATCAAAGTCAGCAGGCATGATGGCAGAAAAAAAGGGGGGGGGAACTGTCAGTGTCCCTTGTAGCAAAATGCATAACTGTATAGTTGCTTCAAGCCCTTAAAGAAGAGGAGCAGAAGTTATTATGTAACTCAGCTGGGAAACAATTGTTCCCTAATATTAAAACATCCCCACAAATGATGTAAATATATATCTTTATCTGTGGCATGCTCAACAATCTACAATTAATGTAATACATATTATGAGGCAAGGCATAGTTAGCATATTGTCTCTGGCTTTTTTTCGCAAACGAAGATTCAGGAAGGACTCATCCTGCGCTTTCTGCAAGCACACTGATGACTAAAAAGGCCAATCTGAGATAAACAAGTCCAGTTGCAGAAAGCATAGCAGAAGGTCTGCTTGGGTGATGATTCCAGGTTGTGATTCTTTCTGTGTTGTCATTTCTCTTCAAGACTCGTTTGGTGTGAGTTCTCAGATAAGGCTGCAGCATTGTGGATAGTGCGTCTCCATGCCCCCCGATGTGAGGCCAGGGTGGACCATTGTTGGTGATCAATTTGGCCGAGCCTGAGATGTTGTTTCAGGGAGTCCTTGTATTGCTTTTTTTGGAGCACCTCTCTCAGGAGTATCCTTGCAAGGATTTTTCCAGCACTAGAGAGCAGTGTTATGCCTTGATAGTTTGAGCAATCAGATTTTCCTCCTTTTTTCTTGTACAAGGTGATAATGACTGCATCTCGGAGATCTGATGACAGTTCCCCTTTTCCCTAGCAATTCACAAGGAGTTCGTGGAATTTATCGTGGAGTACATGACCTCCGTGTTTCCAAACTTCAGATGGGATTCCATCAATCCCAGCTGCTTTGCCGCTTTTCATCTGCTGTATGGCCTTAAGGGTCTCTTCCAAAGTGGGAGCTATGTCCAATTCATTGTTCATTGGTTTTTATATCATATGTTGGACAGCTGAGACTTGGAGTACTCGGTTGGCGCTAAAGAGACTTTGAAAATGTTCAGCCCATCGATTCAGGATGGAGGCTTTATCAGTAATTAATGTTTGACCATCTGTACTGTATAAGGAGCTTTGGACCTGATAAGTAGGTCCAAACACTGCTTTAAGAGCTTCATAAAATCCTCTATGATCACCCATATCTGCACAGTATTGTGTCTTTTCTGCTATATTGATCCACCACTCGTTCTGCATGTCTCGGAGTTTTTGTTTAAGTTTACTACATGTGAGATGGAAAGCTGCTTTTCTTACATGGCAATTTGGCTGGGCGATGTATGCCTGGTGAGCAGTTCTCTTCTTTGCCAAAAGGTCCTGGATCTCTTGGTTGTTTTCATCAAACCAGTCTTGATTTTTCTTGTGGGAGAACCCGAGGGATTCTTCTGCAGACTGGAGGATACTGTTTTTGATATGTTGCCAAAGCACTGTAGGAGAAGGATCGATAGGATGGTCTCCAAGTTTTGTTTGCATATTTGCCTGGAAGTTGTCTCTCATGGTAGCTTGTTGAAGATTGTTGACTTGGAATCTCCTCTTTAAGATGCCACCCCTCTTAGGTTTGAACTTAAGATGAATATTTAGTTTACATCTGACGAGGCAATGATCTGTTTGGCATTCTGCACTGGGCATCACTCAAGTATGACGGACATTGCAACTGTTTCTCTGACGGACTAGAACATAGTCAATGAGGTGCCAATGTTTGGATCAGGGATGCATCCCGGTTGTCTTCAATCTATCTTTCTGCTGAAAGATAGTGTTTGTAATAGTCAGCTGTTGTTCTGCACAGAACTCTATCCAGAGGCGTCAGTTATCATTGCAATTTTGGGTTTGCCAGACCAGTAAACTATGTAGCTGGCACCGTGTTCTTTAAGGCTGCCTTCCTCATGGAGACGAACTTTACTAAGAACAGAGATGTCAATATTAAGTCGTGATAGTTCATGGGCTATTAGAGCAGAATGATGCTCTATCTGCAGAGTCTCTCATGGTTCTGATGTTCCAACATGCAAGAGTAAGTTTATTTGTACCTTTGGAGGCCTTTGTTTCTTTGCCTTGGTTTGACCACATCAGAAGATGCCCGTTGGCCGCGGCTAGCCAACCAGGTAGTTGGGGATGAGCTTTCATTAGGCCACCTTTTCTAGGCCTCTCTCCATATGGAGCAAGCAGTGCTCTCCTTAAAAAAGGCTGCTTGGTCGTTCAGGATGCTGCCAAACAAGACTGTCATCTCCCAGGTCAGCCTCAAGCGACCAAAGTCCTGAACTGCCTGCATGCAGGGTTGGGTCTGCGGCTTCCAGTGCATCTTTACACCTGCCATTTCATCCCTCCCCTATCACTTCAGGGCTTTTTCGGAATTGGGTTTGTCCTTTGAGCCTGTGCAATGGATTTTTCTGGTGGAGTGCAGCGTGCACAGAACTGGCCTTATCCTTTAAACCAAAGGTTCATCTGCTGTGGCCTTGCAAGCATGGACGGTAGCAGCAAGGTCCTTGGGTCGTAGGTTTGATTAGGGTTTCCTTCTCTTAGATGGTTGACCTTACAGGGTTGGCCGAGCTCGGGTTTAGGATTAGAGTTTTTCTTCTCCTAGGATGGTTGCCATAAGGCTAAAGAGCCCATCCTGCGCTTTGATGCTCTTTGTCAGACCCTTCAGTTTTGACCTGTCTGGCATGGGCAACCCTACCGGTGGCTATTATGCCACCACCAGCATAGCTCAAAACATCATTAGGGTACGCAACCTCTCTCCCATGACAAGGGGGTGTGAATGGAGAGGTAGTTCAGTTCTTATTCTGTGCATAATTTACACATGGGTTGCTGCTGGTTGTTGTTGTTGTTTTGTTTTGTGTACAAAAAGGTTTGGGGGCACAGAAAACAGCATTAGAAGTTTTTAAACAGATGGTGCATAGCCATCTTTAAATGATGCTTTCACTGTGGATTTCCTAGATCAACAGGAAAATAACATGAAGATAAAAAGATAAGTGGTCCAAGTGGTCATCCAAGTGGTCTTGGATGAAACCGATTATCTAGACCCATTTCAAACTGGCTTTAGGATGGGATTTGGAGTTGAGACTGCCATGGTTGCCTTGACCGACCACCTGCATCTAAGCATGGACAGGGGTAGTGTGACTCTATTGGTGCTTCTAGACCTCTCAGTGGTTTTTGATATGATAGATCATAGCATGCTCTTGGATCGCCTGTGTGGGTTAGGAATTGGAGGCACTGCACTCCAGTGGTTCTGGTCCTTCCTCTCGGACAGGTCCCAGAGTGTGGTGCTTGGGGACAGCTGCTCCAGTAAAAAGGAGCTTACTTGTGGTGTTCTGCAAGGCGCCATCCTGTCCCCGATGCTGTTTAACATCTATATGAAGTCGCTGGGTGAGATTATTCGGAGTTATGGGGCTGGGTGTTATCAGTACGCTGATGACAACCAGATCTATTTCTCCTTGTCTCAATTGTTGGCCTCGAATTCCAATGGCATCTCTCCTCTTAATGACTGCCTTAAAGCAGTAATGGGCTGGATGAAGAAAAACAGATTGAGATTAAATCCAGACAAAATGGAGGTGCTCACGGTAGCAACCCCGAAACTAGGAGCTGGGTTGCAACTTCCACTCCTGGACCCATCGCTCCAAATGTCTAATCAGGTAAATGCAACGGTCAGGAGCACCTGTTATCAGCTTTGGCTGATACACCAGCTGCACCCTTTTCTGGAAGTAAAGGACCTCGAGACTGTGGTGCATGAGCTTGTAACATCTCATCTAGATTTCTGCCATGTGCTTTACATGGGGCTACCCTTGTGCTTGGTCTGGAAACTTCAGTTGGGACAAAATATGGTAGCCAGAGTGGTTTTGGGAACATCTCAGAGAGACCATATAACTCCAGTATTAAAATCTCTCCACTGGCTGCCTATCAGTTTCCAGGCCCAGAATGTTGGTTATTACTATTAAAGCCCTAAATGGCTTGGGTCCAACTTATCTTTGGAACTGCCTCCTCCCATACAATCCTCCCACACACTCTGGTCCTCTGGGAGGAATTTGCTTCAGCCACAAAAATCTAAGCTATCTGCAACCTCCCAGAGGGCCTTTTCGGTAATCGCACCCAAATTATTAAATGGCCTGCCGAATGAGATCCGTCAGATGACGACCTTAAGTAGCTTTAAAAAAACACTAAAGACGGATCTCTTTTGGCAGGCCTTTCCTGATTAGATCCCATCCTCAGGAGCTGCGTCTCCTGACCTCTTTTAGTCCTTTACCCTGACTCGCTGCCTGTTGACTTTTGTATTTGTTTATTTATGTGATTTTAAGTTCAGATGGATTTTAATTTGATACTAGTTTAACATTTTTATTTATTTATTTATACCCCACTCTTCAGCCACAAGGCTATCAGAGTGGCTTACAAATTGTTTTTAAGCAACAGCTATTTATACATCTACACTGCATTAAACAGTTTCCAATGTGTGTTAGCTAATCTTTTTATGGGGAGGGTGGGGTGGGTGGGGCTTAGGGATTTTAGTCTGTATTGTTGTATTTTAACTGTTGTAAGCCACCCCGATTGTTTTTAACAGAGGGGTGGGGTAATAATAATAATAATAATAATAACCTTTGAGGTCCTAGAGTCTTCAGGATTACCATCATAGTTTGTTTGTTTTCCCCCCCAGGAGCCCCCAATGGGGCTTAAATCTAACTGTTTGTCCTACCTGGAGTCAATCCATTGAATCAATGGTAACTCAAGACTTATGCAATAGTTTGATTTAGGCCTGGGTCCTGATGGTAGGAAAAGGAAGTCTCAGAGATGAAGGAGACCACTTGGAGGATTGAGGTAACCTTGGTACTGTTAGTCTTCCTCACCTTAGTCCTGTTTGCTAGCATTCAAATATTTCAGTTCTCACAACATCCCTAGTTCTTTGCTGCCTTAAACATATGATTTGAGGGGGGGGCGTATTTCTTTCACCTATGTTAAAAAAATATTTTGGACTGGGTATCTCTGTATATGAGGTCCATTTCTAACCTGTATGGAGCAGTTGAAGTGATGATGGCAGAAAAGAACCCACTGCCTAACCCACTTACTCCTGCTTTAAGCCAAGATGCATGGGGATGCACAAACTGCATTTTAAAACAGATTTGCCCTTTTGTGAGGAATTCCAGAAATAAATCTCCCTTTTAAGAAGCGCTTGATCTCTGTGTACCTTGCTTCAAGGTGGAAACACACAAAAAGTAACTTTTGTTGTTGTTGTTCTGGTGCTGAATCAAATTCAACAGGGGCAAGGAGAGCACCCTATCGCAAAATTGAGTCCAGAGAAGTCACCACATGTGAACCATTGGAAAATGAATTTTTTTCAGTTCCTTTTTTTTTTCGCCCGGAGAAAGTTAAAAGAAAAAAGTACCTCTGACACATCAAGACAGCATTTATCCTTATTTGGTCATTCATTTAACAACATCATGTTCCTTTTTGCCATTCTAGGCCTGTATCCAATAGTGTCATTGTGTCAACTCAAGGTCCATTGCACTAGTGGATAGACCTGAATTCTATTGATTAGTCCCAACTAGAGTGGATTCACTGAATCAATTGTTGCATGATGAATCAATACATAGGTAGATCCCATTGATTCAATGGGTCTACTCTAGTTGGCAGTACTAATAGGATTCAGATCATAGAATTAGCATAAGAGCAAAATCCGGTGCAGTGTAAGAAATCACATGTGTAGGCTACTGCTTGTGGAATAGATAAATCCAGTGCAGGTATGCTAGCAATAGTTGTTGTTTTTTTCCCCCACTCCACTGGTGTCATGCTGGGTCTAGGTTCTAATTGTTTGCAGGTTCAGTCCAAATTCCTAACGTTTTCTTTAAAATACTGACATCATATTTTAAAAGACTGTTTGGCCTATCTAAAGAGTTTTGAACAAAATTTATGCTGCAGATGTTGCAGTTAACCAGAGTTACAAATGGCAGGAAACTTCTGTTAAGAAGAGATAAGCTTTTGGGAATTTTGGGGTCACTTTTCATGCGGAAAATGTTCAGATCCAAATATTTGCCATGAACTTATTTAAAACTCTTCTGTGAGCTGCTTCTAAAGGTAGGATTAGATTGAACCAAATGTTTGCAGAAGACTTTCCTGTCCAACAAAATGTGGCCATTTAGGATAGATTAGATCTGGGTACGAAGTCATCTCTGATTATTGAAGCTTCACAAGAGAAGTTCTCCCGGGGAATTTTACCAAATGAAATGGCCAAATGAACCAAAGGAAATGGCTGAAAAATCCAATGAAACATCTAAAAGACCCGATGAAGCATACAAATTCTAACTATCTAATATAATCAGGTGGGGATTTCATATGATGTCATGTTACACTTCACTAGGAAATGAATCAAGGTAATTGACACAAAATGAATGAAGGAGAACTTAAGGGAGAGAGATACAATTGAGAAGATTTGTCAAATGGTTTAATAACATGGCTGTCAATTGCAAATTAAAAAAGCAGAATAACTAAATAGCCTGTGGGACCACCATAAAATTCAGATAATTAGAAGTATGGATAAATGGGAGGTATGTTTACATAAGGAGCACACAGTGAATTTGGAGATTTAGAATCTCTTCCCAATAACGGAAGTCTTACATTATGTGTCTGGGGTCATTCTGTGGCCACAACTTAACACATTAGTGGAATAGTGAGATAGATAGGATTCGATCTACAGTTCTCAGGAACAAGACTCTATTCCTAGGATCTTCCTGCTGGAGGAAGTACAGAGGTGATTTTAAAAAGAACTGATTCTTCCCTCTACCTCCATTTTGTTAAAAAGCTACTACAAAGCTTTTTTTTGGGGGGGGGTTAGGGACTTTCTGTATTACTGTGGAAGGTGACATGGGTGGGAGGGAGTAGTAAAAAAAATCCTCTCTTTCTCCACTATGCTTTGCTAGATCTCAGTCCCTTCTATCTATTTAGGTGATATTGTGACTCTAAAACATGATCAAAACCCATAATGTGAATAATAATATTAATAGTACTACTACTAGTAGTAGTTATCTCACCTTTTCCCAGTTTGGGACTCAAAGCAGTTTACAACAGATTTAAAAACCCCACATAGTTTAAAATTCACAAAATACAAAAGTTAAAGAGTGATTAAACTAGCAAAAAATTAAAACCAGTTAAAACATACACCATTAAAACATGCACACAAACCAACATGGCAAGTAGAGAAATCCAGCACATTGATTAGGTGGGATGGGCCTTCTACTATCAGTCTTCTAAGGCTTACTGAAACAGAAAGGCTTTCACCTGTCTGCAGAAAGAAAGATGGGAGGGTCACAGTCTAACCTCTCTGGGAAAGGGAGTTCTAGGGCCTGGTGGCAGCAACTGAGAAGATCATCTTCTGTGTTCCCGTTAGATGTAAAGGTGGTGGGACAAAGATAAGGGCTTCCCCAGAAGATCTCAAAGCAGATATAGATTCATAAGGGAAAATGCAATCTTTCAAATAACCTGGATGAGAGCTGACACTGTAAATGTCCTTCTTGGGTAACATCAAATGGTCTCCCATTCTCATTAAATAAAAAAAGTCTACCAGACAAATATTTTATTATGTCTAAATCATTTTATATGGTTGATTGTAAGCAATTTGGGTTAAGTGGCTTGAAACCTGGTTTGAGCATTTGTATAATTTGTGTTGTAAACAATTCTTAACAATGATTTTGACAGTTTTTATATGTATTATTGAGCACAACCGGTAGCTGAATTTGTTGTCATGTTATAAAGTATATCTTGAGTGTTGGACTATGACTCTGGAGACCAGGGTTTGGATCCCTGCTTGGCCATGAAAACCCACTGGGTGACCTTGGGCAAATCACACCCTCTCAGCCTCAGAAAACCCCATGATAGGTTCACCTTAGGGTCACCATAAGTCAGAAATGACCTGAAGGCATACAACAACAACAATATCAGGAAATAGTCACTACATGACTAAATTTCCCCTCATTCTTCTTTGCTGAAGTTTACTTTTTTTGCTAGTATGTTTGTTTTCAACCATTCCTCAGTCCAAAACTGAAACTGAATGTGACCATATATGTGTGGCCTCTCAGGGTGCAATTTTTTCAGATCATTCAGATAATTGACCAGCTTGATGATGCTGGGTGGGTCTGTGGAGAAAAGGAGGAAAAAGTGCATTGTTGCATCAGATGTGGTGCAATTTAGGCAATACCCAAGGCCCTCTGGAATGGCAAGTGGAAAAGTAGTTGGAATAGGGAGCCCTGATTAGTAAAACTAGTGATGTGTCAAATAGCAAGAAGTATTTGGGTAGTAATGAGCAATAATTTTGTGCCCTGAGAAATAGCCAGATAGTTTTAACTCTATTTTTATTATTATTTGTTCATTTAACTTGAATCCAACCTTTCTTCTGATGCAAGAACAACATAAATCATAACCATTTATTTATTTAATAATAAAACTGTGACTATTGAATATTTGCATAGCATCATCCGAAACAGCCCATCAACATTTAATGTAGGGATACATCAATCTTTCAGTCTTTATTTCATTGCATTTCTCTAAATCCCATTTTCATTTTCTTCCAGTTAGCAACCCGCAGTTTATGGATGTAAAAGCTCAGCTCAGAGAATATGCCCTATCATCTCTGACACAGCTAGATTTCCAGATTAGATACAGAGAGAAGAGGTCCTGCCCAGTGTGTCACAATAGGCTTGGAGAGTCTTTAATGCAGTCCACCTGCACCCAGCAGAAACCCTTTTTCTAAATGGCCATGAGGACAACCTGGGTGGACAAATCATCATGTGATGCCTCAAAACTGTTCACCATAAGGTTTCATGCTGCATACCCAATATGAACTGCATTATGCCATCTAACCTCAAATAAAAATCCACTTTGCCAAATTTAAAAAGAAACAACAACCCAGTGAATAAAAGTCAAATTAACCAATTTCAAAGGAGACATAACCACACAGTAGCAATTATACAGTGTTCAAAATAGTCAAACTAACAATAAAATAAGAGCCAAACCTATCCTCAGCAATGGTGCAGCATAAAGTAAATGAAAAAAAAAAGAGGTGATCCTCAGCCAATTCTGACAGCTGACTCAAAAAAATCTTGTTATTGTTATGTGCCTTCAAGTGGACTATGACTTATGGCAACACTTATTTATATGAGCCAAAATTTATATGAGCCAAAATACTGGATTGCTCTGCAGTAATGACAAATCACAGCAGTTGTGACTTGTCTTAATCTTTGTTTGTTTGTTTGATAGGCATAAGCTTTGCATGCCTGCAGGTCAAGATGTGACACCCCCCCTTTATTTAACCTACCTTAATTTACCACTACTGAACATTTATTTATTTATTTATTTATTTATTTGAAAACTATTTCCAATGTGCACTGGTGCAATATTTCACCTTTATAAAAAATAAAAGGGAAAAACACACCCTCTTTTCTCAGCTTAGCACTCACTCACTAAGGTGAAAATCCAACATGGTGGCACCGGGCGCTTGCCCTGTTAGCAAGTCCCACCCCCTCACACACTTGTCCAGCCGATCATCTTTGTGCTTCCTCTTGTATGGGAAAGTGATTCATATCAAATCACTTGTCCCAATTGTGGGGGGGATGTACGTTCTCACCGCTGTTTTTTTTAAAAAACTCCAGGGAAAGCCACAAAGACTTTTCCCACCTAGTTTTTTGCATTTTTTCGGGGGGCTCCTTCACAATACAGTAGAATGACATGGAATGCCATTAAGACAGGTAGGATTCTCCTGGCATTCTTTGAGGAGTATTTTTGCCATTTAGACAACTCCTATCATAGGGTTTTATTTGTAAGATTTATTCAGAGGTGATTTGCCTTTGCTGTCCTCTTACTACACCAAAATCCTACTGAGTCCCAAATATGGTGGCTGGCTAAACCTACACCAAAAACCCAAAATGGGTGAGAGGCTGGGTGTTGCATACACAAAAATACCCCAAAAACCATAGGGGGACGTAAGGATTGTCATTGCCAGGATGATTCCAGGTAACTGTCCCTGATTGGCTGACATCCCCAAAGGGCAGGGAAAACTACCAATTGGCTTCATTCTTCTCACCCTTAGGGTGAGGAGTGGCAGTGTCTTTCATCATCTATTTAGAGGGGAAACAGCAGGAGTATGGCAAGAGCTGTCATCATTATGAACCTCTGTCGTCAGATTTTATATTATTCATAAGCATTCAATGGCCCCATAAAAGTTACTATTACAGAATTGGTAAAGGGGAATAGAGAGGTTAACAAATCTGTACTATGTGACAATTAAAGGACAAGTTTTGTTACCTTTGTAATGCATCCCAGTGTTGGTGTTGGATGAAAACAGTGTATTTTATATTGCAAGCAGATTCTGCATAATTTGCCTTTGACAGGCATTGTTATAGAGCACGCGCACAAAACACTGTCCCAGCTCCACTAATATTTTAATTGATTCCTCGTTCTCAGAGATGTGTTGTAATCACTAATCTTCCTAATGTATTAGCCTCACTAAGCCTTATTCGTCCTCATTTATTCATAAAGAGAGGATGAAATCAGCCATCATTCCCCAAAGTAAAAGTCAGAACTCTGCACTTGGGTGCCACATAGGAGTTGCATGTACTGCTGTGATGTCAAAGCCTGGCCCAAGAGAACTCTTTTCTCTCAGGCCAAAACCATGATACTGTTAATTAATTATACTTGTAAAACCAGAATATTCTTAATGATAAAATGTATAAAAGCTGTGGAGATATAAAAGTTTGTTCCACATTAACATGTGCATTCCTGCTTTTCCTAAAACTAAGGTTGTGCTAGTTCCTTGGGAGCTAGCACAGTGTAGTAGTTTGAGGGAGCCAGCATAGAATAATGGTTTGAGTGTTAGACTATGGCTCTAGAGACCAGGGTTCAAATCCCGGCTCAGTTGTCAAAATCCACTGGATGATCTTAGGCAAGTCATACTCTCTCAGCCTCAGAGGATGGCTGTGGAAAACCCACTCTGAACAAATCTTGCCAAGAAAACCACATGATTGATTCACTTTAGGGTCACCATAAGTCAGAAATGACTTGAAGGCATACAAGAACAGATTCCATTCCATTACTGTTCCATGGGCTGGCTGTGTCCTGTGATCCATTCTGCTTGTCTTCTGACTCAGAACATTTTGAAAATGAATTCAGAATTAGTAGAAGTGTGATTTGCAGCAGTATTAAGTTCAACTTTTCCACACAGGTTTCTGATCCACATGAGCATGTATGCCATCTAAACCTGACATAACTTTCATTCATTGTCATTGCCATGTGAAAATTCCTTTCCCCTCACAATTTAATCAATGCAATGTGTGCATGCACACATGCTGTTTATTGATTATTGTGATGGTTTTAATGATTTTGCAGTTTGCCTTTAGTGATGTTTGCTAGCTGCCTTGAGTCCTTTTTTTTTTTTAAGTGGAAAGATGACATTAAAATGTAATGAATAAATAAAACTTAAAAACAAGTAAATGAACATACTGTAGCCTTCTCCTGTGCCTGTGCATTGAAAGCAAATTAGCATTGAATTTTGTAAATTCGTGTAGCAGGCCATAAAATTAATTAGATGAAAAGCTATCATAAAATAAGGTACTTGTTACTTGTTCTGTCACTATACCTGATGAGTTGAATCAGTGGCCACTAGGCATTTGGGCCAAGATTCTACATTGGGGTAGTATAGCCTAAATCAGGTTTGCATGCAGAGTTACATGTTGGTTGTGCTTTATGACCCTTGTGTTCAATAGCAACATTCCACCATCAAGTGCTGAAAGAATGCATAACTGATTATGCAGCTGGATGCACAACTGAATACACAAATCAATGAGCAACCACAAGTGCAATGGCACTGCACCCACAATAGCACCACACGTTCAGCTCCACTCCCATGCTTCTGAAATGAATGTGGAGGTAAAAATGTGCAACTGTTTCCATATGTGAACTTACACATGTATAAGACACCAACAGGGTTCCAGCCATCCAGTGAGATGCCTGATGGCCAGTTATATGTATACAAAACCGCACCAGTATAGATACACTGCAGTTAGATAGAACTGCAGCATTGTGCAGAAATGTGGTAGCTATTTGCAGGGCTGTGTGTAGTAGTGGCTTGGGTACAACCACTTGTGTAATGGTGAAACCAGCATAACACTGCTTACCCAACTCCAATTAGGATACTGCCCTTGCACAATATCCTAAAAAGTATAGCCATTTGTGTGGCAATATTTGAACCAGCAGAAGGCACCAACAGGATTCCTGCCTTTATATTACTGTTGAAATAGGGAACTGACCATAATGATCAATCATATCAAATGTAATATTTTTTTCTGTTGTACTTTTCTCTTTGGGCCTGCTTTCCTTCTTTTTTCATTCCTTGATGAGGCTCATCTTATTCCTGCTTCTTCAAAACCTGCTCTATCACTCAATTGTGCATTGGATGTTTCTCCCTTCTTTGGACTTTTTCAGACACCCCTTACCATGCAAGAAGCCTCTGTAACAGTAACGAAGCTGCTGCATGGCAGGGGGTCCATTTTGGACTACGCTGTCCCTCTCTCGGGGTCATCCGTGACTGTTCTGAGTAGGATTGAGGGTGGCTGCACCATTTTTTACTCACGGAAGTTGTCCGTGAATAAAAAATGGCACAGCCACCCTTAATCCTACCCGGAACAGTCATGGATGATGCCGAGAGAGAGACGGCGTCATCCAAAATGGACCCCCTGCCACGCAGCAGCTTTGTTACTGTTATGGAGGCTTCTTGCACAGTAAGGGGTGTCTGAAAAAGTCCTTTGTGTCTAAATTAATTCTTACTCTTTCCAGGACTGTTAAGAATAGCAGTTTTGTTCTTTTATTTAAGATTGAGGTGTGTTGGCTGTTGATGCTCAAATAAGTCAGAAATGATGGTGAAGATTAGAATTGCTGGTATAAGGTTACTGCTTCTTCCCTGAAGCTGAGGAAAACATTGTTGTTCTGTTCAGTCCTTCAGGGAAGGATGAGTATCTGTGGGAGTTTTCTCTCATGATGAAAGCTGGATCCTGATTTAGGCTGCCACCACACTGCAGAAACAATGCAGTTTAATACTGCTTTAACTGCCATTGCTCAATGCTATGGAATTCTGGGATTTGTAATTTTGTGAGATATTTAGCCTTCTCTGTCAGCTAGCTCTAGAGCCACAACAAACTACAAATCCCAGGATTCCATAGGATGGAGCCATGACAGTTAAAATGGTGTCAAATGGCATTATTTTGGCAGTGTGGCAGCAATCTTAGGCATAGTGAGAACAAACCTGTTGAAAGCAGTAGAATATATTAGTGTTCACTAACTTACATTCCATTGTCTTGGATTCAGGGGTTTTCTAAGCCAATTGAGAAATTCCAGTGGTCTAATGGCAGAGGAGAAGAACTGTGTTCACTCCACCCTCTCCCAACCAAGAGTCACCTATCTACTACCAATCCCCAGAAATCAGCTCTGGGTGGTCAGAACAATTGGGGTAGCATCACTAGCTAGTACAAAGGGAGGTGCAAGTTGACAAAGCTTACTTGCCTTCTTTCTGAGTGCAGGACCCTGAACTTGGAGAAGTTAATTTATGGTATTACATCTCCTTGCAATCCCTAAGCTAGCAGAGCCATTGGCCATGCTAGGTGGGAGATTCCAAGAGCTTCAGTTCTAAAAAATGTAACTTTTCCAAGGTCTGAACTCACTTATGCAAAAGAAGCTGGAACCAAGCCACTGGCCTTGCCGCAGCATTTCAATGATGTGTTTAATAAATTCATAAGGAGGGTGAGTGCCTTTCAGATGAGGAGAGCCTCCACAGACAGATTGTGTTAGAGGGGTTAGGGCTAACATTCTCCCCCTTATACTTTTATTAAAACACATCTTTGGAAAGCTCAAATAGGTTGCAATCTAATGTATTGTCTTCTATTACTTTGCACCTTCTGATTGCCTCTCTCCTGGTCCATTGACAAAGAAGTTTGAAAAGAAGGCAGAATGGCTGATACGCTTACAGAAGCATAGATAATCGTAGAATCCAGGGCAAGGCAACAAAGTGAAACAGGACCCAGCTTCTTGTTTTAAGTAGGGTCTAGGTTACTAGAAGTCATAGAAGAACTTATTGAACATGGATACTTTTAAGCAGTCACTTAATTATACCTTACAGTGCAGGTGTTGTAAGATATTTAAAGGCCTGGGAGAACAAAGTTCTAGTTCTAATAGGTTGGTTCAGAATGCTGATCTGGAAGAGTGGACCAGTTTAGATTGCAGGTGTGGGTTTCCAGTTTTGTTTTTTTTTAAAATGTTCTGCCACATTAAAAACAACCTGCAGGTGGAAAACAAGTACTGTATAGCAAAGAGAAAGGTTCTATCCTCTGCCCTTTATCAGTTGCACTAGATTTCTGTTGGCAGGGAGCTTTTTTAAAAAAACAAACATAAGTGTAAAACTCTGAAGTGATACTGTTTATTCAACTATCTCAGAACTTTCTCATCTGCCTCTGCTAAACGTGTAGACCAGCCTCATTTTCCTATTACCTGATGGTAACAGTAGGGTGGGGTTGTTACAGAGTGGTTAGTGTGAGTGCACAGTTGAAGAAAGGCAGATCTTTTTAATTTATTTATTAATTTTATAATCATAAATTATAATATCCAATCAATACTTATTTACTAAAGCACATAATATTACCGTAAACATAACAATATTTCTATTAACTTGTTTCAAAAGTTAACATAAGGTCTTTACTATAACTTTTTTCAACAATATTAATTCCCGTACCCAACCACCACCACCACTGTGCTCCCCTTCACCGGAGTCATTATCCCTTACCTAATCTTTCCAGAATCTCATTTCAGATCCTTAACATTATAAATGTGGTTGGAAATATCATATTCATACAAGCAAATTCCAAGGCAGATGGTTATATGAACTTCCTCACATTTGATGGAAGTATGCATGGGTAATGGGAATGTCTCCTCTGGGCAAGTGCAATACACACCAATGATCCCACTTGCCATATCACACACCCCAGTGGTGGCTGTACATCCACCATAAGTGAGAAAGTGACCCAGTGTGTATTTAGCTCTGCTACCCTGCTGGGTAACCTGCTTGGCTGGATGCAAAAAAAAAAGGGGGTATTTCTCCACAAATGAGCAACTATGGTGGTGAGGAGATAGCCAGTGGGTACATCACTGTGTGTTTGGAGTAGCCAGTAGATGTTTTCCAAGTACCATATTTTTACACGTCTCCATGAATACATGAGGTGGAGTTGTTTCGTTTGATGTGCTTTTACTATGATATTGACTATAATTCCATAATGGAAATTCCAGTTTAGGTGGGGGTAATGTATTGTTATATAAAAGCTGATTCACTCATACGAGTTCATCACATGACTGAAACTCCATTCTGGCATTCAGAAAGGATTCAAAACAGCATATGAGAAAGGGAGTGCACTACCCTCACCTTGTCATTTTAATCTTGTGGAAAGCAACAGTTCTGATGTGGTTAGAAAACAGAGAATCTCTTTTATTTGTGGAGAATATCTGGGAAAATCCATGTGGGTTCTGGCTCATGTGAAGACCCTCTTCTTCAAAGCAATGATGGGACCATTGGGACTACCATATTCCCTTCCTCACATGTTGATGTTCCTTTTAAATAGCCACATGTGTATTCTCCTGAATTTTCAAAAAGAAATATGTATGAAATAATGACAGCCATTGAAAACAACATGATCAAGAAGTTAATTGTGACCGTTGCAGGCACCTTTGATCCTCTTTTGGTTTATGAAATGCCTCTGGTCCATCTCTGCCATTTTGACTCAACAACTTTGGCATCTATTGGCCTTACATAAAATCTTGGGGTTCTTATTGCATTGAAGCACTTGATCCCATGTACCATGCATGTATAATACTGTGATTGGCAAAGATCTCATTACCAAAAGCCGCTTTTTTTAAAAAATTAAAAACGGGGGGGGGGGGGAATGTGACATCAAATTTGATTTATCTTGAATACTGGTGAAGATCCTTGCTTTTTAATAAAAATTAAGAGCATATGTTTCAGAATACAGTCCTAATTTGCAATGAATTGCTTCAATAAAGACACTTATATCAGTATTGTTAATCTTAATAGGTTCAAGTGACCCATGTTCTAATAATCCAGACCATCAGTTGAGTGCAAAATTCTTTTTCCAATTAAAAACGTTTGACCACAAGAGGGAGTTCCTTGCCAACTGTTTACATGTCGTGAAAGAGACATGTATACCAGATTTTAAAAGAACAGGAATATCCAGTTAAAATGCCTAAACTTTCATATGTTTCCAAGACAAACTAAATGTTGCAAGTTACTTTACATGTCTGCATCTTTTGGCATATACAGGTCAAGCCAACTTGATCTAGTTCTGTTGTTTGGCCATTTGGAAAAATGTGGGTTGATGCCTATGAGAAATAGATGAATGAGATGAGCAATAAAGTGTTACAGTAGAGTGCTGCTGTTGAAGATTTCAGCCAGCCCATTTCCTCCTGCAGCTTTCCAGTTTACTGTATTCTCCCCTCCACTGTCCAATTGTTGTTGTTAACTGCTGTCAAGTTGTCTTTGAGCAGGCACAGACATGGGCGGGGTCCCTCCTACAGGTATTCTTATAAATATAGTTTGATTGTAGTTCTCTAAACCTTGGAGTTCATGGGTTGTGCTGCTACTTCCTTCTTGTATGTTGCTGTTTTGGCTACACTATAGAATGCCAGTTGGAAGAATGAATGAGTTTGATATGACAAACTGAATTCTTCAAAGGGGATGAAGTCATGTAAAAAACTAATTCTGTATGTCTTCATCTAGTAGTCAGTGTAGTACAGTGGTCTGAGTGTTGGACTAATATAATGGGAGACTGGGGTTTGAATCCTGGTCATCCATGGAAACCCACTGGGTGGCCTTGTCCAAGACACACACTCTCAGCCTAAGAGAAAGACAATAATAGACTCTGTCTAAATAAATCCCCCTCCAAAAAAACCCCAACCCTATGATAGGGTTGCCATCGGTTGGAGTTGATTTGAAGGCATGTAACAACAACAACAACAGTCCACATCTGTCTTGGAGCTTGGAAAAGTTATTTGGGGGGGGGGGGGCAGTTCCCAGAGTGCCCCAGCTAGCATGGCCAATGCATAGACTGGGGGGTGGGTGGGATCATTTTCCCAAGCACTTATCTTTCCATCTCTTTCTCCATCTCTAAAACAATTTTCATGTATGATATATAAAAATCAGCAACATTTTGTCACAGTCTAGTGTGACCATGAAAAAAGAACCAGAGTAGAGCCATGAACATAACATAGGTAGGAACAGATCTTGCTTTGGCTCCAATGATCTCCCATATAAAGAATAGTTATCATTCGCTGTTATATGAAAAACTAAAATACTGTACTTGGGGATGCTACTGTGAAGACAAAAAAACCTGCCCTCCATTCCTAATCCTAGCACCAGGTGGCCCATCCCTTACTAACAAGAGTTCATGCAGGGAAGTTCAGTTGATTCACTCTCACATCTCTGGGTGTCCTTACAATCTACAAGTTCTCTCCCCATAATGGTAGGCAGTTTGCTAGTTTATAATAAAAGCATCCATTTGTACCCAGCAGTACCTTCTTGGAACCAATCGTAAATCTTTTCTTTTATTGTTAAATGTGTCATCCGATTACTCCATTCTTTTGCAATTTTTTAAGATATGAAATTTCCTCTCTATATTGCCAGCTAGACATTTACATTAGTCTGAACAGATGTGTCATATTAAAATTGTATTGTAATGTGGCTTTAAAGCATTGCATTACCATGGTGATTTTATCTCAAGTGTTATTCATCTAATAATTGGACAGATTTTGTAACTTGTGGACAATTTTCAGGGTGTATAATGTTAAAAAAATAACCTGTTAATATTCCTTATACCCTGATCCTAGGAACATTTACTTGGAAGTAATCTCCATTGAAATTCATGAGATTTACCTATAAGTAACTGTGCAGAATGGAGTCCCAGTTCCTTTGTTTTCAAGGCAGATTTACTATTCATTCTTACATGAATTTTTCAGTTTTGCTGTACTTAAAAAAAAATCCATATCTATGATGTGCTCATAGAGAAGAAAATTAAAAATACTTTGAAAGAGACTTTCTCAATCTGTTTCAAACTATTTCTGACATGTTATATCAGATGAAGTCATTTTCTTTTAATTTAACAAGACATGACAAACTAAAGAACTACCATCTTTTGTTGGTTTAAAATGATGCCAGCAATTCATATATTTTTCCAACTGTTCAGGAAGAAAAGCCCATTAAAAATCAAAAGGCTGTTGTATATTTTAAATGTATGCATTCAGGTAAAGAATACAGTATCTAGGCACAGTCAAGGTGTGATTCTCAGATTTCAGGTGAATCCATTAAATCTATAGCACCACTTGCTACTTTTATTCTTAGACTAAAAGAGTGCAACAGGTTTGTTAAATCGTCTTCTAGTGTATCTGTTGTGTGATAATGTATTTCCTAATAAGAAAATGAGGTAATACAGGTCTCAGATTATTGACAGCTATTTCTTCCACTGTAAGTAGCACCAATGAGGGAGTGAAAGGTTATTTTTTCAGAGAGGTGCCACCTTACCCTAGTGATTTGGTGCTACTTTTGTTACTTTAGCAGGAGCTACTAGGTCACCAATTCTATTCACTTTAGACCAGAGGTTGACAACATGTACCCTCCAGATGTTGCTGGACATCAGTGCGAATTGTCTCTCATCATTGGTTATGGTGGCTAGGGTTGATAGGAGATGAGGTCCAAGAACATCTAGACAGTCACATAGTTTAGAATAGCAATGATAAATACCAGGATTGCCAGCATTCCAAATCCTGAAACCCAGAAAATGGGGCATAGTGATGAGTCAGGGTCTTGTGATATTATGGGCCTAGATTTCAAAGTGTCACCATCATATTGTCTAATGCCTAGACAGGGCCCAAGAATGAGGCCCAGGAGAAGAAGCAGACATGTGAGGAGTAAGGAAAATATGTCTGTGGTGCATGTGTGAATTGATGGGTTGAATAGCAGTGGAGTGAATTTTCCTCCTATGAATTTTCTGCTGCAAAAATTGTACCTGTGTAGAGCAATTTTTATTGTTAGTTCTGGAGAGCTCCAACCTCAGAATCTCTGCAGCATCCAAAGGCCGATTGGGATCATAGCAAGAGGTAAAAGTGAGGGAGGAGTGCAATTCATTGTTCTTAATTTGAGAGGTTGTTGTTAATTATTGCAGCCCACAATAGGAAGGAGTCATTCAGAGAGGCTCCAGGTCCAGTTTAAATGCTTATCCATGGTCAGGAATTGGGTCAGGGATTGAGAGGCCTTTGGATCCTAAGAGCCAAGGCCTCTGCCAATCCATTGAAGCTACATCCTCCATCATCTCCCTTTTCACCTCCCAGATGTTGGAGAGGTAACAGTTATAGAATGTTCCATCAGGGGAGAGAGGGGACATCTAAGAAAACATCTTTCCTTCTGAGATTGGATCGCTTCTGTTTCCAGTTCAAAGGCAGAGATCAGTTCTTTCCTATGGTACCGTAGAATTGCTCTGTTAGCAAAACACTGGGCGAAAAACCTTTTATACTGTATAAGTATACAGTATAGTACTTTCCCTTTCAGAATATATTTTAAATGAGTACTATGCAAAGTGGTTCCTTTTTTAAAAAAATGCAGGTTTTTAAAAGAATACCATTAATACCTCCTAGAATGCTTCTAGACAAGGGGTTTTTTATCATGCAGTTGTCCTCCCTTTTTATGAGAGTCTAGACATCAACATTTCCCATTTATAACTGTACCATGTTTCCCCACCACTTCTTCCATCTTTTTTTGTACAACAGAAAAGCTGTTTAGGAGGGAAAGATGGAAGAGCTGCATAATGTCCTTTGACTGGAAGTGCTAAGTGCCTTCTAGCTGAAAGCACCCCTTCCCCAATTTCAAAGGAATGAATACAAAATAAATTCCAATTCAGTTTCAAAGGTAGCAATTCAAGAGTAGCTGGTGCAAACTCACTGCCCAGTAAATGAGTCATCAAACCTGAATCTAGAGTGTAAGAGATCTGTTAACACCAATTAATCAGTACAATCTCTGCAAGAATTGCACAGAATCCTTTGACCACATCCTTGCGCAGTGTTAAGCATATTTAAAACCCCTGAAATCAATGGGGTAATATGCTTAATTCTGTGTTGGATTGTGGCTTCTGTCTCAAGCATCTTCCAACTGTGAATTCAGGCACATTTGTGGGCTGCACTCTGCAAATGAGTGCAATATTGTAGCTAAGATGATCATTTACAATATATCACTTTAGGTTTTGGCGGCATAAGTGCTCCTCTATCCCATGGCTGCCATTGGCTCTGTAACAGAGGAAGCAAATCTTGGACAAATTATTTGGAGACTACAGCTCCCAGAATCCCTCAGAGATCATGGCCAATGGCTATGGTGTGTGGGAGATTCTGGAAACTGTAATCCTAAAAATAACTTTCCATGGCTCTGAGGGCAGGGGCCTAATCAGAGTGGTAAATGATGGGCGGGGGGAGATGTCCAATGTAACATGTGGCAGAAGTAGTAATGTCTACAAAGTCCTCATGTACAAATACCTCCTTTCACCTCCATGTCCTGTCTGTGTTTGTTTTGTGCGCTTTTTAAATGGGACAAAATTATTCCCTGTCTTTACTTTTTCAAACATATGCAAGTTAGTCCATGTGTTTAAAATAGCTTCTGCTTCAGAACATATGTTTGTTGGAATGCATTCTGCCATTATGTTTAAGTAATGCTTTATTCACATTTAAAATATGGGCATTTTCCTATGTGTTCTTTTCAGAGGTGCTCATTCCCCGCCCCCCCCCCCGGGTACCTGCAGCTGTCTATCAGTGTGAGGCCTACAAACAGAATGTTTCTGCCTTGTGGACTGTCTGGGGAGTGCACACCAAGACAAGTCCATGAGATCTCAGGCTGATAATGGATTCCTCTCAGAGCCCTAGTGTGTGGGCTGTAAAATATGAAATGCATGTGCATTCTGAGGTATTATTTTAAATAGAACAGTAGGAGCTTGTCTACTTATTGCCTGTATACAGTAGTGACTGCCCTTTTAGTGTTTGTCACAATCATACCAGGCTGCTAACTTGGTTTATTTTATGTCTATGACTAGAATGTTTCAAAAGGCTCAGCATGGTATAAAAAGCATTTGGAAGGTGAAAGACTTATCCTCTGAATGTTCTTAATGCCACGGTTATGGTGTTTAGTCCCCCTCCTGTTCTTTTTCTTCCTAGGCTCTCTTAAACTTTGAGATACATATAAAAACAATTCTATGAATAAAATATGTCAAATTGCTTTCCATCTACTCTTGCTTTGCTTGTCCTCCCACAAGAGTCTGTTCTTTTTACAAAATTTCCCTGATAAATCATCCCATTTTAACTTTTCTAGCTACAACTTATGTTCTCCTTTACATTGAAATATTGTACA
Source organism: Gambelia wislizenii (assembly GCA_030847615.1). Taxonomy (NCBI): domain Eukaryota; kingdom Metazoa; phylum Chordata; class Lepidosauria; order Squamata; family Crotaphytidae; genus Gambelia; species Gambelia wislizenii. The sequence continues at coordinate 381,857,705 of JAUMIR010000002.1, read as the reverse complement.
TCAAAAAAAGTAAATGCATCCTGATGATTATATGCTTGGATGTTGCCAAGAATACAAGTGGTGGTGGACAAAATAATTGGACTTTTCACAAAGACTGTTCAGTTTTAGCATCTTCACATATGGAATTAAAATCAAACTATATTCAGCCAAACCACTGTGCCCAGCTCAAAAAAATAACCTCATTTCTTACAACAGGATGGCAGAAACAGCATAGTGGTGTTTCTCACCATGTGCATAGCTTTACAAGGATCACTTTCCATTTCCTTACCCTTGTCTGGGAAAGAAGCAATGCTGGGGGTGGGGACAAGGAGAGAAGAAGAACTTTGACCCAGTAATGATGCAGTGCATTGCCTTCTGTTAGACAAACCCCTATCTGTATATACGAGTTAGTCTTGGGAATTGGTGGTAGTGGGATGCACCTTTAGGACATATCGAACAACATAAAACACTGGACTTATACTTTTGAACAGTGAAATCTCAAACAATAGGGAAGGGGTGATCTCGTGTCCCTCTGTGAACAAACAAACAAACAAAAACCCTATTGTGGTGGGTTGGGAAACTCTTTGGAGCTGATTTTCAAGGGACTCTGCAGTCTATGGGGTGAAAGTAAGGGAAGGAATTTCTATCATGTTAATGACAGAGAACCAGTTTGACATTGGCTTTAGACCATGGTTTCTTACCCTTTGTCTAGACAAGGAGTGAGAATCATGCAGCTCTCCAGATGTTGTTTGAATTATGTTTCAGAAGCCCTAGCCAGCTTAGTTAATAGTGAAGAATGCTGGGAGTTGCCATCCAAAAAAATCTGGGCCACATTATTCACACCTCTCAGCTAGGCTACCTAATTTAAATATCTCATTGTGAATTAGCATGGAAAGAACACTCTTCAGTATAGAGTTCTACATAGAAGGAAGCTCTAGAACAGTGGTGGGCAATTTGTGGCACTTCAGGTATCATTGGACTGCAGTTCCCATCAGCCCTAAGCAGCATAGCCAATGTAGAAGGATGATGTGTGTTCAAGTCCTACAACATACGAAGGGCCACAATTAGCCCACCCTGTTTCTAGACAGTCCATTCTTTTTAAGAAACAGTAGTACAGAAACAGAAAGTGGGGATTGAAGCAAAAATAAATAAGTTGCAAGCTAGTACATACATTTATACCATTTGTTCATTGTTGACAGTTTGTTAGGCATCTGAGTTATCATAAGAAAAATTGTATCTAAATATTAGTGGTCAATGTGAATACTCGGTTTCTAAAACAGCTTTATTTTTATATAAATTTAAAATTCAGTCAAAACAAATGTCTCTGTGGGGCCAGCTCTTTAACCCAGGTGTTAGTTGGTCTGACCTAAATGGTAAATGACAAATTGTAAGTTAAAGGTCTGATTCATTATATGAAGCATCCTTTTATGGTTGCCAGAAATGAAGAGGGTGCATATGGGGTGTCTGTGTGCATGTTTGTAAAGTGCCCAAACTAAACTAGATACAATTTGTCATTTGTTTCTCAGTCTGTCTCTTGCTTTGCACTGTTTCTACTAATTCAAACATATTTCTCAAAGTAACTTCATATAGTAAGGAGAATGGGTCCATTGTCATAGCAAACATTGTGTGTCTCCAAGTGGAGCAGAACCAGATCTCTAATATTGGCAAATTATGAAAATGTGTAACTATGAGCAGCACATGGGAGCATGATAGCCTGAGCATTTGTGGAGGATATCCTATAAAAAAGGCTGTAGGTATAACAGTGTGCATACTCAATGCATGCACATGCACATTGTTTGGGAATGTAGCAACTGAATTTACATTGCTAGAGTTTCTCTACTAACTTTAGAATGGTGTCTCTAAGACAAGATGGATGAGACTGCTTGTCCCTTTTGTCTTCCACCTTTGTCTCATTGCATTATATATCACTCTGCCCATACAGAAACTCAATGGATCATGCCCTGAGTTGACATGCTTGCTGCAGTGCATGCTGATTCCAGCAAGATGTTTTTTTGTAAGAAGTCCCCTTATTTCAGAAGTACTCTTTTTCAAATATTTTATAATTAAAAGTGTGTAATTTTCATCTGAAAGCAGTTACAACTTTGTAACACAAAGAACCATACAACTGTAGAGATGGAAGCAGCATTTCTATAATGACAGTAATCTAGTTTATTTTAGTAGCATTTGTGCAAATGGCAAATTGCTACAGATGCAAAAGAAATTTGCATGGTTAATGGTATGGTTTCCATCTTGTTCCACTCCTCTTCAGCCCGGTCAGCTGTCATAATAAACAGTACATTCCTAATGGTATTGAAAACATGTGGCTGCTAATATTTGTTACTCCTTTAACTAAATGATGCTACTACAAAAAGTTAAGTGACTCCTGCAAGCTTCAATGTGAAGCTTTAATTGGGTTACAATTTCTTTTAAAGATAATGGAGTATACAGAATAACTCTTTGTTGTCTCTGGCTATTTAACATTCGGTTCTACACCACCACCCCCCGAGAAGAGATCTTTGGGCATTCCAGTTACCTCTTCTAAGAATGTAACTTATTCTTAGCACTCACTTCCCACTCTAATTAGAATCATAGAATCATAAAGTTGGAAGAGACCATAAGAGCTATCCAGTCCAACCCCCTTCCATGCAGGAATACACAATCAAATCATTCCCAACAGATGGCCATCCAGTCTCTGTTTAAAACTGAATCCAGTTGCAAGTCCCAAGCAAAGTATACCATTGAATCAGTTGCTGAATGATAAAGGGACACTTATGAAACTCCCCTTGATTCAGTTTTTTCTGCTTCATCTTTTAATGCCTGTATTGCTCTTCTGTATTGTCTAAGGTCAATGCTATTGCTAATGTCCTGTTATGTCTGTGCTGCAGGGAGTTAAAATTAGCATCACAAGCAGTTATAGCAGCACTTTGGAATATATAGAAAGGAGACACCAGACTAACCTCCTATGTCCAACTCTATGATTCTGTGTGCTTGCCCCGTCCTAAGAAACAACCATTTTTATCTCATATAACTTTATGCTCAAGCTTCCTGTTAAGAATGAATAAACCTTCCACAACTAAGCAATGATAGGATGAGGTTCTGAAGCCCAGAGCACGGGAACATCCACAGTTAGATGAGACATTTTCAAATACATCTTCATCTCATGTAGCTCAGCAATGGGGAGAAGCATGGATTTCTGGTTTTGTGAATTTGGAAACACCACTAACCCTTGGTTTCTAGGCTCTTATTAATTCACCTAAGGCACTTGATTGAATCAAGATATCTGAATTCCATTGGTGATGTAGTAACCAATCTATCTTCTTTTCTACATTAGCATATGCCATTTAAACCTAGGGGTATGAAAATCTTTCAGGTTCAGTTTTGTTGCATTTCTCAAAATCTCACTAGCATGTCCACCCCATTGTGTTGCACAACATCTTTTCCTCTTTTGTATATTTTTGTACCTACTTTTTGGAATATACACATTTTAATGTATTTTTCCTCTAAGTGCATTTGAGTGCATTTTTCAAATATACATGTTTTCAGTTGTTTGAACTTACTTGCATGTTATTTGAAAGGAAAACAGGAAGAATCTGACACTTGTGATTTCCTTCGTGACAAGAAATGGAAAGCTATAAGCCCACAAGCCACAAATTGGATTAATCCACTAAAAATCTTGTTTTACTGTGAATTTATTTTCATCCCTACTCAGACTCTAAGGAAAAAAAAAACACCTACTTTCAAACAAGGCTATACTTTGGCTCTTTCAGAAACCTATGGGCCAGAATTCTGTTGGTGTGCTTTATAGAAGTAGTTGGACATTTTTGTCTGAAGTAGAACATCCACATTCACTTCAAGCTTGCAGAAACAGAATGGTGCAAATGGCACCATTGTGCATACAGATGTGTATTACAGATGGATACACATTGGGTTGTTTATTCAGTTGTTCATTTGGTATCTCGGTTCAGTTGTGCAACATTTCCATTCAGCAAAAAGTTGGTATAGCACAATTAGGCTGGTGTCCTGTAAGTGACATAAATGGGTATAACTTGTACTATGCATGCAAAATGAATGTTGTAGACAGGGTGCAATAGCTGTATTCAGCTGACCCTGGTGAAACAAGAGTTGCACATGTAGATGCTCAGCAAATTTCTTTGAGCTGCATGCAAATGGATATTGGTGTTATGCTATGTTGCTCTTTACCACAGAGGTTGCACAATGGAAACATAACATATCTCCTCTTGTAGATGTTTACAATACACTGAAGTAATATAGAAACTCAACCATTATATGTAACTCTGCATGAGGAGGTTTATACTATACAACCCTATAGCAAACTAGAACTGGCAGTGGAGATCTGAGATTGGATATCCTACTTTTGTTTTAGAATCCCTGGGAATAGAGGGGAGCTGATCTGGCTATGGACCATGACACTGCAGAAGGGAATTTTACTCTTTCCCTGTTTTATTATAGTGAAAATGACCTGCAGAGCTGCTGTTTACCCTATTAGGATTTATAATCTGTCAGTGTTCCCTAACAAGACAATAGCAGCTATGCAGAAGAGAGGTAGGAGCAGTGTGGCTCATTAAAACTATCCTCCAGTGCCACTGTTTGAATCCAGAGCTCTCCACGACTGATATTTGTCAACATCAAATATTTTGGCTGGCATCAGTATCACAGTTATTGATTTGTAACCTACAGCTATGGATCCATAATTGCTCTGTGTTCAGTTACACTATACCTTATATTCACAATCATGACACTATTCCCATGATCACAAATCCCCTTCCCCAACCTACCATAGCAGCCAGCAGCCACTCCAAGTGGTGGAGGTCTGTTCTGCTAGTGATCAGGGTGGAAGAGGAGAAATGTAGGATACTACACTTGGGAACTAAAAATGAAAGGCACAGATATAGGAATGGGTGAAGCATGGCTTGAGGGCAGTACATGTGAAAAGGATCTAGGAGTCTTAGTGGACCACAAACTGAACATGAGTCAGCAGTGTGATGCAGCAGCTTTAAAAGCCAATGCAATTCTAGGCTGCATTAATAGGAATATAGTGTCTAGCTCAAGGGAAGTAATAGTACCACTGTATTCTGCTTTGGTCAGACTTCACCTGGAATATTGTGTCCAGTTCTGGGCACCACAATTCAGGAAGGACATTGAGACGTTTGAATGCATCCAGAGGAGGGCAACCAGGATGGTGGGTGGTCTGGAAGCCATGCCCTATGAGCAGAGGCTTAGGGAGCTGAGCATGTTTAGTCTGGTGAAGAGAGGGTTGAGAGGGGACATGATAGCCATGTTTAAATATTTGAAGGGATGTCATACTAAGGGTGGAGCAAGCTTGGTTTCTGCTGTTCCAGAGACTAGGACACAGAGCAATAGGTTCAAATTACAGGAAAAGAGATTCCACTTAAATGTTAGGAAGAACTTCCTGACAGTAAGAGCTGTTTGGAAGTGGAATACACTGCCTCGTATTGTGGTGGAGTCTCCTTCTTTGGAGGTTTTTAAACAGAGGCTGGATGGCCATCTGTTGGGAATGATTTGATTGTGTATTCCTGCATGGCAGGGGGTTGGACTGGGTGGCCCTTGAGGTCTCTTCCAATTCTATGATTCTATGTTTCCATCCCCCTCCCACCATTGGGTGTGGTTACAATAATCAGAAGCAGCACTCCCATTGCAATTATTCATTGCACTGCAGATCACTGGCAGAAGGGGGCTGAAAACATCATTCTTCTGCACCCTGATCACCAGCAGAACAGATCTCCATTGTTCAGTGTGGTTGCTGGCTATTAAGGTAAGTTTGGGAGGGTCGGGACAGCAGACACTTAGTTACACATTCATAACTAAGTCAGTGATGTAGGATATCGGATATCTGTCAGTAGTTATCAACAAAGAAAAATAACAGGGGCCTAATCCTATTGTTTAGTCCCAATTAGAATAGATGCACCGGATGAAGTAGGTACATTCCATTGATTTAATAGGTCTGCTCTAGTTGTGACTAAAAACTGGATGTCTGCCAGCAAGTCTAAAAGTATCTCTTGTCTCATATCATTTGGCCCCCATTACATTTCTTTAGCACATTTTGTTTTGCTGTGCATAGTGAACATCTTTGAAAGTCCTTGTGAATGTTTAATTTGGGTATAGGGACAATACTGCATTTTAATTACATATATGTTTCTCAGAAATAAGATAAAAATCTAGTGTGGGTGGAAATAAAAAGGAAAGAAAGTGCAAACCCATTCAATTAAAACTTCTAACCTAGTGGTTTTATGCTATACAAAGTTAATGGCCTGGCTTGAATTCCATAAAATAGTACGTTTTTTATCATCTGCAATGGCTCATGGATCTCATATGAACATACCTAATGTTTCTGGCGCATTACCTTCTCTGAAGTGTAATCACAATGTGTATCAATAAAGATAAAATATTGTAGACCACTGATTCATGTGGATCATCTGGAAAACACACAGATAGAAATCTAAATAATTTTGCTGGGCTTCCAGCAACTAAATTACAAGCACATGTCAGTGAGCTGAGCTGAAGAAGGCAGATTAAGATTAAGAATGCCTTAGCGGCTTTCAGTGCAATGACTACCTAAAGGAGACTACCTAAAGCATGGTGCAAATCCCAGTCTCCCATTTAGTGGGTGCCCCTCCAGGATGAGGAGGTGGGGGGGTTGGAGCCCTTGCATTTTTCTTTTACCTTGGTGTTGGTGTTGTGTGCCTTCAAGGCATTTCTGATTTATGGCAACCCTAAGGCAAACCTGTCACGGGGTTTTCTTGGCAAGATTTGTTCAGAGGAGGCTTGCCATTGTCTTCCTCTGGGGCTGAGAGAGTGTAACCTGCCCAAGGTCACTTAGAGGGTCTGCAGGGATTCTTGGTCTCCCAGAGTCTTGGTCCAACACTCTAAACAGTACCCTATGCTAGCTCTCAGCCTTGTGTATATAAAATCTACTTTGCAAACAGACACTGTGAGTTCTATATTGGGAAAAAAGTAGGATAGACTGTAAATGTATGAATGAGTGAGTGAATGAATGAATACAGTTTTGTTGGTATTCAGAATGGAGGGGATGATATGGTGTGTTCCCTAGGAGCACTAACTATGGGCTTGTCTACACTGGAGACAAACCCTGCACCTCCCTAATAGCCATGGTGGATTTCTTTGATCTGCAGTGGCCCCATAATACCACATGCAGTAGGGCTTGTCTGATTTCATTGGAGTAAAAGGGTGGCCTTACATTGTTTGCATGTCCTATATGTCATACCTTTTCTGGCCACACAGCCAGGGCTGCTGTGTTGTTGTTGCTGTTGTTGTTTTCTGTTGACTCGTGCATGTGAATAAATGAATATACGTGTATTACTGGATAAGCAGAGATATGCTTATCCAGATATGTGCACAATTAAAAAAAAAATAAAATTAAACCTTTTAGAAGCTCCAGAATGGAGGGAGTCCCATCTACCAGAAGTCTTGCCCTGGCTTTGCCACAAAGCCAAAAATCTAGGTTCTCCCCTCAAATGTGGAGCAAACTTCAGTCTTACAGATCCAGAGGTTCATGCAGAAACCCTGTTGAAAATGTGCATCATTGAAAATGTTGTCTGTCAACTGTGCTATGAATACAGGGTGAGCACAGGTTCTTTTGCCTGTGTAGACAAGCTCTATCTTAACAGATAGTAGAATAACAAATATGGATGTAGGAAAGGAACAGAGAGAGAATAGGACAGGAAAAGAAAGGACTGTAAGAAACTGCATGTAGGTGACTAATTGCAGATTAATTACCTCAGCTCCTGTTCCTGCAATTAAAACCTTTTTTATAACCTCATTTCAGGAGAGAGAAACCATTTTTGAAACAAAGGAGACTCTAGCATACCAAGTTCCATACATAGAGGTTTCCATTTGCAGAATGGTGTAGGGCTTCTAGGGTGTAAACATGAATTACTGCTATTGTCCTAGATCCAATAGGACTGTTGGGGTCAATGGCTGGTTCTTCTTCTTTAGGTGGACAAGTACAGTTGAAAGCTCCCATGCACAATTCCACCCTAGCCACTGATGCACATAGACATTTTCTGACTGCCAACTCCAGACAGGGTGAACACTGGCTCTTATTTTCTAGCTGCAGAAGGACAGCCGGATGGCACCAGGATGGACACATGTAGCCAATCAGTGACAGTGAAATGGATCTGAACCCAAGAGCCTCCAGCTGCCCTTGCACAGCCACAAACAGAAGATAAATAGCTCCTTGTGCAATGTCTTTAAATGCACCTATGCTAGTGTAACCAAGGATTACACCAGCATAAGCCATTAGGAACACTCTGGCCAATAACTATTAATGATTTACTCATGGTATCCAACAAGTGGAGTGGGTTTGTTTTTTACTTTCATGGCTCTGATTGGTCCCCTTGAACAGGATGATTAGAACAAATTGTAATCAGATGTTATCATACCTGCTTAGGTAAACACTCAAATGAGGAGGGGGCATACCATGTAGCTCTTACCTTTAACATAATGTTCATTACATAGCACACACACCCAGTGTTCATGCATGTATTTCAGTATCTACAAAAGTGAACCCTATGAAACTTTTCAGTGTACATAATATGACATAATGTGTATAACGAATGGAGAGAGCACTACATGGAACAAAGCTACATGTGATCCCAGATAAGTAGATATACAGTACTACTACCTGGCTATGGCCATAGTGACTCAGCAACCAATACATTATCTGATTTGGGGAGTGGGTCCCCATTCTTTGTTACTGATCTGAGGGATAGCTGCTGCAATGGAATTTGTTCAGAACTCAGTAAGTGTAAATGACATGGCTGATCCTAAACCCTTGTCACAACAGCTATGTGGGATACAGTGGAGATTCTAAAGGCATTCCTCAACAAAGCTTTCGATAATGCTGTGTAAAAAGAAATGTAAACCAACAACACAGAGGTTGTGATCCTGTATTGGGAGAACTAGTTATGAGACATAGCTATGATACTCTCCCCCCAACCCCCCCCACTTGTTCTCAGCTGCAACCCCCATATCCAGCTATTTCTTAGTTGGTGGAGAGTGCTGGAGCAGCAAAGAAGCATCCCACTCTTTCCCTATAGCTGGATACATAGGTGTCCTCTGATGTCATTGCTCTGCATCCAACTATTTAAGAAAAGAGCTAGACACTTGCCTGGGGCTCTCCCACTCTCCAACAACCAGGAAATGGCTGGGATAGGGAGGCTGGAGCTGAGAAAAGTTGGGCCATGTGAGGGTATTCTGGTCATTGCATAGCTGGTAGATAAAGATAACCAAAAAGGTGAGTCATATTGACACAGGTTGGACATATCCCATCATAATTCACCAACAGGATGCCAGTCTAAATTTCATACTGTAATACTGCAGTCATCAACAAATGTACACAGCTTTGCTTGATATTCAGTGTGGGTTGTTGGCACCTATATTAGTGGGTAGTGGATCAACTCTAGGTTTAGTCCATACTTCAAAAGTGCCAAAATTATTTTGGGGCTAAAGTTGAGTACTTTGGACTGCTCCTTTAAAGTTTGCACTCAGATTCAGCATGGGTTTACCACACCACCCAATTAACATAGAAGGCACTGGCTGCCCTGGTAGATATTTACATTGATACACTGTTAATCCTAATCTGTCTCTCATAGAATTCATGTTTTTTAAGGCTATGAACACCCACCCTGAAGCAAAGTATTCACTATAGGACTCTGGCCTTGTGTTTGAAACTTTGTTTCACAATGTTTATTGGTAGACTGCAGGTTATTCTTTCTGTTGTTGACACCATCTTGTTACCTAAGCTTTCTTGCCTTTAACTGTTGACCATTCTTGAAAGTTAGCTTAAATCATCAGCAGAAATTTCTGAATGGTGCTATCAGAGCTTTTAGAACTGAGCCTTATTTTACAGTTCACATTTCTCCTATCTTGAAGTCAGTAGGTTTGCTCCTTTTTGGCAATATATTGATTGGACCATAATATAGTACTGTACAATTCAGGAATGGATTGGCTCCATATAGGTAATCTAAGTCCATCTGCCTCATTCTCTGTCTAGCATTTATCTCTGTAGTGAGTTCTTCCCCCACCACCAAAATGTTTGCTGATGGTTATAACTTCCTTTTCTATGTTAAGAGCATATTTTCATCCATACATTTGTTATCTTTCTGTAAAGCTGACTCTTCCTAACTCCTAGAATTCCTGACTGTGGGTTCTCAAGGCATGTGCTTCAAAGTATGCATTTGACACTACATAGAAGTTGTAATATCTGTTCCTTTCATTATTGTAGCCTGAATAATTCTATGACTGATTTGTGAAATCTAACAAAGTTGGTTTAAAATTAAAGTTGTATGTAGAATTTATAATCCATATAAAACCATTGCCTGTTTAACATGTCTTATATTCCAGGGGTTGTTTTAGCTTACTGTCAGAAGATTCGCAGTTGTATTGATCCATATATTTCTGACTTAACAGTTCAAATCTGTCTCTTTAGTACATGTGTGTTTGCTGCAATAGTGCATGATATTCTTTTATTTTTAGGGAATTTTTGTATATATTTTTAAAAAATATGCAAGTGGTTGGAAAGGATAGCAAAGGAATCATGTCATGAATCTTCCTGCAAATAAAATGAATGAGGGTGTCACTGCATCAAAAACCCTAAATCTAAATAACCAGTAGCTAGCCAGGGTTCTGCAGTGGTGCAAGATGTAGAATAAGTTTGGGGCTAAATGGGTTCAAGTGCTTTTTTTGGGTGGAGCAAGCATTTGAACCCATTTAGTCCTTCCTGGGTGACTTTGGGCCCATCGGTATCTTTTAGTCTAACCACCCTCCCAGGACTTTGTGGAGATAAAGAGAAGACTACTTCATACCATCCAGAGGCAAATAGCACCAGTAGGGGGAATGGAAGCCACAGCCCTGAGTTTGCAGGACTTGAATAGGGCTGTTGATGACAGTGTATCTTGGAGGTCTCTCATTCATAGGGTCACCATAGGTCGAAGTTAACATGATAGCAACTACATTATCCTTACCTGTTCGACTCTTTTGCTGTTTAGAGGCCTTCAACAGCTTCCATTTACTTTTTTTGTAGTGAATGTTAATTCTGTTCTTATAGTTAATGTTGTGCCCTAGAAGCATAGATAAAAATTCAGTGAGATAGCTGTGGGTGGAATCAGGTACTGAAAGGAGGTGGTGAGGGAACCATAATTCAGTGAAAGAGAGTATGTTTTGCATCCAGATGTTCCCAGGTTCTAGTTCTGGCATTTCCAGTTTTAAAAGGAACAGGTGTGGTAGCAAGTCAAGTGAAAGTTCTCTGTTTGATCAAATCAAAGCCACTGATAGATTCCAGATGTTATTGGATACCACTTTTGACTGTGGTTGGACCCTACAGTGGTGGCCATGCAGGCTTGGCCTGAAGGGAGTTTAAAGCCAACAACTAGAGGGCCACAGCTTCTGCACCCTTGACAAGATAGATTTTAAAAAGTTTGACTTGGTGTCAGACTGTTTCCTATGCTCTTATTTTCCACCATGGGGGCTTTTTAGACAGCCCATACTGTTCTCCTTAGGACGTCCAGTGGAGGATGAGTGGGTATAGGGGGTTGTTTGCTTCCACAATACTTGGTGTATATATCTGTAAAGGAAGCAGCAGTACAAAGGGTACTATAATTCTCTACTGCTTTTCCTCTCATTCAAAGGAAATTTAAACCTAAACTCAGGGCTGAAATAGGTACAGGTCAGTCCTTGATCTTGGCAGCTCTAATTTGAAATGCCAAGCCAAAATTGGCATTAGTGCTTGTTGCAGAGGCCCTTACGTTTGCCACTGATACTTAGTGTTAGTGAGAGGGGGATCATTCTATTCACAGCATTGTTCTAGCAGTGTGGGTGCACACACACACACACACACACACAGAGAGAGTTCTAGTACTGTGGTATCACTTGAAAGACCTCTTCAGTGAAACATCTTTCTAGCAGAAAAGATTAAAAGAATCTAGTCTTCAGAAACATCATGTTTTGTAATATTTGACACCAACGTTTACTTACAATATCTTTCCTTTATCGTGCCAGTTGCTTCAAAGAAACCCACACAATAGCTCCTGCTGGGAAGCATTACAGTAGGATATCCACCAGAAATCAGTTGACAAACCTACAATGTGTGCTCCAGAGAGAAAAATGAAGCAGAAGAAGCACTTCATATTTTTCCAACATTAACTATCCAGTGTCAAAAGAAATATTTTCTTGAGAATGTTTTTTGAATTAGCTGTTCTGTATTTTACGTCTGGTGAACAAGTGTCTTTAAGAGAAAGAAGTATTGCCTAGTAGTGGGGGAAAGTGTGAATTCATTATGAGGGGAGGGTTGGATGTTACAGATCCCCCCTCCTGTTATTTCTACTTTAAAATGTATTTATTTATTTTTCATATGATGTTCTAGAAAGCAAACCCAGCATTTCTCTATATGTTTGCTTTGTGGTTTGCTTTTCTTTAAAAGTTGTGGTTGAGGATCTTTCCTCATATTTATTTAATTATTTATTAAACAGGTTTCACTTTTCTCACAAGGAAACCATAGTATGCTATTGTTAAGGTGACCCTATCCTAGGATTCTCTGGGCAAGATTTCTTCAGGGGAAGTTTGCCATTGCCTTCCTCTTAGGCTGAGAGAATGTGACTTGCTCAAGCTCACCCAGTAGGTTTCCATGTGGAAATGGGGTTTTGAACTGTGGTCTCCCAGAGTCGAAGCCCAACATTTAAACCACAACACCATATAGTGAAAGTCAAACAACTTCAAATCAGCTAGATCACCAAAGGAGTAAGTGAAGAGGAACAGCTGAAAACTGCAGGAACAACATTATCAATAATAGAGCAGCAGCCAAAAGTCCTTTCAAAAAGGGACACAAAACCCTTTGCCTCAACAAGGAAGGCAGGGAACACCACAAGCAAACAGTCAGCCCATCTTCAGAACTCTCTAAAGCAAGGATAGGAATTGTGTAGTTCTTTAGGTGTTTCTTGAGAGCATTCAGGTTAAGTGCATAAAGCCCTACATAGTTTGGGTCCAGGTTACCTGCAGGATCGCCTCTTCCTGTACAATCTGCCCCATACGCTCAGGTCCTCTGGGGGACCAAACTTCAACCTGCCAGGACTAGAATGGCAACTGACACCCAGAGGACCTTTTCGTTGGCTGCGCCTAGACTGTAGAATGACCTGCCAGAAGAGATTCAACAGCTAAACACACTGTCTGAATCTGAAGCAGTATTAAAGACCTACCTCTTCCAGCAGGTCTACCTGGTTGATTTTAAAGTACGGACTTTTTCAAACAGGACTTACTGTGCAAGAGGACTCCGGAACAGTTACGACACTGTCGTGCGGCACGGGGTCTGTTTCAGACGACGCTGTCCCTCTCTCAGCGTCATCCGTGACTGTTCCGGGTATGATTGAAGGCAGCTGCACCATTTTTTACTCACGGAAGTTGTCCATGAGTAAAAAATGGTGTGGCTGCCTTCAATAATACTCGGAACAGTCACTGACAACGGCGAGAGAGGGATGGCGTCATCCAAAATGGACCCTCTGCCATGTGACAGTGTCGTAACTGTTCTGGAGTCTTCTTGCGCGGTAAGTCCTGTCTGACAAAGTCCTAAGAATCTTAAATTGGTGTGTTAAATTTATGATTTTAATGTAAAGTTTGTTTTAATCCTATGTGTTTAATCTATGTATTTAAATGATTTCATGTTTTAGTTATATATAGTATTTTAATTCATGTTGTACCCCACCTCAAGCCTTGGGGAGAAGCAGGTAAGAAATACATTTATTGTTGTTGTTGTTTTGCTGTTGTTGTTGTCATTTCTAGCATTCTTCACAATTGGCTCTATTACCTACAGATTGAACAAGATCAGCAAGGCAACCTCTACATTAAGGTATGGCTGCAGCTACATTTAATATTGCTATTGTTTTGTGTGTACCTAGGATTGTATCCAGCCTTAATCATACTTAAAAGTTGACATTTGGCTTAATAGATTTGTTGTGGCTCATTTAGGTCCTCTTCATTTCATTTCTCACTATCCAGTGCTGGATCCAGCTTCAAAAATAGCATACTTAAGCATAGATCCATTGAAACCAGTAGATATAAGATATTCATGACTAACTAGGTCCTGTTGATTTCAGTGGGACTGTTCTGATGGAGGTTAGATCTATCCCCTTCCATCTTTTTGATATCACATAAGCATGTTTCCTGAGGCAGAATCAAGAATCTAAAGCCTTGTCAACTTCTTTGTCCTGCTCTTATTTTATGCATATGTATATACAGTCGTCCCTTCACATTCATGGGGGTTAGGTTCCACGGACCCCCGCAAATGTGAAAAATCCATGAATATTGATTGCCCCCCCCACCAAAGCGACCACGGGGCCTCCGGAGGCCCCATAGTCACTCCCCAGATTTCCCACTCCCTCCCAAGGCCTTCAGGGGGCCTCCGGAGACCCTCTCAAGGCCTTGTGGATGCCTCCCCGGCCCTCCCCCCTCCCACCCAGGGCCTTCATGGGGTACACTGAGTGTCTTTGGAGGCCCCATGGAAGCCTCCGCAGCCCTCCCCCCTCCTGCTCCGGGCCTTCGTGGGGCCTACGGAGCATCTCCGGAGGCCCCATGGAGGCCTCCCCGCCCATCCCCCCTCCCACCCAGGGCCTTCATGGGGCCTATGGATCGTCTCCGGAGGCCCCATGGAGGCATCCCCGGCCCTCGCCCCTCCTGCCCAGGGATTTCATGGGGCCTACGGAGCATCTCTGGAGGCCCCATGGAGGCCTCCCCGGCCCTCCCCCTCCCACCCAGGGCCTTCATGGGGCCTACAGACACGCTCCGTAGGCCCCATGGAGGCCTCCTTGGCCCTCCCCCTCCCCCTAAGGCCTTCACGGGGCCGTGCAAGGCTCCGTGGAGGCCTCCATGGCCCTCGCCCCTCCCCCCAGGCCTTCACGGGGCCGCACAAGGCTCCGTGGAGGCCTCCCCAGCCCTCCCCCCAGGGCCTTTACGGGGCCTCTCAAGGCCCCATGGAGGCCTCCGCGGCCCTCGCCCCTCCCCCAGGCCTTCACGGGGCTGCGCAAGGCTCTGTGGAGGCCTCCCCAGCCCTCCCCCCTCCCCCCAGGGCCTTCACGGGGCCTCTGGAGGGCCTCTGAAGGCCCCGTGGAGGCCTCCCCGGCGCTCCCCGCTCCCTCCCAAGGCCTTCACCCTCACAAGGCCCCGTGGAGGCCTCCGCAGCCCTCCCCCTAAGGCCTTCACGGGGCTGTGCAAGGCCTGTGGAGGCCTCCCTGGCCCTCCCCGCTCCCTCCCAGGGCCTTCACGGGGCCTCTCAAGGCCCCATGGAGGCCTCCATGGCCCTCGCCCCTCCCCCAGGCCTTCACGGGGCCGCGCAAGGCTCCATGGATGCCTCCCCAGCCCTCCCCCCAGGGCCTTTACGGGGCCTCCGGAGGGTCTCTGAAGGCCCCGTGGAGGCCTCCCCGGCCCTCCCCGCTCCCTCCCAGGGCCTTCACGGGGCCTCTCAAGGCCCCATGGAGGCCTCTGTGGCCCTCGCCCCTCCCCCAGGCCTCCCCCCTTCCCCCCCAGGGCCTTCACGGAGCCTCTGGAGGGTCTCTGAAGGCCCCATGGAGGCCTCCCCGGCCCTCCCCGCTCCCTCCCAGGGCCTTCACGGGGCCTCCGGAGGCCCCGTGTCATGGTTTTGGGAGAGCGGGGTGCCCCTCCTAAAAGCGCGAATAATCAAAACCACGAATGCCAAGTTCGTGAATGTGGAGGGGCAACTGTGTATGTATATTCAAAAAATGAAATCTATCTGTATTTTTAATGTATTCAAAGAAATAGACATATATTTATATAAATAGACAATAGAAATAGAAATAGACATGTTAATCTGTGTTAGTCTGTTTTAGCATAAGAAGACAAAGGAACACAATAGCAGCTTTGAAACTAACTGGGAGACTCAGGCTCCATCTACACTGCATAATCCAGTTTGACACTGCTTTAGCTTCCATGGCTCAATGCTATAGAATTCTGGGGTTTGTAGTTTTGTGAGATATTTAGTCTTCTCTGTTAGAGAGCTTTGGTGCCACAACAAACTACAAATCCCAGGACTCTATAGCATTGAGCCAAGGCAGTTAAAGCGGTGTCAAACTAGATTATTTCCACAGTGCAGATGCAGTCTTAGTCCACTTCATCAGATACTGCATATAATGAGGTGGACTGAGTCCAGAAAAACTTATGCTAGAAATTTCTTCTTCAAAATTAGTCTCAAATATATTACAGATTTTCTTTGTGTGTTTTGTTTTGAATGGTGTGTATACTTGGTAGAAGAAACTGGAATGTTAATCTGGCAACCAAGGTTACCTCTGAGAATTTGCAGAGTGCATTTCCTTCAAGTTAGCTAACCTCCGTTTCTCCTCATCCATGTAGGATTAACTGGCAGGGCTTCCAGCTTTCAGCTGTGGCACTTTGCCTCTCAGAAATCATTGCCGCACATCTCTCTTCAGTAAAGACTGTTAATCATGCTGAATGTCTTACCTGTTTCATGATATGAATAAATGACCATCAGTAATATGTGCAAGGCCATCAAAATTGATTTCACACTTCAGCACTGACTTCAGAAACAGAAGGCAAGTGTGCTAATTACTAGAAAATGCAGACTGACAGAAGCGGTCAACACATTGATGAGTAAATGTTCTAGAAAATGACAAGTAGATTAGAGGCAAAACATCATGATTCAGAGTTGAATAAACAGTAAGGCTAGATCTGGGTTCAGATACAAGTGCATGACAACTGTTTACAGCTACAGATAGCTGGAAGTCAATATGCTTCTTTACAAGCAGTATGGTCTTTGGTTCTGGGGCACATCTCTTTGGAATTCGTGTGCTGATCTATTCACTTGATGAGACTTCAATTGATGTCTTTGTATCCCAGCTCTAAACTCTACTCTCACCTTTCATCCCAGAGTGGCTACAGTATTTGTGTTCCCATGCTTAAGCTTTGAAGGGGGGGAGTGATATTAGACTGTTGCAGAAAAAAGCAAGAATCTTGTGGCACCTTAAAGACTAACAAGTCCTATTTGGCATAAGCTTTTGTGGACTCCAGATACATGATATATGAGCATAGAGTCAGTTGCCAACAGGAAGCAAGTGAACAAGAATTCATCAAAAAGCTCAACCCTGTCTCCTCTGACTTGAATGGGGACAAAGGCCTGTTATTTCACTATATATGTCAACCAGCTTGTGTTTTCAGCTTTATCTGTGTTACCACCCAACTCTTGTTTGTTTTAAGATCACTGTTTTCTCTGCTTATAATATTGGCACTTCTATTTTCTCTAGTCCTGCTGATAGACTAAACTCTGTTCCTTGCACTTGGATTTTGGACAAAGACATTAGTACTAATGTGTTATTTGTGCTTATAAATGTTACAATGTTCTTGTTACCTCTGAAATACTCTTCAGTGGCTATTGTTAAGATCATCACTTGCTGGTGCCTTTCACATTTCATTTCTCCTCCATTCCATCCCAGGATGTGATGGAACTAAAGTGGGCCCTATGTATCAGTGGGCTCCCAATCTATGGACTGGGCTGCCTATGGATCACCATGGCCCATATTATTAAATGGTGGTGACATGAATGCAGACACAGAGAACTGTGAACATTCAGGTTGCTATCATTGAATACCATGGGGCTTGATTGTCTGTGTTTTTTGGCATCCATGGGGGGTGGGGTCCCAGAACCAAAACCCCATGTTCTGGAGGGCCAACTGTATCTGCTAACTGAGGCTATACTCCGTGTATCAAATGAAGCAAGCTGCACTCCATAAAAGCTTATGTCCCAAACTTGTCAGTGTTTAGGTGTCAGAAGACTCTAAAAAAATGCCTATATTTCAGATTGCTATCTAAATATTTTAAAAAATATAGTCTAGTGTAAGATATACATTTCTATTATAGTGAGATAATATGTCAACATGATAGACAGCCTTACTAATTCCAAAAATTATTACAGATAGTGTGTGTGTGTGGGGGGGGTCACTCATTTATACATACAGTTGGAGAGCAGTAGCAAGCTGAAGGATTTAGACAAAGGATGGGGTAGATTTGAAATACGATTGAGAAATATATTAATACTAGCGATACCTGGCGTAACATACACCATTATCTACATATATAAAATGCTTTGTATGTTTCTGTTCCCACTCTGCTGATTGGCCACTTAGGAAACATGTCAAGCGTATGATCATTTGATGCATTAACATATAACCTTTCAAACCAACTATAATGGCTAGTTTCATACCAAGAGCCCCTCTGCCACTGCTGCCATGCAACCGCGCGTACACACAGATGCATAGACATGCACAATGGTAGACAGACATACACCAGGATGTGAGAGCCCCTCCACTGCCATGAAACTGCATGTACACACACACACCACACTACACACACCACACATGTGCCAGGACGCAAGGGCCTCTCCGCTGCCAGAATGCAACTGCATGTACACACACATACCATGCTACACAGAAGCACACACCACACTACACACACACACCATGTGCACCAGGACATGAGAACCCCTTCTCTGCCGACAAACTCCACACTACACACATACCACAAGTGGAAGGATGCGAGAGCCCCTTTGCCACTGGTATGCAACTGTGCAAACAAACACATACACAGGATGCATGCCAGGACATGACAGCCCCTCTGCTGCCACCATGTAACCACACACACACATACATACACACACACAAACCACAGCAGGATGCGAGAGCCCCTCCACTGCTGCCATGCAACCGCACATATACACACAAACCACGCTACACACATACACTATGTGCATCAGAATGCAAGAGCCCCTCCGCCACCACCATGCAACTGTGCATACACACACACACCATGCTGCACATACACTCACTACACTACACACATGTACACATCATTTGCACCAGAACATAAGAGCCTCTCTGCTGCCACCATGCACAAACACATACACCATACTACACACACACACCATGCTACATGCACACACACAGACATCACGTGCTAGGACATGAAAGATCCTCCACCATTATGTTTAGAAAGTACTTGAAGCTTTCCACATGTTTCCACTCCAAGGCCCAGCTACAGACACCACAGAAGGCCTAAGGCCTTGCCATTTTCAGTATGCTGATTGACTGCTTAGGTGTCAGGATATGAATCTCCTCGCAGGACTAGGCCCCTGGCTGCAGCAGCCGGCACAGCCTCTTTGCAGACTCAGGCCCTGGTTGTGGGAGACTTGAACCAGGGCCAAGCTATCAGATGCAGCACACCTGAAGCAGCCAGGGGAACTGCTATTTAAGAGCCGCATTTGTTTATCTTTGGAATTTCTTCACTGGATTTCACTCATGTTTATTTGGAAATAGGATTTTACCAGCATTGCTCTACATCATTAAATGTTTCATGGAACATATGCTTAAATAAGAGACAGCATGGTATAGTGGTTTGAGCATTGAACTAGGGCTCTGGAGACCAGGGTTCAAATCCCCATTCAGCCATGGAAACCCAAGCCACGCTCTCTCAGCCTCTGAGGGAAGCAAAGTCAATCCCTCCTAACAAATCTTGCCTGTTATAGGTTTGCCTTAGGGTCGCCACAAGTTGGAAATTACTTGAAGTCACACAACTAATGTTTAAATAGCTCTCAATGTTGGGTCTTTCATATGGCCAGACAGAACCTTCTTGCCCTCTTCATTATATGCAATCTTATCTGTGAGGAAGTGTGATCCTAACTCAAAGTTGTACTGGCTGTGGCAAGTTAGGATTAGACATAGCCTTTTTTGCTAGCAAAAATCCCTTTATCCTAGAAGAATCCTCTTCTGCTGGTGGATCTGACAGATCTGTTGACATAACAATTGGCAGTCAGAACTCCCTGCCGGCTAAGAGCTACCAGGAGGCAAGCAAAACAAAAAGTGTAAAGGGATGCGCAAGGCTTTTAAAATAATTACCAAATTTGTACTTAATAATATTATTGGGTATACTCAACACTGTTGTATTCACATCAGGACCACTATTGGAACTATAAGGTCCCTCTACTGTTGCAGAAGACAGCCTAAATACCTTAAAGGCACCAGATCCTGTCTGATCTTGGAAGCTAAACAGGATCAGTCCTGGTTAGTACTTGGATGGGTGACCACCAACAAATACCAGGTGCTGTAGGCTATATTTCAGAAGAAGGAACTGGCAAAACCACCTCTGAATATTCCTTGTCTAAGAAAATCCAATGAAATTCATGGAGACAGGCAACTTGGAAGCACATACACACACATACTGTTCCAAAAAGAGCAGTATTTTACACTACATTGGCTTGATAAATGGATTTTGTTGTGTAACCTTATTAAATTAAGTTACAATGAAGCAATTGTTAAGATACACACACTGCTGTCATGACTCAAGGTATTTCTCAGTCAGAGGGAGGTAACATCATCATACCATCTTCAGCTGATCCAGAAATGACTTGTGGGAGACATGTACAGTCGGCCTTCCATATCACAGAATCACCTATCCATGGCTTGAAAATGTTGTGTTTTTTTTAAATCCCAAAAGCAAACCTTGATTTTGTCATTTTATATAAGAAACACCATTTTACTATGTCATTGTATATAATGGGACTTGAGCAGCCATATATTTTGGTATCCACAGAAGATCCTGAACCAAACTCCAGAGGATATCCAGGGCCCACTGTAGATAGGCCTGATCTTCTGCAGAGTGGTGTGTAGAGTCTTCCCATTGTGATACATGTTGGAATCTGAGTGCTATATAAAAATACCCAGAAAGAAAAACCCTATACATACATACCTGGGAGTAAGTCCCATTGAACTTAGTGGAACCTGCTTCTGTGTAGTGATCTCTGAATTGGCATGTATATTACACAATGTATCCAATTGCATTGTTGAAAGCTTATTTTTGTAAGCTTCTGAATATTACTGAAGAATGTGGGCAGTTCTTTCATATTTCCTCCTATGAACACCAAAGCTAATTATACTGTATATTATGAGAGTCCACAATCTTCGCTTCTTTTAAAATATTTACAGTGGACCCTTAGTATCTGCTGGGGTTTGGTTCCTGGACCTACCGTGGATGCTCAGGTCCCATTGTATACAATGGCATAATAAAATGGTGTGCCTTATATAAAATGGCAAAATCAAGGTTTGCTTCTTGGATTTTTTTTTAATATTTTCAAGCCATGGATGGTGGAATCCATGGATGCCAAATCCATGGATACAGAGGGCCAACTGTATGGTTATATCCCCCAAAGGAATCTAGCAACCTGGGCATCCTATGCACATAGTGAATATGAAGGTAGACACATATCTGTCCAAACACACAAATAGACTTCTGAAATGCCACTGAACTTGCCATCCTTTGATATGTATAGAGATGCACATCCCCCTTCAGAGCCAGTTGCTCTTACAGCTTCAGGGCCAACACTACCACTGTGTGGAGAGAGATAACTGCCTCAGCTGGAAGATGGAGAAGCAGATGTGGCAGCATCTAGACTGTTGCAATAGATGCTACAGGTGTTCTGCTCTATTTAAAGACAGAACTGGATAGCAATAGCATAGTATTATAGCATTTATATTTCTATACTGCTTATCAATGCAAAGCACTCCCTAAGTGGTTTACAATTTGTTAGCTAATTTTCCCAAACAAGCTGGGTACTCATTTTACCAACCTACAGAAGAATGGAAGGCTGAGTCAACCTTGGAGCCCTGTGGGATCAAACTTACAACATTGTGGCTGTAGCACCTGCATGTAACCATTGTACCACCAGGGCTCCTAACTGGATATACAACACAACCTGTCCTGGTCATTCTAGCCTAGGCTACTGCCTCAGCAGTGGTGAAGAATTATGTCCCATTACCAGTGCAAAAGTAAGATGTAGCTGCTAGCTTCTGCACATTGATTATGGAGGGCTCACCATCTTCTAGGCCTGGCCCTATTCATGTGTACAGTTTTGAATCACTAAAGGTGGCTTGAAGTCATTTTGTTCTAACCTGTGAGACACTAACAAACACTGTATGAGTTTGAAAGTGAGCAAGGAAATAGTTAACATTGAAAAGTCCCTCACAAAATTATTCTCTGTCAAGCAAAGAAACATGATGGTGACTTTATTGGGGACAAAACGAATCATATGAGAAGAGTAGCACTCATAGCTTGGAGTTCAGCCTTGAACTTTTAATTTTTCCTTAGTGGACAAAGTACAGGAGATTAAAGCAATACCTTTTATTGGACCAACAAAGAACTGCCAGGCTTTGAGACCTGAAAGGTTGCATCTTCAGGGTTCACTTTATTGATCTCCCCTACTGTTCCTTGTGGATCAGATTGGCTGCAAATATTTCTGTGTGTCATTGATGTTGCCTTTCTTCCTTTGAGAGTTTAGATTTAGTGTTTTTATTTGTAATCCATGATGAAGAGAGAGTGAAAGCAGAATCTGTAGCAGGGTCAAATATTGCCACATCTTAGAATCTCTTAAAGTGTATAAGGATCTTATAATTAGTGAGAAAAACAGTTGACAATATTTTTGGTTTCTCTACAGTTCTAAAATATATTACATAAACCTGAGTAATTCATATTTTTCAGGGACATTTGATACTCTAGTACCTGATTTTACCAAATTATTGTCTTTTGTGTTTGGGGATATCATATTCACATTTTGTTATTGTGGGAGTACCTAGGATTGGATTCAAGATTAGTTTTTCTAAGTCAGACACTGTGGAATCAATGGGTGTTACATGTATATATTTAATCCTGTGCCTTTATAATTAAGTCTAAAGCCAGCTCCCACATTTACTAGGGGGTTGTCTAGACAAGAAGATATAATACAGATTGATGCGCAAATTCACAGCAGCACTAATTTGTTTCCATGTCTTTGGGCAAAATCTATTGGATGCAATGCCATCCACGTTTGAAGTGAACACACAGCCTCAGCCTCATTCTCATTCTCAAGACCTTTCCCAGATGAAATGCCTTCCCACCCCATTACTTCAGTTTCTTCCTTCTCCCAAATATCTCTTGCCCTGCCAAAACCTCTAGTCACTCACTCTGAAGTTTCCAATTTGCCACCAGGATCTCTCAGCCTCATTCTTAGGACCTTTCCCAGCTAGCTAAAATACCTTCCCACCCCATTATCACTGACTGGATATTATTCTTTAAGACTAACTTCTTTTATTTTAGCATGAGGTTTCCTGGCTGTAAACCCACATCTTCAGGCGTCACTCTGTACTGCATCCAAAGAAGTGTGTAAAGCTCATGCTAAAATAAAATCCAGTTAGTCTTAAAGGAGCTGCTACATTCCTTTATGTGATCCTAATGTAGTGCAGGTATACTACCTGATGGCCCTTTTGTAGCTTTGGTAGCAGAGAAAGAGCTTTTCTTCTTTTTCTCCTCCATGGCAAAGAAAGGTATTCCATGAGCTCTTTTTGGAAGAAAAAAAATTACAGTCACCATGACCCTAAAATATTCTTCACATACTACCTGTTCTTATCAGAGTGTACTGTACAGTAAATGTTTCCACTTCAAAGGCACTTTGCAAAAACAACAGTATTATGTAATGCCCTCTGTCTGGAGGTGATCCTTTCTGTAGCACATAAAAGCCAATATTACATTTGCAACTGTTAACCAGAATTTTTCTCTCATAAAGACATAAAGTACGTGAGCCAAATTACTCTTGCCGGCCGATTGCGGAATGAAGAGACCACACACATGGAATGGGGTGAAATAAAGTATTTTTATTTAAATCAACCTATTTAAATCCCTTCTAAGATCTTCAGTAGGGGGAGGCAACCTGGTCAGGGACCAGCTGAGGCAGTAGGTCTAAACTGGACCATACCCCAGCCTTCCCTGACGAACACCTGCATCCTGGAGAGGAATCCCAGTTGCCCGGGGTTGCTCACCAGCTGACCCGCATCTGGAAGGTGAACCCAAAAGTCCCTCACCCAAGCCCCACAGATTGGGGTGAGGGATTATCCTTTAGGCCAACCTCAAGGCGGGTCTCCTTCTGTCCCCTTAGGCCCCACGACCTGAAGTGGCCCTTCCAGAGACCCTACCTTCACTGAAAATTGGTGCCAAGGTGCCCACCGAAGCTACGCCTCCCCCTTCCCCGCCACAGAAAGGGGCAAGCATCTGCTTAGTCCCTTTCCCCCACCAGCTCGTGCAAAAGGTTCCTCATCCCCTGCTGAAGATCACTCAAGAATATAAAATTCCCTGTGTCTGAAAGGTGCACCCCATCAGCTCTGTAGAGCTCGGGCCTCTTGGACACGATGTCAGGGTGTGGCAGATAGTGTCCCAATCCCCGATACATGGCATTCTTAATTTCCTGGTTACCTCCCCTCTGGGCTTTGTCCAATAAGCGGGGATCACCTTCCCCTCTCCAGTGCTGTCTTGGCAGCATGGCAGACCACATGACAGTAACCTCAGGCCACTGCAACCTGATTACCTGCATGTCATGGATCGCCTGAAGGACCAGTGCCTTCCCCTTCAACAGCCCCAAATCATTCCCCCCTAAATGTAAAATAAGGACATTAGGCGGAGGCCCTTGGTGCTCCTTGAAAAGCAGTGGCAAAAGGCCACACCAGCGTAAAACCCTTCTCCCCAACCACTCAACTGTTGCCCTTTCCCCAGACTTGGGTGAGGCCCAAAGTGACACAGCCAGGCCTGTCGGGCTGCCCAGTACACCATACTGTGGCCACAAATCAGCACCCGCAGCCTCACCAGCGTCGACCTAGAATCTGAAAAACAAAAGGGGAAGACAACAAGTTAGTAGGTGAATGGACACACATAGCGCAGATAGAAGGCAGACCTCCATCGGCCAATCCCTTGGATTGCTGGAGTCAGCATGCCCATTGCCGCAGCTATGTGAAAGGAATGTGTAGCAAAACGGACCCCATGAAGACCCAGCTTACCCAATGCTTTAGACATCAGTGTCCAGAATTGATATTTAGTCAATGGGAAAAATTTGCATGCACAAAAAGCAGGCCTGGTTGTGGGCCCCGAACTGCCAGAAATCATTGCAAAGCCCTAACTGGGAACAATTCTGGGTCACTGTGTGGCAACCAACAAGATTATTTGCCCTTCCTGCACTAGTCTGTCTTGCAAAAACGCGTCAGAGTGACCTGGCACCCTTCCATGCTAACATCATTCAATTCCAGAGCTGTATGAGAAGCATCCTTCTTAGATGCCTGCACAAACTCAGTGATGCGTAAGGCACCAAAGAAGGCTGTCAATGTCGCTGCATGAAAAAGCAGTGCCTCATACTGAGACATACAAATGTCTGACCAAACCTTTGCTAACCCTTTTAAAATAGTGGAAGAAATCGGGACCCTACTGTCTGCCTTACACCCCTGCTCTCTGGACAACCCTTCCAGGGCTTTCCAAATGCAGAAATCCCCTGTAGTATCCTGAACCCCGTGGGCTTTAAGCCAGAAGGCAATCGCTGAAAGTCTAATTTTTATGGATTGCAGGGATAAACCCTTATGATATAGGAAGATGCAGAACTGAAAAATGTTCAAATGGCACAGGAACACCCTGTTTAAAACCCGACTGCTCCCTAAATTGAAAAAAAAACTCATGTAAGGCTCTGGTGTATCCCTTCCTAGTGCTGGGTGCCATGAACATACCTAACGCCCTCACAAGTTCAGCCTCCACAGGCTTGCCGGCATCGGATCGCCCACGGGTGATGCATTGGGGGCCAACTCTCTGAAGCACTCCATCTGCATGCGGGAAAGAGCGTCAGCAATACCATTGACAATGCCTGCCACATGCCGAGTGACAAACAGAATATTAAACTTCAAAAACTGTATTGTAAAGGCCTTGACAAGCCCCATCACCCGAGGGGACTTCAAGGTGAGGGAATTTATTACCTGGATGGTAGCCATGTTATCACACCAGAAATGCACAGATGAATTTGCCAACTCCTCGGCCCAGATAGTAGCCGCCACCAAGATTGGGAAGAATTCTAAAAAAGTCAAATCAGCTACAATATCAGAGGCTGCCCAATCATGAGGCCATCTACTAGCGCACCACCATCCACCAAAATAAACCCTGAACCCTGTAGATCCCGCCACATCTGAGGCTATCTGCAGATTACCCTGAAGCTTGCATTCCTCACACCAAAAAGAGATGCCATTAAACTGTTGCCACACAAGCAAGTCCGTTTACCCAGATTAGGTAATAGGGCTGTTGTACAGCTTTAATAGCATTGCATAGTCTATGAAAGAAAGCCCTACCAGGAGCTACCACCTTACACGCAAAGTTCAAATGTCCAATAAGGACCTGAAATTCACACAGGGAAGCTTTATGCCTAGTTAAAAACTGTGAAACCCTATCTTTTAGATCAGTAACCTTAACTTACGATAGTCTACACTGCTGGTTGACCGTATCAATTTCTACACCCAAAAAGGTCAACACCTGGGCCGGACCTTCTGTTTTTTCAGGTGCCAGTGGGACCCCCAGTTCACCCGTCAATGCTTCAAACTGCTGCAACAGATACTTACACTGTCCGGATTAATATGGACCTATCATTAGAAAATCATCCAAATAGTGTACTACACTGTGCAAACTGGTCCTGGCCCTAAGAGCCCACTCTCCTCGTTGCAGGCAGCGTCGCCTGTGATGGAGGATGAAGGGCAGGGCCAGAGGCTATATAAAGCCCTGCCACCCTTCACCTCCCTTTTCTCAGTTCAGCCGAAAGGAGGGGAGCCGGAATACATGCAAGAGGAGAAGACCCTCTCTCTCATGACAAAATATTCACAATAGGCATTGTAGTCAAAGAATTATTTTTTATTTAAAAAAAAAAGCACACATGATGTGGGGGGAAATTCCTAATTTGAGGGGAGAAATACATTTTCATTTTATAACAGAAGCCAACATCTGCATACAACTATTCACAGAAATAGAAAGTTTTTTCCAGATATAGCAGTACAGAGACTTCTTTAAAAATCCAACAATCTCTGCCTAACAAAGGAGCCCTGGCTTCACAAAGGGACAAAGTCATGCTGGATACCAAAAAGACATTACCTTGCTGCTGCAGGGGGAGTTAAATTTTATTGTCTTTTGTCTCAACACCACATGGTCAGGAAGTAGGAGTGACCTCTGCCTGCATGAAATCTCTTACCTGAACAAAACAAGCAACACCTGAAACAACAGGTAGTCCTATGACTCCAACACTGTCACTTTTATTTTTTAACATCTTTTGTCTGATGAAGAAGCCAGTAGAGCTTTGAAAGCTTGCATCATGTGTTTTGCAGTTTGGTTGGCCAATAAAGGTATTGCTTTTTTATGGATTCAGGAATTATTACAATCACTGTTTGCTTTCTTTATGGGAAGAAAGAAAGGAGGGTGGATATCCCTTACTCAAGTCTACAGATTTCTTTAAGAGTGATGTCCTGCCCATACACAAAGACGTATGTATCAAGGGGTCATTGCTTGCCACTTCCACTACTCCAGACTGATTCTGTCCTTCTGGAGAAGAGACATGTGGCTGGTTTTTGTGGCACAACAAAAAGAACGATAATAGATGCCTTTGGAAAGTCCACTAAAGAACATGGGCACAAAAATAGTGTCAGAACATTTTTTGCTTTGCACTACAATAGCAAATGCAAAAATCTTCTGAGATGTGTGTGTGTATAGTAATCTTGTCTGTCTGTGCATGCATGCGGATGTCTATACATCTATCATCACACAACTGAAATATACAGCAAAACGGAGAATGTAATGCTGTGGTTTGGGAATTAGTTATTATTTACCCAGAATAATGAATATACAGTTTGCTACTACTTTATGTTAATGAAACATGAATTAAAACTGCATTATGCTGAAATTGCTGCAGCACATCCACACATTAATATCAAATGAATTCATTATGACTAGCATAGTTACAATGAATACTAAATGAATTAATAATAATGAACCATGTTAAGTGATATCTAATTGTTTTATTTCATTTTTATGTATATTTTGTCCAGATTTAACTGTTAGGTTAATAGGGAATGGCATTCATTAAGTCATTTCCTTGCCAAGCTTTGGCAAAGGGTACTTAGTTAGTTTCACGCCACATCCCATACATATTTAGCATCGTTCAGCTGAGATCCTGCGTTGGGAAATATACATGTATCATGGAGCTACATCTCCATAGCTATGTCTCCTGATGTTACACCCTCAAAACTCGCATTATAAGCAGCACAGCCCCTCCCCAACGTGGCCATTTCTACATAGTTGGAGGGTAGTGGGACAAGCAGGGACACATCCAGCTATTTTCCGATAGCTGGACACACTGCAACAGACATCCGCAGAGACTTCTGGGGGTCCTTGTGAGCTCTCTGCAGATGATGCCCTTGCAGCGTGTTCTGCTACCGGAAAATAGCTGGATGTGTCCCTGCTTGAAAATAGGGGATGCATCCCTGTTCATCATCAAGCTTTCTGACAATGTGCAACGGGGCAGGGAGGCTGCACTATTTAAAAGGTGAGTTGATTGGGGGTTTTGTCACACACATACTCACACACATTTTGAGGTCAGACTTGCACATTTTTGGAGTACACTCTTAGAAAATAATAGTGAAAGATTAATAGCACTAAGGTCTACAGTGATTTTCTGGACTAGAGACCATTTCATCAGATGCATAGAGAGTCACTTCAGCTGGAAGATTTTCTACATATTCTTCAATGAATAAGCAGATGTAGAATAAAAATCATTGGACTTAGATGAAAATGAAATGTAAAAAGTACTTAACAGTGATCTTAACTGTAATCATTAACAGTAGTTGGGTGATAGCACAGATTTCACTGCATAGAAGAGCTGTTTAAAAAGTGTAGAATGATAAAAAAAAAAAGTCAGTATCTATTCAAGCCCCAGGATTTAGCACTGAATTTTCTGATTAATACTTATTCTGCTTTTTCATGTTGGAATCTGTCACTGAAATATTTTTTTTTCTTTAAGAACTTTAGCTACCTTGCAGTCCCAGACAGAGTGCTTTTCAGAAAATGATGTGCTCTTTTCATTTTTTCTTTCAGTACTGCCATTCTGATGGCAGATTTATGTCATTTATTCTTTTGCATATAGGCTGCCCTGTAAGACCTGCTCACCTTCTATAATCTGCCTATTAAGACCATATTCCATGCATCTGATGAAATGGACTGCAATCCACTATAAACTATGTGAAATAAATTTTTAATCCTTAAGGTGCCATACATTTTGTTGTTTCACTATTACTTATTTATTTACTTACATCTATTATTGGTTATTGATATATTGCATTTATATTTACCCTTCCACTAAGGGACCCTGTTCATTTTATATGGAGTATCCTCTGTATTTTATCCTCTCAACATAGCTGTGAAGGATGTTGACCTAAGCTCATACAATATTTACTCCATTGATATCCAGTAGTCTTCATAGGAAATGGAATCAGGCCACCAAGCCAAGATCAATGCTCGATTCACTATACAGGTTGAGTAAGTCTTAGCCAAAATTCTGAAATCTGAAATGCTCCAAAATCTGAAACTTCAGGAGCTACAACATGTGCATACCTGTACTGTACAGTATTTGCAAGGTTGCAGAGAGAGGCATCTGGAATTTTGTTCCATGGCAACTGAACAAGCTCCATCTTTATTGGAATTTGTGAGAGGTGTTTTGTCCCCCTCAGGGTTTTGCAGGAATTGCTTAATCCTGTTTCTGTCTCTTAATATACTCCTTGAGGATTCCTCAAGTAAACTGATAGATCTGTCTTGTTTCTGTTAATAATCCCATGGACATGAGCGGGGGGGGGGTATTGTGTATGAAAATGAAATATACAGTGGACTAGATGGACCTTTAGTCTGACCCAACACAGTTCTTTTTACATGGTGTATGTCCTCTTACACTCTCAGGCCCAATGCATCATCTGTTAGATGCACAGGTATAGTGTTGGTTGCAGAGAGGCATCTTTTTCCAACTTCTTCTAACTGCAAGGTCACTTCCAGTGCCCATTTTGGAGGGGAAACAGAGGGAAAAGAAGATTTTTTTAAACCTTCTTTCCAGTTTTTCACAATCACATGTCTTATTGCCAAACACAGGAAACTAATTAAGTCAGAGGTGATAGAAAATTTGGCCCTTAGTTACTATGGAGAAACTTACAGCACAAGTTATGGCACAAAGATATTCCTTATCCAGAAAGCAACTAGTTACCAGCAAAGTATAAACAGCACTAGTCTGGGAAGGGAGCCAACTGTTAATTAGCTCACAGGAATGCAAACACAGTCCAAAAGGTCAGAGGCTTATGGCACTCAGTCAGCATGGGTCCAAAACAGTCTGTAGGTCAACAGGAGCAGGCAGCAGAGTAGTCAGGGACAGTCAAAGGATGAGTCAAGGTAACAGAAGTCAAGATAACTAGAATCCAGGCACCAAAGTAAGCAGGAAGCTTTCACCAGGAAGGTCAGTTGATCTCTGACAAAGCCTCCATCACCTCTCCCAGCATATATAAAGCAATTAAGGCTTTGTCAGGTGTTTCTTAATGAGCAGGCTTTTCTCATAAAGTCTCCGGGATTTCCTTTAAGCTTTTTTTTTTTTTTTAAGCTCGCTGCTAGGTATAGGATGGTGGATGTAAGTCCTTCTCTTCTTCATCATCCTTATCTGAATTGGCAGGACTTTCTGCTGGGACTGATGCCAACCCATTTGGACCAGGCTTTTCCTCTGCTCAAGCCTCTAGGTTGGCAGGGTTCCTTGCTGGCACAGGTGTAGATAAACCTGTGCCAGGGCCCCTAGGGCCATTCCCTGCCATGTCCTCCTCCTCCTCCTCTGACTCTATACCCTCATCAGGCTCATGGGGCATGACATTCTTTGAATCAGGAGAAGAAATTTGTCAGTCTCTGGTTTTCTTTTGGTTCCTATGTTAATTGTAATATTATTGATCCTCCCTTTCCCAGTTCTCATGTGGATTTATGAAAAAATGTTCTTATGTGATTTTACTTAATTTTTTATGCTTTTTTCTCTTAAATACTAGTTTAAGGGGTTTTTTAAAAAAAAAGAAAAGAAAATACTTGGGGCACTCTGCGGGGATCCCTTAGCTCCTGCACAGTTGCTCACTCCCACTTAAAGGTTAAGTAGGAGTTTGGATTTAGATAACCATGGCAGGAAGCATAAGACCCCTTAAGCTGTTTGGGTTTTTTTTAATTTTATTTTTATTTTTTGCAATGAGGTCTAGTTGGAATCCTCTGGATTATTAAACAAAACAGAATCATTGCAAACCAGCACAGAAGCTGGGCAAGAACCCAAATCTGTCCACAGAGGGACAATAATTTTGACTAAAATAATATTTCCCTCCCACCCTCCCACTTCTGGCTTCAGTAGTGAAAGTTGCTTGCTATACGGAAAGAAGCTGGAGCATACAAAAGGTGTATTCCCTGCACTAGCCAATTTAATTATACTTGCCAAGAAACCTCTGAATATATTTCAAAAGTAAGTAGTCATTTCAATTATTGTGCTTTGTAGCACATTTAAAGGCACAATATTAGATCCTCACTATATGAACACCTAATAATTTAAGGGAAGCAGCTTGCCAGGAAGAAACTAGTAAGGCATTAGGAAGCACAAAGCACATAAAAAGCAAACTAATAAATGGAGATTACAGTGGCTGAATGCCAAATACTTTCTCTACATCTCCCCTATCCTTGCAACAAGGCTATATATGTAAAGTGAGAGTTGAGAGTCAGGCTTCTCAATAACCTGGATCTGTCTTAGTTGTCAAATAGTTTAACCCTCCACATGCCTCTAGTCTGAAGTGGAGATTTAATGGGCTTAATTAAAATGGAAAAGAGTAATTAAGGACTTTTTCGGACGGGGTTTTGCAATGCTAGCAGCCTCGTCCCCATTGCAAGGCTGCTGCACTGCAGGGCATCCCTTTCAGATGACACTCTCCCCTGCCGATACTGTTGCGTAACTGTTGGGACATCTAATCACAAAAGTTGATCGTGATTAGAAAAGCACCAAATATGACGCTGCAGCATCCCAACAGTTACGCAACAGTATCGGCAGAGGATCAGCAGGGGAGAGCGTCATCTGAAAGGGACGTCCTGCAGTGCAGCAGCCTCACAACGGGGATGAGGCTGCTAGCGTTGCAAAACCCCATCCGAAAAAGTCCTAAGTGTGTCCAGTTTGCATCCATGTCATCCCTTCATAGTAAAATCTTAAAAATCTGTGGTCTGATTAAAGCTGAGCTTCTATCCCTTGATTCTTCTTGGAGTGATTTTTAAATTGGCTGACATGGTACAGCATATTATGTTTCCCTATAAAGGTGTATTATGTTAAGTGTGTGTGTGTGTGTGTGTAAACCTGAAGCTTCTGTTAGTGGAAAGTATGGGGAAAATTCACACTACACAAATAATCCATGTTGAAACTGGACTATTTGCATGGCTCCTTCATATGGAATCCTGGGATTTGTAGTTTAACAAGGTCTTTAGCCTTCTCTGCCAAAAAGTGCTGGTGCCTCACCCAACTACAAACCCCAGGATTCCATAGGAAGGAGCCATGCAAACAATCCAGTTTCATAGAATGATAGAATCATAGAGTTGGAAGAGACGACAAGGGTCATCCAGTCCAACCCCCTGCCATGCAGGAATACACAATCAAAGCACTATTGACAGATAGCCATCTAGCCTCTGTTTAAAAACCTCCAAAGAAGGAGACTCCACCACACTACGAGGCAGAGTATTCCACTGCCAAACAGCTCTTGCAGTCAGAAATTTCCTCCTAATGTTTAGGTGGAATATCTTTTCCTGTAGTTTGAACCCACTGCTCCGTGTCCTGTTCTGTGGAGCAGCAGAAAACAAGCTTGCCCCATCCTCAGTATGACGTCCCTTCAAATATTTAAACGTGGCTATCATGTCACAGCTCAACCTTGTCTTTTCCAGACTAAACATGCCCACCTCCTCAAGTCACTCCTCATAGTGCACGGCTTCCAGACTCCTACCATCCTAGTTGCCCTCCTCTGGACATGTTCCAGCTTCTCAATATCCCTCCTGAATTGTGGTGCCCAGAGTATTCCAGGTAAGGTCTGGCCAACGTAAAATAGAGTGGCACTATTACTTCCCTTGATCTAGACACTATACTCCTATTAATGCAGCCTAGAATAACATTGGCTTTTTAAACTGCCGCATCACACTGCTGACTCATGTTCAGTTTGTGGTCCACTAAGACTCCTAGATCCCTTTTTCATGTACTGCCATCAAGCCAGGTGTCACCCATCCTGTATCTGTGCTTTTCATTTCTACTCCCCAAGTGTAGTATCCTACATTTCCATGATTTAAATCCTGGGAGCCAGGTTGAGAGCATCTGGGTGAGAATTAAGGGAGAGAGAAACAGCAGGGATGTCATTGTGGGGATTTACTACAGACCTCCAAATCAAACTAAGGACTTGGATGATGTCTTTCTGGAACAGATGGCCTGGATTATTTCTCTAGTGTGGATGCCCCCTATGAGTAATGTAACTAAGAACAATAATAAAATATTCCAAAAATAATTGACCAACATGAAAAAGTGGCATTTATGTTTAATGCTGGGTAGCAGAGAATGGGCTATTTATGTCTTCATAACGCTATGTTCGTGTCTCCATGTGTTCTCAGATGTACTGTTGAGTGATGTAGGGATTGATAGCCAGGACCACACAAGGAATATCAACTGATAGAACTTCTTCCATCAATGGGATCAAGACAGGTATTATTTCGTTTCACACTGCAAATTCCCCATGTACTCAAAATCTTTTCCTCAGAGCTGAAAAACCCAGGGGTTGTCTAAACGGTGAAAATAATCCTCATAGAATTTGTGGGGAACACATGTTGTCTTAATGGCAACCCATAGCAATTCACCATATTCAGAAGGAGGGGGGAACATTGCCATTTACTGTGCACTAGGAGACTTAGGACATTTTCAGACAGCGCTAAACGGAGCTTACCGTAGGATGAGCTCCCGGGAGAAGAACGGCGCTCTTGCGCGGGGGGGGGTGTTTTCGGATGCCGCCGTCCCTCTTCCGAGATCATCAGTGTCACTTTCGTTAAGCTTTGGAAGCGTCCGCGCCATATTTTAAGCACGGAAGTTGCCCGTGCTTAAAATATGGCGCGGCCACTTCCAAAGCTTAACAGAAGTGACACTGATGATCTCGGAAGAGGGACGGCAGCGTCTGAAAATGACCCCCCGCCGTGCAAGAGCGCCATTCCTCTCCCGGGAGCTCATCCCGCGGTAAGCTCCGTTCAGCGGTGTCTGAAAATGTCCTTAGCAGTTTTCCTTGAAGTTTTTAAAATACTGGATGAGGAATGCACATTCCCACTCATTGGGACAAGCAATTTGATATGAATCAGGGAAGTGCAAAGCTGATTGGCCAGATGAGGGGGGAAAGGGCTTGCTAACAGGGGAAGTGCCTGCTGCCACCATGTTGGATTTTTGCCTTAGTGAGCGAGCGCTAAGGCAATAAAATGGGGTGGGGTTATGTTGGGGGTTTTTTGCTTTCCTGTAATATAAATCACTCTATCACACCTTGAACATCTTAACTTTTTTTATTAAAAAAAGTTCAGTGGTGGCAAATTGAGCTAAGTACAAATACAAGTAAATCACTCAAATCGGCCATCTTGCATGCAAAGCTTGGGGAGGCAAAAACACCATTAAGACAAGCCGCAGGTGCTGTAAAATGCCATTACTGTTGAGCAATCTGGTCCCCACCCCCCGTATAGACACACTGCCAGACATAGAAAAGGAGAAAGGAGTCACAGCTTAACTGTTGAGTTCAATATCTGTCTCAGTAATGACCCTCTAACAGTTAATTCACTTGCTCACTATTAGTGTGATAGCATGCATGACACTTTTTCTACTAAGTTTCCCATCTCTGGGTGTGGGGTGTGGGAACAGAGCTAGCTTTCAGGTGATGGAAAGGGCTTGCAGAGGAGAGACGGAAAAGAAAGTTCTACAGCACATGCAGTTAGGTACTAGTGTGACTTTGGATCTAGGATCTAGGCCAATGTCAGAATCCATTAAACTGTACTTTCTATGATAGCTTTGCTGGATTTTGTTGTGGCACCCTAATGAAAAGCTTGGAGGGGTGTATGAAAAGAGTAAGAGGGATCCAAACAGCATCACATGCAAGTTGAAATACTTCCTTGTCTAGGTAGAATTTTTTTTAAAGAATTCATACTTTACATATTTTCCAAGAAAAAAACTCATTACAGATTACAGTTGTCCCTTCATATTCTCTGGGGTTTGGTTCCAGGACCCCCCGTGGATACCAAAATCTGTGAATACTCAAGTCCCATTATATTCAGTGGCATAGCAAAATGGTGTCCCTTAAATAAGATGGCAAAATCAAGCTTTGCTTTTTGGATTATTATCTTTTTTTAGAACATTATCAAGCCGTGAATACTTAACTCCATAGATACCAAATCCGTGGATAAGGAGGGACAACTGTAGTAGGTATTTCTTATTACACATATGGTAGGTGCCTAGAAGAAAATTTGAGAATGAGGACTCCCTTGTCAAACAAAAGCTTTTACCTCATGCTGGCTAATACATGTCAACCAGCAAATAACTAGGTGAACAGGTATATATGGCCAATGATATGGTATATTTTCTCCATTTATGAATCACTGTATTTCATCTCTAAATATAGTATTTTGTCTTACTAGTATACCTGGGTAGATTCAGAGTTTTCAAAGTCAGCATTTCTTCAATCACTATAGATCTATGATGTCTTATTTTTTATTTTCTCTATAGTGATTTGAAAGAAGAAAGTTGGGCAGAGGAACTTAAGCATGTTGTTGCTTTCTGCATTCCCAGATTATAGGAGTAAATAAATCATACTTGCATTTCAAATCCAGTCTAGCATTCTATTTCAGCTGCAGAGAAACATGTGCCCAAGGCCAGTTTAAGGAATTTTGGGCACCCTGCAATGCTTTATTTTGGGGGGCCCATATGTTTATCTCAGGTCAATGTAACCTAACCTATTCACAATACAGGATGTTCAGATTAAAGTAGGACCCCCGTATCCATGGATTCATTATCCATGGGACATAGAACAGCACACTACCATAGAGTCTTCCTATAAAATGTGTCCTCCCTAGCCATTTTCTAGGCCCTCCAAGGCAAATCTATGGTATTTTAAACCAGAAGTCCCATTATTTTCAGTGGTGATCACTATTATCCACAGTTTTCAGAATCCATGCCTGCACAGAACCAATCCCCAGTGGATAAGGGGGGCATACTGTATTACATAATTTGCCACCAATAATTTAGTTTAAAAACTATATTATAGGCACTAATACAATATTTTTGTTAATTAGCAATTAACATAACAGTGTAGATTTCCTCAAAGAAAAAAAAAGAAAGTAGACAACAAGCTAAACATGAGTTAGCAGTGTGATACAGCAGCAAAAAATGCCAATGCGATTCTAGGCTGAATTAATAGGAGTATAATGTCTAGATCAAGGGAACTAACAGTGCCACTGTATTCTGCTCTGGTCAGACCTCACCTGGAAGACTGTGTCCAGTTCTGGGCACCACAATTCAGGAAGGGTATTGAGAAGCTGGAGTGTGTCCAGAGGAGGGCAACCAAAATGGTCGGAGATCTGGAAGTCATTATGCCCTATGAGGAGCAGCTTAGGGAACTGGGTATGTTTAGTCTGGAGAAGAGAAGGTTGAGAGGTGACATGAGAGCCATGTTTAAATATTTGAAGGGATGTCATACTGAGGATGGAGCAAGCTTGTTTGCCAGAGACTAGGACATGGAGCAAAGGGTTCAAACTCCAGGAAAAGAGGTTCTTCCTAAACATTAGGAAGAAGTTCCTGATGGTAAGAGCTGTTCAGAAGTGGAATGCACTGCTTGGGAGTGTGGTGGAGTCTCTTTCTTTGGAGGTTTTTAAGAGAGGCTAGATGGCCATCTGTCGTGAGGGCTTTGATTGTGTGTTCCTGTAGGGCAGAAGCCAATTGGATGGGATGGCTGCTGGGGTCCCTTCCAGCCCTATGATTCTAGGCTGCATTCAGAGCCTGGGAAAGTTACTTTTGGATTACACCTCTCAGAATCCCCCTGCCAGCACCCTTCTCAAGGTCTGGTTGCATTGTTCCTTTTCCAGCATTCTCTAGCCCAGTGGTCTTTAAACAGAGGCTGGATGGCCATCTGTCAGGGATGCTTTCATCGTAATTTCCTGCAAGGCAGGAGGTTAGACTGCATGGCTCTTGTGGTCTCTTCCAACTCTACAATTCTATGATTCTATGATATCCTCACAGGGGATCCACAAAGGCTTGAAGGCGGTTTGGCCTCCCTGTAGTGGAACAGCCATGTAAGAACCAAGGCAAAGGCTGGCTGGCTTGGCCTGTACATTGCCATTCGATCCACTCCAGCCACAAACATGCAGGAAGAAGCAAGAGTGCCTCTGAGGGGAAGGTTAATGGATGGTGTAATTGTATTGTTTTTGTTGTTAGCTATTATTATTAGGGTTTAAAATCTTGAGTTAAGTCTTGGGGCAACAAAAGATATTTAAAGGGGGTCCCTGGTAAAGAAAAAGTTAAGAACCACTGCTTAGCCCAATGGCTCTCACATAGCACTAATGGGATACTGGTGTTTTAGTGACAACAATAAAACCATTGTTCCATTTAACAATGGCAGCAAGGGGAGGAAGCTGAGGAGAAAGGGGGAAAGGGAGGGGAGAGGAACCAAGACAGGTTAAAAGGAGCTGGAAAGATGAGCTGGAAGGGATCTACCGTATATTCCGGCGTATAAGACGACTTTTGAGCACTCAAAAGTGCCCTCCACAATCGACAGTCGTCTTATACGCCGGATATACTTTGCTTCACCCTCCTGCCTATCTCCTGCCTCTTCGCAAACTGAGCGAAGAGGCAGGAGACGGGGCAGGGGGTGAAGCAAAGT
This sequence comes from Gambelia wislizenii, assembly GCA_030847615.1. Taxonomy (NCBI): domain Eukaryota; kingdom Metazoa; phylum Chordata; class Lepidosauria; order Squamata; family Crotaphytidae; genus Gambelia; species Gambelia wislizenii. Next base: position 381,819,837 of record JAUMIR010000002.1, on the reverse strand, counting down.
GCTCCTCCCTTCCCCCCGCCCACTCCCCGTGCATCCACCCCCCTTCCCGAAAGCCGTGGAACCGCGACTTTCAGGAGCGGGGTGCCTGAGAAGACCCCTCCTCCCTTCCCCCCGCCCACCCCCCACGCATCTACCCCCCTTCCCAAAAGCCACAGACCCATGACTTTTGGGAGGGGGGGTGTCTGGGAAGACCCCTCCTCCCTTCCCCCCGCCCACCCCCCATGCATCCACCCCCCCTCCCAAAAGCCATAGACCTGTGACTTTTGGGAGGGGGGGTGGCTGGGAAGCCCCCTCCTCCCTTCCCCCTGCCCACCCCACCCCCGCGCATCCACCCCCCTTCCCAAAAGCCACGGACCCACGACTTTTGGGAGGGGGGGTGGCTGGGAAGCCCCCTCCTCCCTTCCCACCGCCCACCCCCTGCGCATCCACCCCCCTTCCCAAAAGCCGCGGACCCGTGACTTTTGGGAGGGGGGTGGCTGGGAAGCCCCCTCCTCCCTTCCCCCCACCCACCCCACCACCGCGCATCCACCCCCCTTCCCAAAAGCTGCGGACCCACGACTTTTGGGAGGGGGGTGGCTGGGAAGCCCCCTCCTCCCTTCCCCCCGCCCACCCCCCACGCATCCACCCCCCTTCCCAAAAGCCGCGGACCCGCAGCTTTTGGGAGGGGGGTGGCTGGGAAGCCCCCTCCTCCCTTCCCCCCACCCACCCCCCCACGCATCCACACCCCTTCCCAAAAGCCGTGGACCCACGACTTTTGGGAGGGGGGGTGGCTGGGAAGCCCCCTGCTCCCTTCCCCCCGCCCACCCCACCCCCACGCATCCACCCCCCTTCCCAAAAGCCGCAGACCCACGACTTTTGGGAGGGGGGATGGCTAGGAAGCCCCCTCCTCCCTTCCCCCCACCCACTCTCCACCCAGCCACCCCCCTTCCCCAAAGCCTCGCTTTGGTGAGGGGGTGGCTGCGAAGCCCCCTCCCCCCAGCCACCCACCCACCCTCTGCCTAGCCACCCCCCTTCCCCAAAGCCTTGCTTTGGAGAGGGGGGTTCCTGCAAAGCCCCCCTCCCCCCAGGCACCCACCCACCCTCCGCCCAGCCCCCCCCTTCCCCAAAGCCTCGCTTTGGAGAGGGGGGGTGGTTGTGAAGCCCCCTCCCCCAGCCACCTACCCACCCTCCGCCCAGCACCCCCTTCCCCAAAGCCTCGCTTTGGTGTGGGGGGGTGGCTGCGAACCCCCCTCCCCCCAGCCACCCACCCTCCGCCCAGCCACCCCCCTTCCCCAAAGCCCCGCTTTGGAGAGGGGGGTGCCTGCAAAGCCCCCTCCCCCCAGCCACCCACCCACCCTCCACCCAGCCACCCCCCTTCCCCAAAGCCTCACTTTGGAGAGGGGGGTGGCTTCGAAGCCCCCTCCCCCAGCCACCCACCCACCCTCCGCCCAGCCACCCCCTTCCCCAAAGCCTCGCTTTGGAGAGGGGGGGTGGCTGCGAAGCCCCCTCCCCCCAGCCACCCACCCACCCTCCGCCCAGCCACCCCCCTTCCCCAAAGCCTCGCTTTGGAGAGGGGGGTGGCTGTGAAGCCCCCTCTCCCCAGCCACCCAGCCACCCTCCGCCCAGCTACCCCCTTTCCCCAAAGCCGTGCTTTGGGGGGGGTGGCTGCACAGCCCCCTCTCCCCATCCACCCATTCACCCTCCGCCTAGCCACCCCCTTCCCCAAAGCCATGCTTTGGAGAGGGGGGTGGCTGCGAAGCCCCATCCCTCCACCCCCCCAGCCAGCTGGCCATCCCGCATTCCCCAACCCACCAGGAGACTGGGCAGCCTCCTGTGGGTTGGGGAATTGCGGGTGGAGGAGAGCCCAGAAGGAGGGATGGGGCTGTGGAATTAAATCCCTAGGGTCGCTCCCTCTCCCTTGACGGTCGGGAGAGGGGGCGAATCCCAGGGTTTGGCTCCATGGCCCCGCATCCTCCCTATGGAGCCAAACGGGGCATGTTCGCCCCTTTCCTCCACCTTCGAGTCCAGTTTGACTGGAAGGTTGAAGAGAGGGGCGAATGTTGCCCTGCCAGCTGATCCTGTTCGCTTTCCTAACTCACGAGGAGATCCTCATGAGTTGGGAAACAAAGAGGATCAGCTGGCAAGGCTCCCCCAGCCAGCCAAATTGTGGGGGTGGTCTTATCTGGCGAATATAGGCCTAGGCCTAGATTTTTGGCTGGAAATTGGGGGGGGGGTCTTATACGCCCAGTCGTCTTATACGCCGGAATATACGGTATGTGGAAGGAAGGGAAGGGAAGAGAAGGAAGAAAGAAAAAAGAAAGAAAGAAAGAAAGAAGGGAGGGCGAGAGAGAGCGACAAAAAGGGAGGCAAAGAAAGAAGGAAGGAAGGGAGAGGAGGGGAAAGAAAGAAAGAAAGAAAGAAAGAAAGAAAGAAAGAGGCCCTTTCTGAAAATAGAGCAGGGGAGAACAAGAGAAGACCTCCCCTTCCCTCCCCCCTATCACACACACACTCACCCCTGATTGGGGAGGAGGGGGGAGGGAGCAACAAACTCCCTCCAGAATCAGCCACACAAAGAAAGCTCCGTCTTTCTCTTTCGCTTTAGCTTTCTAGTTTGGGAGACACTGATTGTTTTTTTTTTAAAAAAAAAAGCCAGTAGGAGGTTTTTTCAGGAGGGTTAGGTCAGGATGGGACCCCCTGGCTGTGTGGGGCCCCCACAGATGCTAATTTGGCGGTATGGTTAAGCCGGCCCTGCATGTGCCCAAGATATTTTACTGCCTGAGATGAAGGTTACGAAACAGAACAGCCCTCCCTCCATCCCAACTGCCACTGCCCTGGCTGTAGAGGGAGAGAAGCTAAGGCAGGCACAACTCCATCTTGCCTCGGCCCAGAAGCAAAATGGCCCTCCCTCCATCCCAACAGCCATTGCCTTGGCTAAGGAGGGAGAGAAGAGAATGTTAGACGTAATCCCTTCCCCTACTACCATCACCTTTTCTTTTGTATCATGCCTTCCTTAGATTGTAAGCTTGAGGGCAGGGAACTGTTTTGTTGTTCCTTTTTTTGTAAAGCGCCATGTACATTGATGGTGCTATAGAAATAAAAGATAACAATAATAACAACAACAATAACAACAACAACAACACCTCCACCCCTAAGCTAGTCTGATTCCTCTAAATTTAAAGGAGGAGGATGAAGCCCACTGGGTGGGCAGTTGAATCCTACTTTTGCACTGGTCATGGGTAACATCCTCCATAAAACCTGGAGGCATCGGACTAGTGTAGGATGTGGAGCAGGCTGCTTGGATCACACATCTCTGATTTTTCAAAAGAAGGGGACAGCCAAGGGACTTCTGCTCACAACTAGCATTTGCCATGTGAGGCAACTGTCTCATTGAGAGCAATGGCTTGTAGTGACCTGTAAAACCCGAGATGAAGTATGCCACAGAAAAAGCAACAGAATTTGCTTTTCCCCCCAGAAAACAGTTATCTTGCTACGACTTCTAATCTTCACAGTCTCATGCCGACCTTTATCTCTTTTTTGGCCCCAAAAGAGGCTCTTGATTCTCATCTGCATGGAAGCTGAGGAACAGCAACACTGAACCACATCACAGGCAACCAATATGGGCTGCTTTTAATCTCCGCTTCCCCCACACACTTATCATACATTTCTAGCTATTACAAATGACTACAAAGCAGTACAAAAAAGGGAGGGAAATGTTCAAGGTAGCTCATGGACCACATCAAACAGTTTAAGTACCTTTTGTTTCTCTTTTATCTTTTAAAAAGATAATCTTATGTAGATTTTATCAAGGGAATTCACACATAGCTATACCCTCCAACATTTCACAGATGAGAAATGGGAAGTGTGTCCAAGCAACATTAGAGTGTGGTCAAGATAGCAATGTTATTAATGCAAAAGAACACACAAGCTAGGAGAGACTGCAGCAGTTTGCTTTTGCCCAAGTCTACTGGGAAGGGCACAATTTTACCCTCTACCCTCTCAGCTGCATTGAAGTAGGCTGAGCACAAAGGGAGAAAGTGGGACAAAGTGAGGGAAACTGAAACATTTGAAAAACAGCTGAAAAATTGGGACAACAGAGGATTATTGAAAATGTCCCTCCCGGTCATCTTCCTTTGCGAACAAAAATGTCCCCCCCAAATTGGTATAGTTGGAGTGTATGCATAGATTAGACAGAATTATCTTTGTGTGATCACATGCAAAGTCAACATGCACAAAATTTAGACCTAAATTTACCCCTAAAGGCAGCAATAGTGCATTGGTGGGGCTCTAGCATCAGCATTAAAGCCAGTACTTTAAGAATTTATCCTGAATGTCAGGCTCACCCCTGCATTCTAGGGTTTAGAAGAGAATTCATGGAGGACCCTGACATGAGGCTAACTTTGGCCTGTTTCCTTTGCCTAGGCCCCTGTATCTTTGGAGCGGTGCCAGCCCGCCTTGTTGGCCTGGGAACGCTGCTCTCCACAGCAGCTCAAGGTCACAGCTCCAGGTGCTGGCTGGACTGTTTCTCCTCCCTACATGCCATTCTCACGCTGTAAGGGTTTATCTGGGGGGGGGGGTGCTAGCCTGTATTCAGTTTTGGCTTTGTTCCGTGTTCCTGACACACGTTTCCTTACCAATAAAGAATTCTTATTGAGTGAATGAGAGTATGGGTTCTTGGTACATCACACTGAGCAGCTTTTACAAAAACATCACATTTTCTGTGCCATTCTTCCATGGTATTCTCACATCTGTAAGCTTATTTCAATTGCTGCAAAATTAAGTTCCATGTACAAGAGTAGCTTTCACTCAATCAGTGAGGGAGGGGGAAGGAGAGGATGTGGTGGAATCTTGCCCATCCCAGTAGGTTTAGGCACAGTGCTGCTATCCCTCTAGGTTTTGTTTTCTTCCTCATTAATAACTTTGGCCATCTTGACCACAGTCTAATGTTGCTTGGCCATATGCATCCCAGTTTTGATCTGTGAAATGTTGGAGGGTATGCTCTTCCTAGTGATAAACAGGGAGAAGTTCAAAGCAGTCCTCATGTCTCCTCTTGTACCTTAACTTCAATCTAAAATGTAAACAATAGTAATCTGATGTGTGAAAATACAGGTGAGATTATAATTAGGTGAGTCACATTTTCTCAGCTTCAAAGGAAAGCAATGTCAAACCCCTCTGAACAAATCTTGCTAAGAAAACCCTGTGATAGGTTTGTCTCAGGGTCGCCGTGAGTCGGAAATAGAGTTACATAGTGTGGACTTGTCTACATGGGCAATTTGCCCCATCTTGCCCCTGCCTTGGAGCCCTGCAGCCCTGATGATGCAGCACTTTTTCCCTGTTTTGTTCCTGGACAGTCCTCACAACCCGTGGAGCAAAGATGGGGCTAAGGGTGGGAGACGGGGTAAGGTCTGATAGCACATTTTTAAAAAATACCTATTTAAATGCATTCCAGCCAAAATAAAACAGACCGGGCCCTTCGTGACTGCAGGGAGCCCATTCTGGCATGCTGGCTCATTGCTGTAGCTACCATCTGCCTCTCTCTTCCAGATCCAGGAAGGGGGCGCACAGCATGTGACCAGGCTGGTTCCATGCAGGGGAGCTTGCACATGTGCTGTGGGCCTCCTGCCTAGATCCAGAGACTGGAACACAGATGGTGCTGGCAACGGTGGCTATAGAAGTGGGCCAGCATGCCCATCTGGACTCTGGCCCATTTTTTCCAGGTAATGGGGAAGGAACAGGTATCCTGGCCTGTGTAAATGAACCTTATGACAATTTTAATAGTTCTATTGTTTTAAGTTATTTTAGATGTTTAATGTTATTCACATTGTGTTATTTTTGTTGAAATAAAATGGAATAAATAAATAATTACTCCAGCAGCACTCTAACAACTTCCTGTTAAGGGTACTTTCTGGAAAACTTGGTCCATATGTAACTCTATACCTTTATACTAAATGGCCATTAACACAATTATTCCTGGGGCAGATTGAAAAGGTGTTCCATATAAACAGGTTGTTTATTAATTTATTTATTTGTAAGGAGCATCTGATTTCACAGGCTTGCAAGACTTAATATCCAAGAATCGTTCTTTCTGCATCACACCTCTGCTACGGATTCTTATATTCTGTGGTATATGTGTACATGTGTAATACGGGAAAAATGAGTCTATACACAAATATGGATAAAGTTACAGGGAGTTATAGGAGATTATCAGATGAGTGCCTAAAAAACATTATCATGGCACCATATTTTACAGTGTTCATGTTCTGGCACAATGGCACACATTTTTGCACACTGCCGTGATAACAATACAAAATTGCCCCAAGAATCCAGCAATATGAGCACTCATCCCGCTTACCTCCACATTTCTCCATGAACGAGATTTTGGCACATCTCGCGAGAAGACACGAGCATACTAAAATGTCCCAAAACACCAAAATTAAAAATTAAAATGTTCAGAAAAGCACAGATACATGTTTAGAAACTTGCAAGCAAGATGGGGAGGTTCATAAATAGAGTGTAAGGTACTTAGTTTTTCCGTTCACACCCAGAAGTGTTCTGGCTGGAAATCCTGAACACAAATTCTACGGGAGATCAATTTTTGACTTCTTCCCAACAATAAAAAAGAACTCCCTTGTAACGGCTGCAGAATGCTTGCATAATGCTGTGACATGACGTCGTCTGATAAGGAAGCCCTTTTGCGATCTCATGGCATTGTTATAACACCTTTTTTGACGCATCTGATAATCTCCATAGTTATTCAGCAATAGTCATTCAGCCCATTTTCCTTATGAATAGCTTCTTGGGCATCATATATGCAGTGACACTGTCTTCCCTCCTATGCATACATATACTCAGTATCTCCTGGTTGCCAAGTGGCACCCCCCACACACAAAATTGTCTACTCTTTCCTCTCCTCCTGCTATCACAACAGAATGCAGTTTACAAATTGTTTTCTCTGCTGTGGACTACCAGATTATCTTCTCCTGCTCCACTATTTATATCTGCAGATATCAACAAGATGTACCTCCCTGCACTAGCTTTTCCCCTTGTGATACAATTAAGATTTCTCTTTCATATGATGGTCCTGTCTTTATGAAATACCTGCAAGGAGCTTAGACATTTTCTATTCTTTAACATAATTAGATGTCAGTTACGGACCTTCATAGCCATAAGTAGAGGAAAAGAGTATTGGAATAATCTGACCTAGCTTTGATGGTAGCTGAACATTATCAGTGGTTCTCTGCAGGATCTCTTCATTTTTCATTCACAGAACTCCCATTCAGGAATTTTGACAAACACTTAAATTAATTGATATTCTAAAACAGAAAAAAGATGAAGCCATCATGGCAATTTTCAACTGCATTTGTAAGCCATTGGCTGAGTTCCTGTTTCCCTTTTTATTGGAGTCTAAATTCATGACTCATGGAACCTGCTCTTGAAGTGGCACTAGAAGTGAAGGAATGAGAGAAACCTCAACATTCAATGGCAGTACTTGCCTTTCCACCACAAACTATGTTCATAATTAAAACAACAACAAACAAAAATACTGAACTGTGCCCTCAACCAAATGCAAACAGAAAATTTACATGAAAATAGACTAAAGGGAATATGAGACAGAGATGGATTAATCAAAGTAAATCTTTCCCTGCAGCTTCTGAATTTCAACTAACTTCATTTCTATTTTGTATTTCTCTAAGTGTAATGAATACTAATAAACAACACTAGTGATTATTACTCAATCGTAATGTAGCTTTAGAATATAACCATGATTTTATATTTCTGATGAATCATTCACACACACAAACGCACATGTACACACACACACACATTCCTTACTTATGAGAAGGATTTTGATGTCACTTTTAAAGGAAATCTATAAGGATGCTTTATCTGAAGTATTCCACATGCAAAATATTTGTTCCTTTCATCAATCCACTATTCCACAGACAGTACTGGATTCAGTAGTCACAGATCAAAGTGGATTTCTTGGTTTCTTTTTTCTTTCTTACCTCCATACATTTATACTTTCATCTATATTAATACTTTACCTGCTTACTACTTTCATACAAAAGACATTCAGGTATTTTTAGCCATACTAGATGTCATTTGCGGAAATGGAACAATTAACCCCCGGTCCCAAATCTTACTGCTAATCCATTTTGTCCATTATTTGGTTGTGGGCAAAAGAGCTCTGAAGCAGTCTCCTAGAGAATCTGATTATGTTTTTATTGTGAGGGTAAAGAAGCAGTCAGGAGCAATGCTGCCAGAAGGGGTTAGCACCACTATATATCCCAGAGTCCTCTGATTTGCTCCTCCTTCTTCCTGCCACTGCTTGAACTTCCTGTTCATCTACCCTTTCCAAGTGTGCCAGGCTCAACGACAACAAGGGAAAGGAACAGCAGCAATATCCATTTCCTTTGTTTTCTCTTTTAGCCCAGAGAGAAAAGGCATGCCTTTAGGTAGTGGAGTTGGTGAAGAAATGGGTCTCTACCGGAAGAAGGTTCACTGAAAGCAATTTGCCCATTCTCCCTATTCTGTCTGGAATTGGCTCTGCTCATGAGCCCAGATGCAAATTTAATGTGCTGCTACAAGTTGTTCAAAAAGATTGATAATGCATTAAATATATACTTGGACTCATTGTGGATTGTTCAGCTGGACTATCCTGAACAATGCTGAAATAGCATTATGACAACTCCCAGTTTAAAATAACTTCACATGCTGGTTGTGTGAAACAGATTTCAGTCAAATTAATTGTAACTTTTACAAATCTATTTTTTTTTTCAGGAAAATATCATGAAAATATCTTGAAAATAAAATATATCTTTCAAAAAATTGATGGATGAAGCCCACAGCTCTGCCTTCAAACTGGAACACAGATTCGAAACAAGCCCTACCACTTAACTGCTCCAATCAACACACACCCAACTCATTCGTCCACTAAACAACTAGGGAATACTTGATCCTTGAATATTCAAGGCAAACAAGTCTAAACTTAATCATTGCCAGAATGGAAGATTCTAAGCACTCATGGAGAATGAGGGTCTTGGGGAAAGAGGCCATCACTCCAAGGGAAAAATAAATGATTATTTAGAAGAGTTCTATCCCTTGATGAACTCTAGAAGAGTATCTACCCTTGATGGATAGATGGATGACCTCTTATGCTGAGGATATACTACCATGGGGTAGAGGATTGTGGTGCTGGGTATTTCAATCAAAAATTCAGATAGATACATTTGTTATGAGTGTGTGGGCTGCATGATAAATTGACAAACTAGTTTGAAGAACAATAGTGTATTATCTAAATAGTTTTATAGCTAGTATGAAGGTGGAGTCATTTGTTGTGGTGCATATTTACATGGGAAAATATAGCCTTGAGGTCTTAGAAGCCAAAGGTAGGTTGTTAGGAAGAAGGTTGAAAATTAGGAGCTTGTCTATATGAGGCAATAAAATGTGGACTGATGCACGGTAACACCAATTTGCAGCATTTTTCACTTGTCTCCATGGTTCCCTCTCCCCCACGGCCAAAATTGCAGGTATGCAAAGCTATCCACATTTGATGTTCAAACAGGCATGCCTGCAAATCAAGATGGTGGGTTCAAATGGGTGCAAACTCATGTTTTATTCTCACCATTGCCACTGCTGAACAGTTTAAAAACAAAACAAATCCAAGGTGCGGAAGTGCAACCTTTCACTTAAATAAACAGAAAAAAACAGATGCACACATCTGGCCAATCAGCTTTCTACTCGCATTTATTGGGAAAGCGCAGCAAAGGCGAATTGGTTGTCCCAAGGTGCATGCATGTGCATTTCCATTGCAGCTTTTAAAAAACTTCAAAAAAAAAAGCCATGAAGGCTTTTCCTGCTGAGCATATGGTGTTTTGGCCCCTCCTCCTTCTGAATATGGCAAAATGATGCGGAATCCCATTGGGACAAAAGGTATTCTCCTTGAATTCTATGAGAAATGTATTTGTTAGACAAGGAGGAACATTCTAGGACAGACCAGAACTGTACAAAGGCTGGGACCAAATCGTTGATGTGTGACATTTAAAAAGTGGCAATGCCTCCTTTAAACTAAACACTGGAGGAAAGTTAGCAGTAGCAGGGCAATATAAGTTCAGAATGAATTATCCCCAAGGAATAAACATGAAAATGTTGCTGAACTGACTGGAAACAATGACCACAATACTGTCAAATTTAATTTATATATGAGTGGGGAAATGCTAGGGAATTAAAGAAGATACTTCTTTAAAATGAGGGAACTGGTATAAAGCACGTTGAAAGGAAGAGTAAAAAGATTCAAATTTCCACAGCCTCTTTGACGCATACCTGAAACCACATTAATAGGGAGATTTTCAGACAGGAACGAAAAAAGCATTCCTGTCTTGCAGTCTCCTCTCCTGCACCTCTCCTGTCCCTGAAACAAACAAACAAAAAACAAACAAACAAACAAACCAAAAAAAAAAAAAGTGGGGAAAGTTTTCAGACCTACCTTAATCATGTGTCGTTCCCTCAGCAGGGCAGCCCAAGAGTGAATGGAGCTTGAAAAGAGCTCTTTTCACTTCCTGGCTCTTTCACAAGAGGACGAGAGTGTGGGAAATTCAAAAATGAAAACAAAAATACTACAGTAAAAGTCATACCAAGCACAAAAACACACTTAAATCATTACAAGTAACCTGGGGAGGATACAAAAAAGTGTGTCATTTACCTCCATGTCCTGATCTCACCCGGAAGTGTTCTGGCACAGACCTCCCATTGACGCTGGCATTGCACCAGCATAACAGGGCACCATTTCAGTTGGCAGACATTCTGTTACAGAAACAGAACAGGGGATTCATTGGGCTTAGCCCATCAATAAAAAGAAGTCCCAGTGTAACGACAGCCAAATGGGAGCATGATGACATGGGAACAACATCATCTGAAATGCAAGCCCTTTAGTGATCTCCTGGCATCGTTATCATGCCATATTTAGAACATCTGATAGGACTCAGCTGGAGTGTTTACCACGGGACAAAAAGAAAAAGTCACCAGCATAACTAACAGGTGGTGTAAAATAAGCTATTAGAGATTTTTAAAAGACATCCTTCAAAAACTGAAGTCTTGCCCAAATGACTTCTTGGATAATTCTTGGTGAGTTTAAGGAACATATTTGCACAAACAAAACACAAGCAGAAAATGAAAGAATTACAAAAACAATTTTGAGCACATCAGCTATAGCAATAGCATTAATACCAACAATAAAGAATTTCTTTAACTACATTAGGAACAAGAAGTCACCCAGGGAGACAGCTGAAGCATTGGATAACTGAAATTAAAGGAGTTTGAAAGGAAGGTAAGGAGATTGGAGAGAATGAGAATGAATTCTTTTTATCTGTCTTCATGGCTGAAAGTGTAGAGGAAATAATCATGCCTGAACTAATAATTCCAGGAGGAGAGAGAGAGGAATTAACACAAATAGTGGTGACAAGAGAAGAGATTTGAGACCTCATTCACAACTTACAAATAAATCACTGCATCTAAATTTCTTGAATCTGTAAAGTCGAAGGCTTTCAAGGCCAGCATCCATAGGTTTTCCATGTTGTTGTTTTTTCCCCAGGCTGTGAGACTGTGTTCTGGAAGTGTTTGTTTCTAATGTTTTGCCTGCAACTGTGGCTGGCATCTTCAGAGAATGGTTTGGTAGGAGTAGACACTAGGAATAAATGGCCAGGTTTTGTTTGCTTGTTTGCAATGGAATGATGTAACTGATGGGCTTTTCATGAATCTGTATTGGCACTGGTGCTTTTTAAACTTGTTCATAAGTGATCAGGAATTAGGGGCGAGTGATGAGGTAGCCACATCGTCCAATGGCAGTATAATTTGGTAAGACTAACCTGGATTTCAGAGGGTTCCAAAATGATATTTCCCAAGGGGGACTCTGTCCGTAGCTGTTTAGCATAAAGAAAAAGTGGATAAGGGTAGACATGATAGAGGTATATAAAGTTATGCATAGTGTTGAAAATAGGGATAGGGAGAACCCAGAGATATCCATTGAAGTTGAATATCCTGGCTTGCTCCCGTTCCAGAGCTCTGCTGTCCATATGATGCAAGGCTCTTGCCCCAATCTGCTCTCAGGAAGTCCTCACCACCCCTGGGGCAGATACGAGTCTGGAACAGGGGCAAGCAGGGATAAGGCCCTTTACAGTGTTGTAAAATCATACTTGGTTTACCCTGTTACCACCAGGACAGAATGGATCAGGTCCCACATGTCTGCGGGAACCCATCCTGGCATGCCGTCCCTTGCTGCCAGAATGGGCCAGATCCTGAGCCAGGATATGCCGGCGGGGAGCCAGCATATCCTGGCTAGTGTAAATAAGCCCTAAATGATGGGAGATTTAGGAAAGATAAAAGTATGTATTTCTTTAAAACATATATAGCTAAATTGTGGAATTCTCAGGCAGAAGATGCAGTGATGGCTGCCAAATTGGACAGTTTTCAAAGGGGATTATATCAACCCATGGTGGTCAGGGCCATCAATGACTACTAGTCAGTATGGCTGTATGTCATCTCCAGAGGCAGTGTATAAATTCCTTGGGGATGCAAGGAGAGTGCTGTTGCACTTATGTCCTGTTCACAGGCTTCCCATAGGCAACTAATTGACCACACTGTGAAGAGAATGAGAAAGTCTATAGGTCTTTAGTCTGATTAAGCACAGTTCTTCTTATGTTGTTATGCAGAAGCAGACATACGTACACACAATCACTCTTACATGCAACAGCCACTCATACTCCCCGCCCCCTTTCTATACATATTGGAGGGAAAGTCTTCTGAACAACAAGAAAAATAAGTCTCAACAAAATAGGATTTTCCCCCCTTCATCAAACAGTACCTAGAGCAAATGTAGGAGGGTGCTTCCCTTTTTATCACAGTAAATGGGATACCCTTTCTGGCAGGGAAAATAATTTTACTGACATGTCAGTGCTTCCACACGAACTTTTTTGTGTGTGTACAATATGTAGCTACAGAATGATAGTTAAAACATCCCTGGTATACTTTTGTTCTTTCTTTGATGACCAATAACATGCTGAAATTCCTTTCTTCCACAATTGCCTGTAAATGAAAATGTTTTCCAATTTTTCTGTTACTTTTCTATTACAGTACTTTTGTACTGGTATATGATAAGGAATATTTGATCATTCAGTGGATCATCCTTAGAGGCTTAACTTTTTAATGCTTCTTAGCTGCCTGCTTACTAAGTGCCTGCGTTGGGTATGCCTTTATTTAGATACACAGGCCCCCTTTCCAAGCTTCTGTTTGCAGCATGTTAATTGTTCCTTACTTTGATTTTTTAAATATATTTCTCTAGGATGTCTCATTCTTGGATCATGTTATCTAAAAATGCAAAGCACAGAGAGAAGGGAGGGAAAACAAAGATTCTATGATTCTATGAAAGATATGGGCCTGATGCCCAGAAGTGTTATGTTGATATCTTGACTTAACTGTGAAGTTATTTAGCCTTAAGCAAGTCCCTTCCTTTCAACCTCAGTTTCCAATCTGTAAAACAGGTACTGTGATTAACTGAAGTGTATGCCAGTTGCAGTGTTCTCAGTTGTAAAGCACTTTGGATGTTAAAAGAACTTTGTAAAATAGTTTGACAAAGGGCTTGTCTACACAGGCTAATTACACCCCATCTCAGAGCCCTGCGGTCCATACGATGCAGGACATTTGCCCTGTTTTGCATCCAGGGCAGATACAGGGCTGAGACAGGGGGGAGGCGGGGGAGGGCCTGACAAACCATTTTGAAATAATACCCGGTTTACTTCATTTCTGCCAGCAAAGTGGATTCGGCCCCGCATATCCTCAGGAGTCTGGCATGCTGACCCTCACTGCTGCCGCCATCTTCCTGGCTCTCTCAGAAGCCAGGTAGGAGACCAGCAGCATGTGTCCAAGGCTGGTTACATGCAGGGGGCCATCAGTCACATGCCACACATCCCCTTCCTGCCTTTTGAGTCAGCACAGAAAATGGCAGTGGCAGTGGCTGCAGGGACGGGCCAGCATTCCTGTTTGGACTCTGGCCCATTTCATTGAGGTAATGGGGGAAGAACAGCCCGGATACACTGGTGGGAACTGGCATATCCTGGCTCATGTAGAGTTACTGTAAGCTGTAAAATTTTAAGTTTGCAAAACCAAAACATATGTGTGTATAGATAGATGGATGGATAGATAGATGATAGATAGATAGATAGATAGATAGATAGATAGATAGATAGATGATAGCAGCAGTACTACAAATGATTAGATTTTTAAAATCTGTTTCTTTGTTCAGAGCTGTTTAACCTTCTGCTCCTATCACCAGCTATTCTATCTTCCAAAAGAAATACAAGCTTGTTGGAATGAATCCAGATACTAATTTGACAATAGTCTATGAATTATATTTATTGGATTGGAATATTTTTTATTAAAGCCTGTAAATACAATCAAACCCCAGTGTCCTATTTTAACATTGTTAAGAATTTTGTGATTGTATAAGAAAAATGGTTACATTTCAGTAAGAAAACATTGTCCCCCTCCTGTCTATGCACAGATAGAGAGAAAAAAATCATCTTGACTATCTCCCTCCCTCTCTGTCTGTCTGTCTGTCTGTCTCTCTCTCTCTCTCAATCTCTCTCTCTCTCTCACACACACACACACACACATACGCACACAGTGACTTTCTCTATCTCACACACAATATCTCTCTTTAGTTACTTATTTCTTTCCCCCATGGTCAGGTTGGCTGCATCTCCAAACACTTGTAAGTACTGTATGTTCTGTCATATCCTGAAGTCATGCATTAACACCTTTTCATTCAGCAAAGGGTGAGAACAGATATCTTTTGGCAGCTGACAGCAGGGAGCAGGCAGAGAGGAGGGGAAAGAAGCTGTAGGACTAGGACACTGTGGTGGCCTAGTGGCTAGCATGGCTAATGTACCAGCTGTGAATAACCTCTTTTTTTCTTATCCCGTCCACCCAACAGATGTCTCTCTGTCATTGTCATGTCCTCAAGCTATCCTGGTAAATGATTTGTGCATTATAAGTGAGTCACCAAGGTGGCAATTGAACCTCTTCACAGCTCAAAATTGTTGATGTGTGCACTGAGAGTGAAGTGTGTGTGTGGGAGTGAGAGAGAGAGAGAGAGAGAATGAGAATGAAAGAGGAAAAATAAGGAGGGAAGGGGGGAAGAAAAGAGAAATGTCAAGGTTACCTTGTTTTGGCTGGAGAATCAAAGGGGAGGGCAAATTAATTGCTGGCTCTCTTTGGTCTTTTGGATCTCCTTGACGAAGGCAGCTCCTTCCTTCCTCCCTGAACAGATGTAAATATCACTTTGAAAAATTAAAAAATGAAGAATGCAGTGATCTGCATTGTGTGTGTGTTTTTCTACTGTGGAAAGAGTGCTAATAAATATACAGAGAGGCTGCAAAGTTTGCCAGTATAAATAATGTAGCATTTCAATGTGTGTCAGTAAATGTAATTGAATTTTTCAATGTAAAAATATAGTTTGGTTATAAATTGGAGGCATGCTTGACATTAGTTGGGCATTACGAGATATTAGATACTTCTCATTTCTTTCCAGTTTCTTTTTCCTCTAATAATTGCATAATTAGGAGACAGAAAATAGTGAGCATGCAGTTTAGGGATTTTAATTCTTGCAAACGAGTGGCTTGATAATTTTTAGTTGGGGTAAATAAGTGTCTTAAAAATCCTTACAGTGACTTTCTAAAATATGTTCTTTCCAGTGCAAACACAATATGGAGAAGCTAATCCATTATAATGTTTTAAATAATAATAATAATAATAATAATAATACCACATAGAACAAGTAGTCCCAGGAAAAGGTAGTAATTGTCACCTTTAAGCAAAGGAAGAATAGCAAGTAATTGTATATTTTTACAGACAGATGATGGCAACATTTCCTGTGACTTTGAACTTACTTTGGCCATCACCCATTCTGGCAGGCTTTCTGCATATCAATCAGACTGCAATATTTCTTGCACGACATTTAAAATGTAGTGTCTACAATTTTACTTATGTGATCTTTGCTTCTTGGCGCCTTGTTCATATGTAAATATATTAACTGAGGCATTTGCCTTATGCTGGAGATGCTGCCTACAGCTTTTGTGCTGGGCGGTTGTGACCTCCATTTATCTAGCAAATGTAGGCTATATTTTCTCCTTCTTGCTGATCATCCAGCAGCACTTCATCTTGTTAATCAGGCTTTTTTGTTGCATCAGCTAAGCACAGCACTTGCTTTTCTTCCTTCCTGTATGATTTATTTCAATGGTATCTTATTAATCCTTCTTTGTTTATCCATAGTGCAAGAACTTAGCTGTCCAGATCTCTTTCTTCCCTTGTATGCAACATGTTTGTTTTTGCCACCCAAAGTCAAACAGATGTTTCTATTCTTTCTTCTCATCCAATGATGTTCTTTACCTTGGCTTGGGTCATTTACAAATAAAAGTACAAAAGGAAATGGCAGCAAATAGGGTTAACAAGACATGGCTTGCAATCCAGAAATTCCATGCAAGGGTCTTGAGTATGGTGCCTTTTCCTTCTTATCACCTTCATTGCCCTCTGTAGAATTCAAAGACATAGCCATGTTAGTCTGGAATATCAGTAAGGGGATCTTATAGCACCTTTGAGACTAAGGACTTTTTCAAATGGGGAGAAAAAACCCTGAGGAGGTCAGGAGAAGAACGGGGCTGTCGCGCTTACAGCACCCTTCAGATGCCACTATCCTCCTCCCGACCTTCCCCCATGCTTCCTCTGTGCTGCGGGCGCTGCTTTTTATTGACAGACGTTTTCAGTCAATAAAAAGCAGCACCCGCAGCATAGAGGAAGCATGGGGGAAGGTTGGGAGGAGGATGGCGGTGTCTGAAACGGGGTGCTGTAAGTACGGCAGCCCCGTTCTTCTCTTGACCTCCTTGGGTTCCCCCCCACCATTTGAAAAAGTCCTAACTGAGGGGAAGAAATTGTAGCATCAGCTTTCATAGACTTGGTCTACTTCGTCAGAGGCATTGCCCTCTGTGTCAGAGCATGAGAGCCTGATGTCACTTTGGGCCAGTAAGTATGATCTGGTTCTAAGGTTCATTTAGGCTCCAAGTAAAGGCATGTCTGTTTATTAAACCCTTTGGAGCCTAGACAATTAATTCTAAAATGTTTATGCACATGGGCTTTAAATTTATTTAACCTTTTTAAGCAGTTCTAACTTGATAAAATGTTTAAGACTATTTTAGTCTTAAAATTATTTTATTGTTTTAATCTGTTTATATTGATTTTATTTGTATCTTGCCTCGAGATCTTATGATGGATTGGAGAGGCTGTCATAAATATTTTAATTAATAAATGTAAAAATAATACATATCATAAAGTATAAGTACAAGACCTCTGCTCCTTCACAAATGTACCCAGAATCAAGAAAATTTTCTGGCTGGCTTAGGGGTGTGGTAGATTTTCTAAGCTGTATGGATGCCTCAGTTTTCAGGCTGTCACACACCTTTAAGTTTGCTCTTTTTAAAAAAGCTGGGGAGGGGGCAGAGTACAAATAACTTTCTTTTAAAAATCAGTGCAGTTGTAGGAAATTTTCAGAGATTGTGGCACCTTTTGAAGGGATCAAGACTGCCAAGTTTCACATGAAAAGTGTGAAGAGTTCTATGCATGGTCAGTCTTTATGTGCTCCTCCAGTTATTGTTAGACTGCAACTCCCAGTATTCCTAACCATTGCCCATTCTTTCTTTACATGTAGGTTTCCACATAGTGCACACATAGCCCTCTAGCTACATTATGGATCATTGTTCTGGAAAATAAAGCATAGGGATAACCCTAGGTTAAAAAAATGTTTGATTGGATAGATGCAGTGGTGTGTGTGGAAAGAAGGCTGGCCATCTGTCAGGAGTGATTTGATTGTGTATTCCTGCATGGCAGGGGGTTGGACTGGATGGTCCTCCCGGTCTCTTCCAACTCTGTGATTCTATGATGCTATGAAATTCCTACATTTAGGAGGAAGAAAAGTGATCAGGTTCCTTATCTTTGTTTGGGAAGGGCTCAATTTTTTATGACAATGACACATGTCAGAGAAGTGTTCCCCTGCAAGAAAGAGGCAAAGCATTAGGAATGGGTGTTAGGGTTAGGGGGTTAACAATAATTGAAACACAGTTTAAAGCTGTTAATTTTATGAAACATGATTGTGCATGAGTGGTTTCATTAATTCCATTGGCCCCATCCATGCCCACTCTTCATTTCATTCCCTATAAATTAAGAATGATAATATCTGCTTGACAGTTGTTGTGAAAGCATATAGCAGGGGCTGGCAAATTGCAGACCTTGGACCACATTTCTGTGGTCTCTGAAGTCCCCCCAGTCCCCCAAGTCTCCATCTTTTTTAAAAAATGGTGTGATTTGTGGACAATTTTTGCCCCTAAAGTATAAAGACAGCTCTCCGAAGTGTCAAAACACACAAAATATCTCCACCCTACCAGCGGAAGCATCCCATAAATCCATACTAACCCCCACAACTACCTCTATTTTCCTCTGCAATCCCTCTCAAAATGGCAACAAGAATTGAGACAATGTCACTTCCTGTTGCCATTTGGAGAGAGTCTACAGAGGAAAATGGAGGTAATTGGGTCATCGCTCTGTGTGAGGAGTGGTTGGGGAAAAACTGGCCCTTGGCCCATAAACAGTTGCATACCTTGATAAAGATTAGAAAGGCTATTTTAGGTTTGGGTTGCCAGGGCATGTAATCTTAAGGTTATATAGTAATCTTTAACAGCATAGCAGCTGAGAGTGGGGCAGCAGTCACTACACCTTCCATCATATTGCTCTCTGAGATCTGCTTGCCCAGCAGAGGGGGAAGATGTGTGAAAGGTTTGGGACAGGCGCAGAATGAGAGGACAACTGCCTGCCCCCACTTCCCAAATGATAGTGTTGTTAGAGGAATTCAGGACTGTGCTTTATGTCTAATTGATAAAGCATAATCAGAGCTAGGAAAAGTTCATAAAGCACAATCAGAGCTAGGAAAAGTTACTTCTTCGACTACAGCTCCCAGATTCTAAAAATGGACTTTTCAAGATCTTTGAAACAGATGAAACAAAGCCAGGGAAGATTCTATATTTATGGGCAAGTTTTTACTTATGCTAATTTGAAAAAGGGCAATTCTTACTGACACTTAGCATTGCTTTATCCTTTAGGCACAAGTGGCTCTGGTGCTGTGAACAAAGGCGAGTAATGAAGAGTCTGCTGCTCATTCATAGTGACATGACCAATACAGTTGCTATAATTTTAAAATAGAGGCATTTTTAAAGGTAACATAATTCTTTGACCTTTGTGTTTCGAACAGGAAAGAGGAAAATATTTCTCTCTCTCTAAAGCTTTTGTACACAGAAAAATGGGTCTGACTGATACTAACAACCTGAATTTGCACAGCATTAGGTAAGCCTAAACTGATTGAAAACAATATCCGTATCCTGACTCTGCTAAGTTACAGGCTTCCACTCTTCAAGATTCTAAGCATCTTCTCAGCTTCCTTGGTGATTTCCCCCATCCCCCACTCCACTCTCTCAAACACACACCCATAGGCACCCATGGACACCAGAACCAGATGAACTGACACTGAGTGCATATGCTAAGTTGTATTTTGCTGCTTCTGTGGTGCCAGACATAAGCATCTTAGAGCAATCACTTTAAATCATGTCTCAATCAACTCCAGCCAAATCTTCTGGCACAAAAGATTATGGTGGTTTTAGGAAGAGAGAAGGCTTGCTTTGTATAAATCCTGGTGCTTTGTAATCAGAGGGGTTTTTAAAAAATAAAATAAAATAAAATCAGTAACAACCCAAGAAATAAACAAATAAAACAGCCTAAGATAACCATTCTGATTGGTTGATGTTACAGGGTAGCCATATCATATGACTGAGATGGGGAGAAGCTAATGCTAAAACCAAGAGAAATTTTCATGGGACTGAAGACCCACTTGAAATGTAAAAAATGGTGAAGAAGTTTTGCAAGGCTTAACAGCCAGAATAAAGATGTTTATTGTTGTCCCTTTTTAAACAGAGTTTGATTGCAGAAAAAAGAATTAGCAATTTCCCCCCATATCATATTTCCATGAAAGTCATACTGGTATCTGTATAATTATTGAATTGGGCAAATTTGATCTTCCAAACCATTTCATTTTAGTGATGAGAGTATTCTGCCTATATAGTGCAGTGTTCTTTTGAACAGAGGAATAGGAAAATACTGCTTTGGTGATTATTACTGTGATTTATTTGTTGATTCACCTTTCATTATGTATTCATCATACCTGAGCTGGCAGATTCAGCACCAGAGAAGCTGCCAGAGTGGAATTTTCAATCTGTATTTATATGTGTGCTTACACAAATGTATGTATGTGTGTGGATGGATAGATAGATAGATGGATATGTGTACAGTACCAGTAATGAGAGCAGTATGTACTGACTGATCATAGCTTAGTGACATCTTATGTGATATAACTGGAGTATATCATCCTACCTTGCTACATGGTATTTCCAAACTCACTGAAATACCTTATTGCAGGAATTGTCTTGCCTCTAAAAACATAGGGCCTGTCTACACAGCAAATACACACACACACACACACACACACACACACACAAATGTTGTGTGAAAGATTAGCAATCCATTCACATGGCCATTCTCACATGTCATTCAGAGGGTGTGTGTGGCAAAACTCACCCTAAAATCCATTTGCAGGGAGTCTTAGGCTTCGTACGGATTTTTTTTTTAATCCATAAGACGTGTGAGTGAGCAATCGTTTGACCAATCACGTTCACACAGGCACACACAAGCAGGGGAATCTGATTGACTAGATGAGCACAGGGGGTGCGGCTAGTGAAGAGGGGAATCAGCAGCTGCCACCATGTTTTTTTCAAGCTATGCAAGTGGGAGAGTCTGTTGCCAAGCTGCTTTTCCCCAAGCCTGCGGTCTCTTGCACCCTGAAAAAAGTCCTTTGGGGGACTCTCAGCCAGCGGCCTCCGCTTCCCTGAGGGCTTCCAGGTGTTGGTTTCCCTTTCTGCCCCTGGTCTCATCATTGCCTCTGCCCCTTTCATTGGGCTGCCCTCCTGCCTGCAGGTCGTGGCCACTGGCCAGGCTGGCTATATGGCTGCTGAGAGAAGGAGGAGAAAGGAGGAAACACCGTCGCTGCTCCCGGCAGGTCAGTTGCTCAGCTCCAGACCTGGTCAGTCCCTCTTCCCCCTTCCCTCAAATAACTTTGGACTTTTGTGGGGAGGACACCCTGCAGAATCCCCAGCCAAAATGGTGGCATACTCGCCAGCTGGCTAGGGGTCATGCGGAGTTTAGGGGGGGACTTTAACTGTGTAGGTAGTTCGCATCCTTGCAAATGCCTACCTTTTTGGACCTGTTCATATCATTTCCCCCTCGTATAGACAGGACCATAGTCTTTGTTTAGCTCCCATACAGGTATTCACAGGATTAGAAATGTGGAATCATATAATGAATCATTTAATGCTATTGACAAGTTTCCCCATATTTTGCAGAGAAGCTGGTGAACTGTAGGCTAGACAGTGTTACAGTTCGGTGGATCTGTAATTGGTTGACAGAACTCAGAGAGTGCTTGCCAATGATTGCTTTTTATCCTGGAGTGAAGTGACTAGTGGGGTACCTTAGGGTTCTGTCCTTGGCCCAGTGTTGTTTAACATCATTACAAATTACTTAGATGATGGAATAGAAGGTATGCTTATTAAATTTGCAGATGACACCAAATTATTGGAGGGGGTAGCAAATGTCTCAGAGGCCAGGGTCAGAATTCAAAATGACCTTGACCAATTGTCCATGATTACCTAGCATCTACCAAAACTTGAGTGGCTGTAGTGTTTTCCAGAAATGTAAAAGTCTCAAATTGTCTTTAAAGGAAACCCCATTTAGAGTATGTTATTGTAGCCTAACCTGGATGTCAGTCAAGTGAAGCAAGATCCATCTTCTCCAGATAGCCTCCTTTTATCTCTCCCCTCTTATCCATATACCCCAATCCCACCCACAAGATATGAGTTGAAGGGTTTCTCTGGGATACATAGGTGGAAATGTGAGATAGTGATATCTGACCATATTTATGATGCTTCGGCCCAAAACTCTGAATGAATTCCATCTGCATTTTTATGTAGATGTTGAAAGACATGGGGGAGAATGGGACCTTGAAGCACGCTGTAATCCAACAGTGGAACAGATACTCCCAGCACTGCGTTCTGAGACTGATTTCACACACACAAAAATGATCATAATTATAACATCAAGCCTTCTTAGCTCAACCTAGACTGCTGGCCCAGAAGGATACCATGATCACTGGCAATGAAACATCTCAGGAGGCCAAAATAACTGACAAAGATTCACAGTTTAAGTCATATCCTAGGATGAAAAAGGGCTAATCTATATGTGGCAATAAAATGTGTGTTGGTGTGCAGTAATGCCAATTCACAGCACTGTCCCATTTGTCTCCATGGGTTTTTAGCAAGATCACAGGTATGTGAAGTTATCCATGTTTGATGTACACACAGGCATGCCTGCAAATCAAGACAGTGGGCACGAGTGAATTACTCATGTTTTTATTCTCTCCAAGTTGCTGCTGCTGAACAATATTTTTTTTAAGTAAATCCAAAGTTCAGAAGTGTGACCTCACCCCCCCCCCACACACACACATTTTGACACCTCAGTGCATGATTGCTACCACAAACATTCAATGTGGTGGTTCCGGCCATTGCCAGCAAGCCCCATCCCCACCCCCACACATCCCAACCACTCAGCAATCTACTTCTATCCTCACTGAGAATGTGCTACAATCTGAATTGCTCATCCCAATGAGCAGGAATGCACATTTCAATTGCAGTTTTTAAAAACTTTGAGAAAAGTCATGAAGACTTTTCCCATGGAGCGTATGGAGTTTTTGCCCCCCTCCTCTGCCTGAATATGGCAAAATGATGCAGGATCCCATTGGGACAAAAGGTATTTTCTTTGAATTCTATGAGGAGTATTTTCATCATTTAGACAAGCCCAAAGAGTGTTTCCCTCCCCAAACCAAAGGAAAATAATGGAGACAGCCATTCTAGCACAGCTGATTTATCAAACATACAAAAACAAGCAGAAGCTGGATTTGCTGAAATCTAAGGACATTACTCAGATTACAGATCCCTTACCATTCCTGTAATCTGAAAAATTTACACCATTCTGAAGCTATCCAGATGTATTTTTAACCCCTTACCAAAACAAACAAATTAAAAAACCCTCTAAGATTACATTGTTCTTTGGTGACTCCCCCTCCCCCCACATAAAGTATGATAAGTGGTAAAATGTAAATGACTTTATTCATTGGGTACATTCTGGATTTAAAGTGAATGAAATCCCCTCTGAGGAAACATCTGACTAAGCAAAGTAATGGTTATGCATTTGTGAAAATGTTTAATGAACTCCCCAGTTAAAATGCTGTTATTTTAGAGCCCATTATGTTGTGTATTAAATTAATTTGAGGCTACATGGTTGAAAGACCTTTTTCCTTCCTCTCTTAATATACCAAAAATAATTGACCTTAGTTGCACGTGAGGGGACAAAGATCATACACAGTCAGGAATGTTGGCAGTACAACCAAATACAAGAGCTCACAAGTGGGGGAGTAAGTTCTTCGCAAATTTTGTCTCCATAATCATTTGTCTAGTGTCAGTTCAAAGTCAGGGAACTTGCCAAAGATCAAACACATTTTTTCTTTAAACAGTGCATACTGTAAATATTTCTGGCTGGCACTGATTTCTGTTTCTTCCTGTTCTAAAACATACATATTCACTATGCCTGCAATGTTTCAGGTTGAATGCATAAGATGGGGGGGGGGGGAATGCATCACTTGTCTGCAGAGTAAGATATTTCAAAAAATGGTATGTAATCCTCTGATACTAAAAGCTGGAGGAATCCTATTACCTTGGGGGGGGGGGGGAATACTCTTTGGATGTACAGAAAGCTCAAAAATTGGTTGCCTATCTAAATTGTCCTTTAGGTGGACTTTATTAATTGTTCTGACCCAATGGTTACGCTGCTCAGTGTACTGATGCAAATATATTTTTATTAACACTCATAGAAAATACGTATATGGAATCCTATATATAACAATAATTAAATAGTATACTTTTGTAATTAAATCTTTATTAATTATTTGTTGAGGAGGTGGATACCTTTGTTCAGTTCATATTTTGATGTGAACTTATTTTATTTACACTCCTCAACTCAACATGCTAAAAGAAACACATTTGAGACTAACTGAAAAAACAAAGTTTGTCACATAAGATTTTGTGATGAAGCAGACATAGGGTTCATCTGCATGGGCCAGAATATGTGGCGTATTCTGGCTGTTGATCTGGCCCGTTCCTCCCCTGTTACCTGAATGAAATGGGATGGAGTCCAGACTGCCATGCCAGCCGATCACTGCAGTTGCCACCACCCATGTCTCATTCTCTGAAGCCTGGAAGCTGGCCTGCAGCATGTGACCAAGGGCCCCTGCATATGACCAACCTTGGTCACATGTTGCAGGACTCTTTTCTGGATCCAGAGTGAGCAACGTGGGTGGCAGCTGCAGTAATGGGCTAGTGTGCTGGTAAGGGCTCCTGCACTCATGCAGGGCCTGATCCAGTTTTTCTGGAAAGAAGTGGGGTTTGGTAGGTATTTTTTTTTAAAAAAAAAAACGTTTTATCAAGCATCACCCTGTCCATGTACTGTCTTAGCCCTGTCTTTGCCCTAGTCATCATGGTGACTGCCTGGGGATAAAATGGGGCAAAAGCCCTGCACCACCAGGACTGCAGAGCTCTAAGACGAGAGCAAGATGGGGGTAAACAGTCCATCTAGACAAGGCCTCATTCTACAAAAGCTTATGCTACAAATGTCTTTCTCTCAGTCTCAAAGGTGGTACAATATCCCTTTGCATACTGATCCAGACTAACACAACCATGTCTTTGAATTCTAACTGAATTGGTTATTTTTCTTAATTTTGTATTTGTAGTGCAATTCTCCAGTCAAAAAGTACATGCAAAAATGCATGCATTACCGGAAAGTGTATGTAGAAATTGGGTAAAAATGGATGTTTGTCCATGAAAAATGCATATGAATTTTCATGCAGAGTTTTTTTAATGTAAATTCACATAGAAACAGGACAAAACAAACTTAAGATGGGAAAGATGGGAAACTGAAAGAATCTGAAATTGAGAGACATTGAGAGACTTGTTAACAATGTGAGGAAAGAATTTACATTGTTCACTAGGTGTGAAAAGAAACTTAACTTTATTTCCCAAGGATGTTTTCTTATTGTGAAGCCCTTATGAATAAAGAATACTTTGCTAGAGAGTTGATTGTGTTAAGGCAAAAGTAAGCTAAAAACATGCCATCACTAAATTGAGGGTTAGGGATCCAACATGTGCTCTTAGCTGCAAATTCCTCTGAGTCAAATTCCAGTGCATTGTATGATACCTGTTGGTAAAAATCAGAATCATTCAAGCTTGGGCATGCAGTTGAGAAACTTTGAGAATTTTGGACAAACAGGAATTTCAGAAGAACCTTAGGCAATGGCAAGCTTAGCAAATCCAGAGCTAGGACTAAATCTGAACAGAAACTATAGTGGCTGAAAATGATGAACATTATTTTAGTCATATGAAGTCATGGCAGATGGATAGGCAGACAGAATATCCAATAATTGTGAATGGACCATAGTTTTGGGTTCACAACAGTATTATTTGCATTTAGTATGTGGGTATATGAAGTTGGCAGGTGACTTGAAGGCACATACATGTAGACATATCAATATCTAGTATTTACATGTAAACAGTAAACTGAAATATTAATAGTAGTGAGTATTTCAGAATATTATTCAGCATGTGTTCCAGCAATGACTATGCTTCTGTAACTTTACATGTGTGGGAATTCTATCCTTCTCATCCATACATTATTTTATTATGTATGTATGTATGTACGTATGTATGTATGTATTTATATGCTACCTTTCTCCCAGAAGGGACCCAAGGTGGCTCACAAAATATCACATAAAATACATTAGGAAATGATCAGTGCATGGAGGGAAAATACTCACATCCACACTGGATTTCTTGTTTGTGTAATTTTAAGGTGTAAATCTAATTGTTAGTCCCAATTACAGTAAACCCATTGACTCAAGGGGAACTTTGTAAGCTAACACTTATGTAAACTCCATTGATTCAATGGATTTGTTCTAGTTATGAATAAGAATTGGACTTAGACCACAGAATGTATTAATATTATGCAGTTACAGCTGGCCCTCTGTATCCACAGATATGGCATCCACGGATCCCATCATCCATGGCTTGAAAATGTCCCCCCCCCCGCCACCAAGTCCAAGAAACAAACCTTGATTTTGCCATTTTATATAAGGGACACCATTTTACTATGTTGTTGCATATAATGGGACTTCAGCATATATAGATTTTGGTATCCATGGGGGTGGGCGGTTCCTGGAACCGAACCCCAGCAGATACCAAGGGCCCAGCAGATACAACTTTAACTGTCATGACTCTGTCCTATAGACTCCTAGGATCTGTAGTTTGGTCGGGCACTTAGAATTTTTCTGCTGGATTGTTCTTCTGCTATAGTTTAGTTGACTAGAGTGCTCTCACAAGGAATTCTAAATACCTCACTAAACTACAAATCCCAGGAGTCCATTGGTTGGAGCTGTGGCACTTAAAGTGAGATCAAGCAGCTTTAACTGTGTAATGTACTTACATTTACCACTCTGTGGGAAGAAAACATAATCAGAGCTACGCATTGCACACAGAGTCTGAATCATGGGTAGCATTTGTAACTACTTTCCTTGTATCTGATTTTTATAGACTCCATCAACAATTCCATCTGTAGTTTACAGGGATTGGGTCTGCTCAATCCTTTCCTATCCCTTTAGCCTCTAAAGTACATGAATAGGCATATGCTAGCTAAAGTAAGTGCCATTCGGTGGAAGATAGCATTATGCTACTTTGATACACCTGTGTTGTTGTTGTTGTTTTTAAAAAGCACCCTAAATAACCTGATTTTCCGGTGCAACTTTGAACTAATACTGAGATGGTTGTCCTTTGAATAATATCAAGCCATTAATACACCTGTCTCTCCATGTCCTTCTTTTAATCCTGTTGCTACACCAGCACTGAGAAAATTGCATGATGTACTGCTATGGTTATGTCTATATCCTGCCATGAATAAAATAAACACCTGTACCCACACACAAATATACTATTATGCTTTTTATCCAATCTTTTGGTCATAATAAAGGAATGAATGAATGAATGAATGAATGAATTATGCTTTATTTTCTTTTTCTACCAGAGCCCAAAGTCCGGACTGGACTAAGGCATGTGGATTTCTTATGTCAAGCATTCTGAAAGAAGTGTGTGTGTGGGGGGGGTGTTAGGGGTTCCTCATGAAAATCTTAAATGGTAACTTAGCTTGGACATAAATCTGGCAGTGCACAAAGCTTTGACCTTCTCACCTGTTTGAGCCATATTCTCTGGATCTTACCTCAAGGCTATTCTCAGCTATCATTTTTCCCATCCTCATTGAATTCTGCAAGGATTCTGTTTCCATTCTGACCACCCACATTAGAATGATATTACTGACAAGTACAAAAAAGGTGTTCCCTAATGAAGTCTAGCATATGCACTAAGGTCATGTAGGAGGAAGAGTGTCTCAATCTTTGAAGTCATTTGCAATTAGGGGGAGAAGTAATTGAATTGGATTCCTGCGCTATCTCCTCCTTCCATTTCTATCTCTCACACATGGACATTACCTATGACCCCGCATGAAATATTAATAAAATGCAGATTTTAAATATTAAAAGCTTTACATTCATGTTAATGAGTACTGTCAATCAATTCAGGCTAAACATGTAGCTAATTTCAAAGTTAAGACCAGATGTTCAAAATTATCAGTAGGGTTGGGGCTGTAAATCGAGAGCTAAGAAAAATAATTATCTCTCCTTTCAGAGGCTCACAAGAACCAATATTGATGCCATTAGAATATATACCAAATTATAGTTGTTTTTAAACAATTATTTCCAAAAGTCATGTTCATTCAGCAGTGATCTATTAAGCATACTAATGTTGACTTATTAGGGGAGGTTTTTCTTTTTCACCCTTGCCTTAGTAAAAGATTGGATGTAAGAGAGATATGAAAATTTAAAGTTTTGTTAAATGGAAATAATAACGTGTATATTGTGTTTTTATCCATATCTAGCGGATGAGTTGCAAGCAAGTGAAGAAGACCATGAGATAAATGTATTTTATTTTAATGTTTCTGTACAGCAGCCCAAACACCAGATTCTGAAATATTAAAATTATTTATCAGTTCTCATATTTTAGTCATGCATGAAAATGTCTTTATCCTTAAGGCAGGCTCAAGCTTATTTGTATATCACCTCATATGTTATGTAAGTAGAACTCTTAATAGATACTGTGTAATAATGTTCACGTATCTTTTATAATTCTACATTTTCATTTCCCAAACAATAAGAAAGTAATTCACTCTGCCCATATTACCAGCTAAGAGTGTCTTCAAAAACTCAATATTCTATTCTTTATAGCACTAACGCATGCTGGGATGATTATGTCATTTCGGAGTTACAGCTAAACAAAGCACACAGATTTGTGTAAAGGGTGTGAACACATGCAGAACTTGTGCCAAGTCAGATCTTTGATTACAATGAAAGTTCTGCTTGCATTCAAGTGGACAAAATAAGCAGAACCTCCTTTTCAAACTTATCAGCTCATCCCACGGTGGAGCGGGACACATTTGGGGCAGGACCAACATAGAGAACCCCTTGCATCTCCCATGTATTTATATATCATGTCCCAGCATAAATCCTGAACTGGAGTTGGCACCCAAGTAGTTGTGGGAATATTTGGTATCTATGTCAAGCAGAGTACAGTGTAGCTAGTTCAATATGAGCTTGTGGTAGAAAACAGGAGAGAAATACTCAGCATGCTCTTGTAAAGTTAAAAAAAAGGAAAAATTACAATTATTGTTTCAGGAAATCCATCTTAGGATCTGAAAGGAGATAAACAAAAAGATATTGCCTACGTTTTGGTAGAAGAGCCCCTAAAACTGGCTCTCAGGTGTTGATGTAAGCCATCTTGAGATAGGAACCTCATGGACAATCCCTTCCAGACAAAGGGAGACAAAAGGACTAACTTACCTTTGGGAGAAAGGGGAAATTACCTCTGGAGGGAGAAAAGAAGCAAAAAGGCTTGAGTACATAGATCAATGAAAGAAGCAGCAAGGTGAAACAAAAAGGGAGGCATGCTCTCTAGAGCTCCTTCTCACTAATCACTCTATGCAAGCATCGATGCCTCTTTGCTTCTAACAGTGGAAACTAACTGGTAGCCTGATAGTTTGAAAGAAATGGATACAGTAGGACCCCTGTATCCACTGATTCATTATCGACTGATTCAATTATCCATGGAACACAAAACAGCACACCTAATTAGAGTCCTCCTAGAAAATGTGTCCTCTCTAGCCATTTTCTACATCCTCCAAGGTAACTCTATGATATTTCAAATTGGAAGGTCCATTATTTTCAATGGGGTTTGCTATTATCCATGGTTTTCAGTATCCACGCCCCCCCCCGAACCAATCCCCAGCAGATAAGGGGTCCTACTGTAAATCTATCAGAGTGCTGAAAAGTGTCTGTTAAATGATGAGTGATTACAAAGAATATACTTTTAGCCCTTTCTCAGCAAGGAATGGTCTATGGTTTATTTTGAAATTAAAGAATTAGACTATGAGCTGTTCATCTGTTCTTCCATGATCCCTCATTATTGACTAGCTTGTCTGGCACTGATCAGAGTTGTAGGCAACATGGGGAGGACCCACATTTGAAGTTCCTAGAGATAGTTATTATTCTCTCAAATATCATATTCCTCTTTGTGGAAGGGAAAGGACAATCCTGAAAATAACTCACCTCTACCCCCATGCCAGTTTAACCACCATTGACCAATCCCAGATAAAATGCACAGGACATACTTCAAGAAGTGTGAGATATGGTGTTTTCTGGACAGAGAAGCACTGGGATATTCCTGATTAGACTACTGCAACAAATTTTACTTGGAACTATTCTTGAAACACTTTATCAGATGCAGCAAATATGACATCATAAGGATACCTAATGGTTTTGAAAGGGCACACATACCATACAATGATGTCCTTTTGCAATCATGTGCTGTTAATAAGACATATTTTTTTATTAATGGCCCAAGCTGTCAATTGATCTCCCATGGTGTTTTTTTTGCCAGCATTGCCGGTGTTTGAAACTTCATGCCATTTTCCTCTTGTGGATAGAACATCAATGCCAGAACACTTCCTGGTGAGATCGGGACAGCCAGGTAGGGGATGCTATTTTTTTTTTTACCTCCCTGGCTTACATGAGACTTTTAAAGTGTGTTCCTGTGCTTGTGCATATGTTTTGTCTCTTTATTTTACTTTGAATTTGCTGTGCTCACAAGAATTGGTGAGATTTGGAACCAGGAAGTAAACAGCTCTCCGTTCACTCCCCATTAGTGCCTGGGCTGCCCTTTAATGTGAGCAAGGTACGTTCTGGTGGGGGAGTCCTTTTGCCAGCATAAAAACACAACAAAATATGCTAGCAAAATAACATTAATGGAGGGTGGTCTGATAAAGTCCAAAGATAATTTGGAGGCTGCAGTCAGTGCAGTTCACAGCAGCTATACTGCTAACAGAATCACTCTACAGAAATCATATGACACCAGTTTTAAAGGAATTGCACTGGTTGCCAATATGTTTCTGATGTGAATCTGAGGGCCTGGTGATGACATTTCAAATCATAAAAGACCTGGGACTTGGATACTTAAAGAAATGCCTTTCCCTGTGCACAACTGCCAGAGCATTCATATGTGCTGGGGAGCCCTAACTTGGTATCACAGAGAGCAATACACTATGCAGAAGCACAGGAGAGGGCATTCTCTACTATGGTGTCCCGGTGGTGGGATGCCAACCCTCGTACTGCACCGGCTTTATTCCAATGCCAAATTACCAAAGGTTTGGGAGTCTAAGGATTTTGCCTGAATCTGCATAGCTATATGGTTTTAAATTGTTTATATGTTTTAGATGGTTTAGTTTACTCCTTAAAGTTTAAAATCATTCTAGACACATTTTGTGTGTACACTGACCTATGATCTTGTGTTATAAGGTGGGTTATAAGAATATAAGAATATAAATGAATAAACAATACATAATATCTTTAACACTAGTTTTATACTAAATGCTGATCAGGACATCAGCATGACTCATAGCCTGATCTTCAGCCAAGAAGGTACAAACATAGCATATAATTTTGTGCTTATAAGAGTATATGTAAACTATGAGCTCAGCTCCATGTTACATTAAATGTTTGACTGATGGCAACAGCAATTCCTTCCCATGACAAATTGGCCCATCCCCAATTTGGACTCCATTTCTGTTAGGATCATAGCATGAGGAAGAGGGTTAACCCCTCTCACCATGTCATTTTCTCAGACCTGATGCTCATCCCTACAGTTGCTGTTTTTTTAAAAAAATATCCTTCTCTCCATAGGGATAGGAGTGGGTGGACCTTATACTGGATCCAATCTGCTCTCTTTAATTCTTTAATTAATTATTTAGTTCTGGACCATCAGTACAAGTAAGAAAGTGTATTTTTTTCTCAGGTGGCAGGGGCTACTGGTGGTCAGTTAATCCTATGAAATTTCATTGATCGATTGAGTGATTAAATATATTTTAATTTGCATATAAAAATAGTTCTAAAGCAAAAAATTTTAAAAAACAGACTTTGTGTTTTGATGATGCATGCTTTCATCAGTACAGGTTTCATTTCAAAATAAGTTTATCTCATTTCTATTTCATTCAGAAGGACATGTTTATTTTGTGACAGCGTTTGTAATTGCATTTGTTATTTTTATGTGCATTAAAAAATAAAATCTACCAACTGATTAATTGAGGATACAGTTTTAGTTAAACAAATTTTTTCAATTAAAACTCTAATCCTTTGCCCACTTACCTGCTTATAACCCCAACTGAACTTACTGGGACTCACCCCTGAAAAAGCATCTACAGGATTGTGCTGAAACTTAACTACCGGTAGTTAATTAGTTGAACATTCTGACTCTTATACACATTTTGCTCTTGCTTGAATTTTCCACTGCAGATCTACTCTTATAACAACTATATATCTATACATGCATAGGGTGCTGAATTGAGCATGCAAATGCCTTTTCAGCTAATCAAGAGAAGCAATTAAGCACCAGGTTCCTTAAATAGTGTTCTGTCACAAGCCTTCATGTTTCCATCACAGTACATATGGCCCAATTGTTTACAGATTAAAAAGAAGGAAAGAAAGAATGAAAATCCCTGCTCAGATGTTAAATCAAGATGTTTTCTTCACTTTCAGATGATGGGCTAGCTGCCAACACTTGCAATGAGAAATTTAGAGTTTATATTTAAAACAAAAAAACGAAAAACACCACCACAACAACTAAGGCATATCTCAAGTTTGGACGTTATCGCATGATGGCCCATCAACATCAGGAGCAATGGAAAAGAATCTGTTTTTAAGGCATATGTTCAACCCTCTGTAGAAAAAAAATACTCTTGGGGAAAGTGTTCTTTGTGTGTTTATGATGGGGGAGTGGGAGGGGGAGAGTCAAACTGGTCTTCGGTGTGAATAGGTACTATGACACGAAGAGAGAGCCACCTGCCAATGATAACATTTGCCCCATAGCACCGTCTGGCAGCCAGAAGCTCCCAATGTTAAACCAAAATGGATGCTAATATGCATTATGGCATGATGTGACAGTAAGTCCAAGGCCTCAGCTGTTTCTGTGCATCACTGACAATTTGAAATCACTCCTTTGAACTGACTGAAGGCTTTATTGGTGCATCAACTACGAGATGACTGGCACCAAAATGTATCCTATAGAGATGTCTGAATTTCCAAATTCCTAATCCTGTGAGTGGGGGAAAAGTAAATTGTTTATACCTGTGTGGTCCGCTAATTTCTCATTTCAGCTTGAGATCATTTTGTGAGGGAGTAATTTCAGAGGTGAATATTAGAAACATAAATATAAATGAATCTTCATTTGTTTGTCTATAGTACTTAAATATTTGACTAATTTATCTATTTGATTTTTCCTTTTCCTTCAAGGTGCTCATTAGTGTACCAATCTTTATTCTGGCAACAATCCTGTGAGGCAATTGAGGCTGAGAAATAGTGAGTGACCCTAAGTCACCCAGTGAGCTATATAACTATAACAAAATTATATGTGATACCTGGGTATCTCCACCTGTAATTTGAAACTCTGACCAAAACAAAAGTAACCACAAAAATTCTGGACTCGTAAATGAAATATGTGCCGATCACAGAATCATAGAACTATAGGACTGGAAAGGATTTGTCTAGTCCAACCGCCTGGTAGTGCAGGCAACATACAACTAAAACATGCCTGACAGAAGGCAATCCAACCTCTGTTTAAAATCTTTCAACAAAGGAGAATCTACTACCTCTTACTATTAGGACGTTTTTCCTAATGTTTACCTGAAATCTCTGAGAGTTTGAAAAGTATCAAGATGAAGTTGATGGTTTTCTATTAATAAAGTCCTGCCAGAGGACAGAATCATAGAACTATAGTATCATAAAATCAAAGAGTTAGTAGGGACCACTTGGGCCATCTAGTCTAGCCCCCTGCCATGCACTCCTGACAAATAGCCATCCAACCTCTACTTAAAGACGTTTGTGGACAGCTAGGGGGCCAATGAGGACAGTGGACTCCAGGAGCCAATCCTCTGTGAAGAGGTGGAATGAGGAGGAGCTTCTGGAGGAGAAAAGGGGGAATGAGTGAAGAAAGAGTTCAGACTTTTTTTAAGTGGAGTTTTTTTAAGTTGGGGCTTTTGAGAATGTCAGTTCTTGAGCAGTAGTCAGACAGAGAAGCAGTTTTTAAGCTGAGTGCTGGAGGGAGTAGTCAGAGAGGAAGAGGCTTGTAGAGGGAATGTATGTGCAGGGCAAATGACTTGTTTATGCAGTTATATTTTATTTTTCACCAATAAACATTCTTTATATCCTGAGTGATTCTCTAACTAGTAGGCACATCTAGTAAAACACATCTACACATAAGTACTTGTGCTATACCACTGGGAGACATAGTTTAGCCATGACGCGGTGGTACAGCATCACAAAAGTGGTGGCAATGGTGGGATAGAAAGGCCCCTGCATCACCAAGTTCAAGGGATTGGAGTCCACCACCCTCTGAGACAGTCTGTTCCATTGCCTTACTCCCTGATGGGTATGTAAACTCTCCTTTATTGCCATTTGAATCTGTTGATTTATATGAGATTCATGCTAGTCTCTAGGGCCTAAATACCCTAAAGGCACCAGATCCCATGTGATCTTGGAAGCTAAGCCAGGTCAGCCCTAGTTAATACTTGAATGGGAGACTGCCAACAAATAAGGCAGTCCTCCTTCAGAGGAGGAAAATGGCTGAGCCACCTTAGAGTATTCCTTGCCCTAAGAAAGTTCTATGAAATTCATGCAGTCACCATAAGTCGACAGGTGACTTGAAGGCACATGCGCTACAGACTAACAGGTGTGTGTAACACAAAACAGTGTTGTTCCATCTTCTCCATGACATCTCTTCAGATACATATAGATGGCTATTATGTCACCTTTCAATCTCCTCTTCTCCCAGCTATGAGAACATATCCCGCTCCCTAAGACAGGGGGAAAGAAACAGATACCATTTTCTGGTTAAGTGGGTGACATGAAGAAACAGGCTCCCCCGCTAACATTTGCCTTTTATTCTGGAATTACCATCTTTGCCTCACTTGCCTTTTGGGGTGCGAAAGACTGTTACGAACAGCCAAAATGCCATAGAAGTGTTGCAGCTTTCAAATTATCCAGAACTCTTTATCTAGCAAATTACCAAATGTGCAGAAAGGCTCTCAGTGCACCACAATACTCAGACACCCCATTTTTTCCCCCTAAGAAGGTCCCTTTCATACCCGGGGGAGGGATAAAATGCAGCTGTGGGGCCATATGTTTGTAGTGCATAGGATAGCTACATATAAGGAATTTCAGGAGCTCGTTGGCCATTTTAATTTCATGTGCAGAGTCGTGGCACCTGGTTGGTTTTTTTAAAGGCATCTCTGTGATGCTAAATGTGGAATACATAAACCCCATAATAGGATTTGGATTACTCAAGGGGTTAGGGAGGGCTTTAGGGCTTGACAGAAATTTCTTGTTTACTTTAATGGGATTTCTTTTTGGAGGGATGAACTTAGGATCTGGGATACCTTAAAGGTATCTTCAGATGCAGTGGGTTCCATTGGTTTTGGGGTATATTTTTGTGGATGTTGGTGTGCTTAGGCATGGCCTAAAGAGTGGTCTGATGTTTGTTGTCAGATTTAACATTCCTGGATTCCCCCCCCCCAATCATGGTGGCTGTTCAGATTTGGGCTGAGGAGTTAGCTTACTCCTCCATCCAATTATGGTGCAATAATATGCCCATTGTACAGGTTATCAATTCCTTGTCCCCATGAGTCAAGAGTTTGGTCAGGACCTTTGCACTGCAGTTTCTTTATTATAATAGTCTTTCCATTGGGCTCCATGGGGTTGGGATGGACAACGAGATTGCAGATGCTGTCTCCTGACAACAGATGCAAATGGCTTCAGATGCAGAAGCCTATCCAGACCCAGTGCCAGCAGAGCTTTGCAGGCTTGGAAGGATGAGGTTTTTAGGACAATTAGTCGGTCTTTAGTCCCCAGTACCAGGAGAAGTTATAAGAAGGCTGTTTTGGAGTTTGAATGGTTTAGGTCAGGTGCAGGGCTTTGGGTTCCTTGGCCAGTTCCTGTTTCTCATATCTTACAATTCTATGTTCACCTGAGGAGTAGGGGCCTAGCTCTACAATCCATTCAAGCTTGTCAGCAGGGTGCAGGGGTATCGAGACCACACAACTGACTTCAGAATTCACAAGGTGCTAGAAGGATGGTCTAGGGAGCGGAGCATGGTAACTGATAGGCCTGAAGCTCGTTGGTTGAGAATTTTAAATGCCTCCTGAACTGGAACCATTGTATTTAAAGCTGAATGGGGTGTCTGAGTATTGTGGTGCACTGAGAGCCTTCCCTCACATTTGGTCATTTGCTGGATAAAGAGTTCTGGATAATTTGAAAGCTGCAACACTTCTATGGCATTTTGGCTGTTCAAAACAGTCTTTTGCACCCCAAAAGGCACTATATAGTTATAATGCTATAACGATATAGTGTGAATGGGCCCCTGGTTGACAAGTGGCAACTTCAGCTTTTCCTCATTTGTGGACCCTTACCTATGTGCACATATCTTATCCCTCCTATTCTTTGCACTGTCTTCCTGGCCCTCTTTTTAATGATAATAATAATTCTACTCTAACGGTCATGGCAACATCCTATGGAATACTGGGGTTTGTAGTTTAGAGAGGGGTATTTAGCCAGAGAGCTCTAGTTCCTCATCAAACTACAAATCTCAGGATTCCATAGGATGTAGCCAGAGCAGTTAAAGTGCAACCACAGTGCTATGACTGTGTCTATGAAATGACTCCTGCTTTAGGAAGTTTGGAGGAAAATTTACCACTGCCCCTTTAACCTGTTCTAGCCCCAGAGGGTCATTTGAGATTTTTTATTTTAACTTCTGGTCATTTTCAATTTTGAAAATCAGCTTTCCCTTGGCCTAAAATAAGGTGTACTTATGTGGGGAGGGGGGCATTGTGACACTACACCTCACAGCACTTATAGGGTGAATGGAGACATTTCAAAGGTTTTTTTTAAAGAATTAGAGTATAAAGGTGTATATAGAGGTGTCAGTGTGTGGAGGGCATCCTCTGAGGCCTGGGGAAGAACAGGTACAAGCCCCAAACTTTGGAAGCTGACCACTCCTTCTTTACCTTAAGAGATATCTTGTGGATAGATCCCAGAATGGTGCCTGAGGCAGCACTATGCAGACAAAGGAAAAACACATTTGCTGCTGTAGCAGATGGGTGAGAATTTCCTTTCCAGGACTAAACATAGTTTAATGGATATAAAGAAAGTTGAAGCATTATGGGAGGGGGCAGATAAGGACAGTAAATACTTCATCAAGCTTGAGGCAGGTATGATGTTTTTCACAGATCAATTTCTTGAACCAGACTGATATTTCAGAATGCCTTGGTTAATTATAGGGTAATCCTTCTTAGGACATAATGGAAAGACACAGAACATTTTAGAAGAATACTCATGGTTGATTACAGGGAAATCTAATGTTACACCTGAACTTATTCTTCATCCAAATTCTCTTTTTGAAAGAGAAGTCGAAGGTTTTCATGGCCAGCATCCATAGATTTTTCTTGGGTTTTTTCCAGACTCTGAGGCCATGTTCTGGAAGAGTTTATTTCTGGAGTTTCGCCTGCATCTGTGGCTGGCTTCTTCAGAGAATGGTTGGGTAGGAGTGTGTGTGTGTGGGGGGGTCTATATACTGTGAAGCCCTGTTGGGGAGAATATGTAAATTTGTTTGTATGAATGCCTAGTTTCTGGGTGGAGATATGCAAGGAGGATTAGTATATGTTTGGCTAATGGTTGGTTGATGGCCCATTATCTGCTGGAAATCCCCCGTCCCTGGGTGGAGTTCATTTGCAAGTGTTGGGTTCTGATTTAAGTGTTTTTCAGGACTGGCAGCCAGGTTTTGTTTACTTTTAGGGTTTCTTCTTTCCTGTTGAAGTTGTCCAGGTGTTTGTGGATTCCAATAGCTTCTCTGTGCATTCTGACATGATAGTGGTTGGCCTGATCCAGAATTTCAATGTTTTTAAATAACAGTTTGTGTCCAGGTTGGTTTATAAGATAGGATTGGGAAGGATTGTTTTAACTTGCTGTTGTTTTAATTTTGCTGTACACAACCCTGGTTGCTGAGCAGAGGGGAGGGTTAAAACTAAAAAAAAATTATTATTATTATTATTATTATTATTATTGGCAAGAAATATTACCCTACAGCAGGGATGGGCAAAGGGTGGCCCCTGGGACATTTTTTGTGGCTCCCACGGGCCTCCATGAAATACATAAGAAGTGTATTATTATTTTTGCTCCAAAATGACCCAAAATGATCTCTAGGGGATGGAGAAGATATTTCCACCATGTTGGGGAGTGAGTGGGTCAATTTAGATTCAGGAGAGGTCTTATTGGAAACAGGAAGTGACTTCCACTCACTTCCTGCTGTTATAAAGGTTTGTCTTCGGCCTTAAAGGCACCAGGAAGTCCTCGACACACCGAGTAAGTACCTCCATGCCCCATAGAACATGTTTGGAGGCATTTGGGGGCAAAAAGCAAGAGCAAGTGTAGTGTGGGGGGGAGCTCCTGGGAGGCTAATGGGGTCCCCTAGCCTGCCACAGTTGTCCACCCCTGTCCTACAGAGTTATTGGTAGATAATATAGTTAGACATGTGAAAGCTTTTCTCTGATTCTCACAGAGTCTTTTCCTTATCAAATATAACAAGTGGAAAACTTCCATTAATTAGTATGGGCTTAGCTGTTGCCCTGTAGAAATGTGGGTAAATTTATGTGTTCTCATTTAACAAAGGCATGGAGTGTTGGATGCCACATCTATCAAAGCATGAAATGTTTTCTGGTGATAGAGACACAATGCCAGATAAATACGGAGTTCATTCTGTACACTGAAATCAGCATGTTGCTAGCATTATCTGAGAACTGTTTGCTATGGCATCTATGTTGCAGACAATGGGACGACCATCTGTTTTTTACTAAATATAGCCAAGTTTGTTTTGCCTAATTTTCAAGCCACTTGAATATCCTCGGTTGTTACATTTGTCTTGGATTTGATTATTATTGAATAAGCGGTTGAGTTTAGAAAGGATTGTGGAAAATGAAACAGGGCAGAATCTAAAGTAGATCCAAACAACTACTTCAGGGAGATTAGATAAACAAAACAGAACATCAGTATATGTAGTCCTGGAGAAAAAAAATATTGCTAAAAGGAGAATGAAATGATGCAAAAAAAAAAAAAAAAAGCCAACCAACACCCACAAACACTCCAGAGAAGGTTTTCAAAATTTGTGTAGCAGTTCGAGTGTTGGACTATGACTCTCGAGACCAGGGTTCAAATCTCCACTCGGCCATGAAAGTTTCACCTTAGGGTCACCATAAGTTGGAAATTCTTTGAAGGCACACAACAACAACAAGAAGGAACCATAGAAATGTCACATTGTATGAGATTTGAGAGAAATGTTTATGATTATATATGTATTAAAAGTGAAAGAATTAATAAGTTGTTGGAAAGGGGGAGGAGGGGAAAAGGGGAAAATTACTAATCTAATTTATATAGAAAAACAATCAAAGAGAAGCGGGAAGTCAATTTAAATGGGATGGCAGGCAGGTATGGGATAATGTTGGTATGTTCTTTGTGTTATTTGTCTTTCTTGGGGGTGGGTTTTCTCCCTCCCCCTTTTTTATATTATGTAATGTTTCTTTATGTTTATATCTTCTAGGTTCGTTTACTAGTTTTATGAATTATACTGAATAAAGATTATTTTAACTCAAAAAGAAATCTTGCATTGTAGAGCTGGAGGGGCCATCTAGTCCAACCACTCACCATGCAGGAATACAAAACTAAAGCACTCCTGAAAGAGGTCCATCCCATCTCTGCTTAAAGACCACCAAAGAAGGTATATATAATTATACAAGGTTTATACAGGTAGTATGTTTTGTAATGACTGCATGGTCTTAAGTTGCAAATAGAATACTGAGGAATTGCACACATATATATGAACGTATATGTTGGAAATTATGAACACAAAAAGGTCTGCTCAGGTAAGGTCTGTACTAGCCAAACTTTTCAGATGTCAAGTCGAAGGCTTTCATGGCCAGCATCCATAGATTTTCCTAGGGTTTTTTCTGGGCTGTGAGGCTGTGTTCTGGAAGAATTTCTTTCTGACGTTTCGCCTGCATGTGTGGTTGGCATCTTCAGAGAATGGTGGAGTAGGAGTGTGTGGGGGGGATTATATACTGTGATGAAAATTTGTGTATTTGAATGGGTAGTTCCTGGGGGAAGACAGGGAGGGGGATTTCAAGCAGATAATGGACCATTAACCAACAATTAGCCAAACAGACACTAATCCTCCTTGCATATCTTCCCCCAGGAACTACCCATTCAAATACACAATTTTACATAACCTCTCCAACAAGGGCTCACAGTATATAAATTCCACACACACTCCTACCCAACCATTCTCTGAAGATGCCAGCCATAGATGCAGGTGAAATGTCAGAAAGGAAGTCTTCCAGAACACGGCCTCACAGCCCAGGAAAAACCCAAGGAAAATCTATTTTTAGATGTCACTGAATGCCAAACAGACATGTGATGTTGCTGGGGCGAGGGGAAGTGGGGGCTGATATCCTGGCCGAAGTGTTATCTTCCAATCCATGATTAAAGATTGTAAACAGAATCACCTTTTCAATAGGGACGGCTGATTTTTAAAAATTATTATTAATGGTCTGTATCAGTTTTGCAAGTATCCAGTCACAGGTTTGTTCCATCCAATTTCCACATCAGTGGTTGTTTTAAAAACATGAAGATCCACATTTGTTTTCATACAGAATTTCATGCCACATACCTATATTTGTATATAACCTTCCCAATAGACCCTCTTCCATGTATGTCTCCTTCAGATGTACATTTTCAGGTAAAGCATTTGAGCTGAAAACTGCATTGCAAACTTGAGAAAAATGCAAAGTTTGAAGGATAACTGCATGAATTAGTTCATTTGGACTCTGGCCAGTCTTCTGCAGGTAACAGGGGGGGAATCAGCATGCTGCAATAGGCATGTAAATCTTCAACTATTTTGTCCTTGTATTTGTGGATGAATAATTTCTACAATTTTCTACAACAATTTTCTACAACTCTCAAGAAAAATGAATATTTCTGCACAGTTTTTGTCCTTAGTTTGCACTTCTCAAAGTGTTTTCAGATACTATTCTGAACAGAAATACTCATTAGGCTCTTGAGCTAAAGTGGAGTTATTTTGTGAAAAAATCACAGGTTTCCCACGAAACACCATGTGTGTTTCTGAAAACAATTATTTTTAGTGTAAAAATGGCCTTGTTGCACAAAATCTACCATTTTTGCACAACAACCCCCTAATCAATATCTGCAAAGAATAGTTTCCTGAAACACTTCAGGATGTGTGAATATTGGGTGAAAAATATACAAAATTCTTGCTTCTCTGTTAGGGCTTATCTACACTAGCCAGAATACACCAGTTCCCTGCTGGCATATCCTGGCTGAGGAGGTGCCCATTTCTCCTATTTACCTGTAGAACATGGGCCAGAGTCTAAACAGGATGCTGACATGCCGCTGAAGCTGCTGCTGCTGCCATTTTCTCACTAATATGGAGGCCAGGCAGGGGTCCCGCAACATGTGACTGTAGGCCCCCTACATGTGACCAGCCTCAGTCACATGCTGCAGGACCCCTGCCTGGCTTCCAAAAGAGCCAGGAGCTGGCTGCAGCATGGAGGAGTGGTATGCCAGATGGATTCCTGAGGACACATGGGGCCTGATCCATCAGAAACGGAGTAAACCAGATATTATCTTATATCACAGTAAAGGGCCCTATCCTGGCTTGCCCCTATTCCAGCTCCATATCTGCCCCGGGGTCGTTTTAACTTCCTGGGGGCAGATTGGGGTAAATGCTCTGCATTGTTTGGACTACAGGGCTCTGGAACAGGGGCAAGCTGGGGTATTTGGCCTGTGTAGACAAGGCTATCATTTCCCTGATCAGGTCATCCAAATATTGGGGACCTCGTTTTTAAGCTGGGAAATGAACAATGGTGAATATACAGCTGATTGAAGAGACCCTACCATTCGTTAAGAGTGAGACAGCTGCCTCTGGCAGCAGATTTTGGGTGTCATAAAAGGGTAGCAAATCATTAGATGATTTCTTCTACTTCTCCTCCTCTTTGATTCTAACTTCCAAGGATAGAGAGAGTTGGTTTTGTGGTTCTCTGCCTCAGGAGGCAAAACAGCTGGTTTGATTTTAAGTGCTATACGAATCTTGGCAGAGGGTAGGCTAGGAAGGGGAAATGCCATTTACTACTCTGCTTCAGGCAGCAAAATGGCTTGTGACAGCCAGTCAGCAAATGATTTTCATTAAAAAGAGAGCCAGGAAGGCAGTGCAAAGAACAGGAGGGATAAGATGTATTTGTGTAAGCAAGTGTCTGCAATGGAGAAAAAGCTGGAATTGCCACTTGTCAACCAGGGGCATGTTCACACTATACAGTTACAACGTCATGATTCAACTTTAATGATTCAATGGTATCCATTGTATGGAATTCTGGGATTTGCAGGGTTTTGGGGGAGGATTTAGAATCTCAACCAGGGAGCTCTAGTGCTTTCACCAAACTACACAACCCAGGATTTCATAGGATATTGCCATGACAGTTAAAGTGGAATCATAATGCTATAATTATGTAGTGTGAAAGGGCCCTTGATCCATCCATCTGTAAATGTTATCTTCCAGTTCAGAAATGAACCCTTAAGTGTCTTTGTCCTGGGAGGCCACCCTAGTAAGGACTTTATCAGACCAGGCAAATATGGTGTCATAACGATGCCTAATGATCAACAAAGGACACACATACCAGATGACATCATGCTTTCGTGATCATATATCATACAAAACCCGTTCCTTTTTATTGACGGGTCAAACCATTGATTGATATCCTGTGGTGCTTTTTTGCTAGCACTGCCAGCATTTGAAACTTCATGCCATTGTGCTCAGTGAATACAGTGTCAAATGGCAGAACACTTCCAGGTGAGATTGCGACAGACAGGAAGGGACAATCTTTTCATGACCCCCCTCCCCTGCTTTACTTGGGACTTTTTAAGTGTGTTTTTGTGCTTTGCTGTATGTTTTATGTGTTTATTTTGCTTAATTCTTAACATTTGCCACGCTCATGTCTTCTTGTGAGAATCTGTGAAATCTCAAACCTGGAATTAAACAGAGCTCCATTTGTGCTCTGTTTGTGCCAGGGATGCCTCATTGCATCTGCTCAAGGTAGGTCTGGTAGGGGGTTCTTTTGCTGGCATAAAAACACCACAAAATATGCCAGAAAAAATAACATTAATGGGGGGTTGGTCTGATAAAGTCCTATGAAAGCTTAAATAGAAACCAGCAAGTCCAATCACATTATATTGTGTATTATAAATAATAAGAACTGTCAGCATACATCATATTGTCCAGAATGTCATAAAGAAAAAAAACAAGGTCATTGCCCAAAGGGTCTTTGAATCTAATTATATCTCACTAAAGTGCTAGAGTTGAACAGTGAACAGAAACATTTGATCAGAAAGACCAATCTAAAAAGGAGGGGAAAAAATCTTAACCTCTTTTTCTAATGTGATCTTAACATGGGATTCCTGCTGAAATTCATGGCATGTTTGATAAATAGCTCTTAGGGTACCTCCAGATCAAGGTCAGCACTAGAGGCCTCTAGGAAAAGTTATTAAAGTAGCTTAGTATGAGAGGGCATTCCTTGTTCTATCAGAACAATAACAATCTTGACAATGGAATTAAACTCTTGGCTGGCTGGCTGGCTTATCAGCAAACAATAGGGTGGCCCATGGAAGATATTTTTAATACAATGTCTTGCTGTATTTTCTTCCACTTTTGTCTGTGAAGCACACCATTTTCAAAGTAAAAGGTTAGGAAACAATGTGGAAGTGATTGATTC
This sequence comes from Gambelia wislizenii, assembly GCA_030847615.1. Taxonomy (NCBI): domain Eukaryota; kingdom Metazoa; phylum Chordata; class Lepidosauria; order Squamata; family Crotaphytidae; genus Gambelia; species Gambelia wislizenii. The sequence goes on along the minus strand of JAUMIR010000002.1, from coordinate 381,776,037 downwards.
TCCAGGTATTTTTCTAAACAAATTAATCTTTGCACCCCCTTTTTACTCATTTTTTCTCACCATCATTTTTTTTTGTTTGTTTGTTCTGGACACAACATAGACATAGCTAACCTCAGGGGCAAAATTAACTCCTCCCCCCTTCCTCCTCTTTTGAATCAATGCAATGGTGGCTCCAAAAGAATGACAACAATCTCTGCTAGCCCTCTGAGCCACATATCTTGGGTTTACTAACTATTTACAACAACATGTTCAATGAGGGGTGATGAAAAGAGAGCTGCAGAGAGAGAGAATACAATGAAAAACCGCAAAGGCATACAGTGGGGTAGAGGGAGGAACGAGGGAAAAGGAGAGTAGCAAGATATATTGTATTTGAAGGTATGAGACCCTAGGAAAGAGTATTTAGAGGCAGAGCTTGGAAAAGTTACTTTTTGGCCTATACTTCCCAGTGTCCCCTTTGCAACATGACCAGTGACCATGCTGTTTAGAGGATTTGGAGAGCTGTATTGGGGGGGGGGAGCAAGCTCTGCATAGACAATTGTATCTCCCAACACTGACTCCCAAATGTGTGATTCAGGACATAATCAGACCACCCTCCTCAAAAGTTCTTTTGCCAGCATAAATTATGGTGTTTCTATGCCAGCAAAAGAACTCCCCTCATCAGACCTTAGCTTTCTCCTGTTAAGGAGGCTTCCCAGGAACTAACAGGGAGTGAATGGGGCTCTGTTCACTTCCTGGTTTAAAATCTCACTGAATCTTGTGAAAAACAGGAAATTCAAAAAACAAAACAAAACAAAACAAAGACACAAAAAGTACATCAAAGCACCAAACCACACTTTAAAAGTCCCAAGTAAATGGTCCCCCCCCCGTAAAAATAGCACCCTCTACCTGGATGTCGCGATCTCACCTGGAAGTGTTCTGGCCAATCCAGCCATTCACGCTGCAGTCTCGTGAGTACAATGGTGCATGGATTCAAACACCAGCAATACCAGCAACAAATCACCATGGGGGATCAATTGACCACTTGGGCTATCAATAAAAAAGTACAATAGCACCCTTGCATCCACAGGAGATTGGTTCTCCCCCTACTTGTAGATGGTGAAATCCTCGGATAATAGTGAACTCCATCCCGGGTGGCCATCCAGGGGAAAGGGAGGGTGAATTCAATCTTCCGCTCCCACCATGGTCTCATGGTGCGGCAATTGTGGGGGGTGGGGGAGAGGACGAGGCCAGGTTGCCTCTCCTCCCCCTTCACACATGCCACAGTGGCGATCACGAGGGGGAAGAGGGAAGGGGATGAGGCCAGGTTGCTTCTCCGCCCCTTAACCATTTGCCAATGGCTTCGCTGCAGCAGCACTCACAAGGGGGAAGAGGGAAGGGAGTGAGGCAGGTCACTTCTCTGTCCCCTTACCCCTTCACCCATGGCCTCGATGCAGCAGCAATTATGAGAGGGAAGAGAGAAGGGGCAAGGCCAGGTCACTTCTCTGCCCCTTAACCCTTCGCCAATGGCTTCGCCACCGCAGCGGTCTCAAGGGGGAAGGAGACGACGCCAGGTCACTTCTCTTCCCCCTTACCCCTTCACCCATGGCATCCCATAGCAGCAATTGCGAGGGGAAATAGGGAAGGGGATGAGGCCAGGTCGCTTCTCTGCCCCTTAACCCTTCACCAATGGCTTCGCTGCAGCAGCGATCACAAGGGGGAAGGGGGACGGGGACGAGGCCAGGTCGCTTCTCTGCCCCATTACCCCTTCACCCATGGCCTCACCACAGCAGCAATTGTGAGGGAGAAGAGGGAAGGGGACAAGGCCAGGTCACTTCTCTGCCCCTTAACCCTTTGCCAATGGCTTCACCACAGTGGTGATCACAAGGGGGAAGTGGGAAGGGGATGAGGCCAGGTTGCTTCTCTGCCCCCTTACCGCTTTGCCCATGGCCTCACCACAGCAGCAATTGCAGGAGGAAGGGGATGAGGCCAGGTCGCTTCTCCGTCCCTTAACCCTTCACCAATGGCTTCGCCGCAGCAGTGTTCGCAAGAGGGAAGGGGGTGAGGCCAGGTCGCTTCTCTGCTGCCCTACTGCAGCAGCATTTGCAGGGAGAAGAGGGAAGGGGATGAGGCCAGGTTGCTTCTCCGCTCCTTAACCCTTTGCCAATGGCTTTGCAGCAGTGGCAATCACAAGGGAGAAGGGGACAAGGCCAGGTCGCTTCTCTGCCCCATTCCCCCTTGGCACATGCCCTCACTGCAGCAGCGATCACAAGGTGGAAGGGGACAAGACCAAGTCACTCCTCCCCCCTTCCTTTGGCACTGCAATTGCCGTGGTGGTGACAGGAGCCCTCCCAGGGGAAGGGGTGGGGTAGGTGAAATCCCTCCTCCCCCTCCCTTCCCACCACCATCACCAACCGTGGATTATTGAATCTGCAGTTGGCAAAGCAATGAATGCAGGGGTACTATTGTATGGGTTTAAAACAATACATGATCGCGAAAGGGCAATATTGTCTGGTATATGCACCCTTTCATGATCATTAGCCATCCTTATGACACTGTATTTGACTCATCTGATAAAGTCCTCAGCCCCGTTCCCAAAGAATAAAATGAAAAGTAATATACAGAATAAATTTGGGCCATTGGTCTTTCTAGATTTTCTGACACTTTCTAGAAAAGATTCATAATGAAAATTCATCCTAGCTTTGAAGATTACTACTCTAACCTGCTGCGTTATGGGGCAAAGGAGGTGGTGGCAGCATAATGGAGAGGTGAACACAATTGCACAGCCAAGGGCGAGGTGATTAGAGGTTTCAGTTGGTACCCAGATCTATCTCCTCTTGAAGTGAGAAGCTGAAGAACTTGCCTTGACAACAAGCAGGTTTTTTTTACTTGTTATTTGTCATCAAGTCAGCTTTGATTTATTGTGACCCTATTAATGAAAGACTTCCATGAGCCCCAGCCAGCAACAGCCCTGCTCAGGTTTTGCAAACTCAGGACATGCTTTCCTTGACTGAATCACTCCATCTGTAATGTAGTCTTTCTTTTTCCTACTGTCTTCCATTTTACCAAGCATGATCATCTTTTCCAATGAGTCATGTAATCTCATATGTCCACAGTACAGTTACCTCAGTTTGGTTAATTGAGATTATAATGAGAAATCAGGCTCTCAGACCCATTTATTTGTCTTTTCGGCAGTCCGTGGTATCTGCACAACTCCTCTAGCATCGCATTTCAAATGAAATTATTCTCTTCCTGTTAGTTTCATTCACTGTACAGCTTTCAAAACCGTACATAGAAAGTAGAAAAACAATGGCATGGATGAATCTGGCTTTCTTATTTAATGCTATATCTTTACACTTGGGGAATTAAACTATTTCTTTCATAGCTGCCTTTCTTATGCAGCTGACACACTGCAGAAATAATCTAGTTTGGCACCACTTTAACTATTATGGCTCCATCCTATGGAATCATGGGATTTGTAGTTTTTTGTGGCACCAGAGCTCTCTGACACAGAACGCTAAATATTTCACAAAACTACAAATCTCAGAATTCCATAGCATTGAGCCATGGCAGTTAAAGTGGTGTCAAACTGCATTATTTCTGCAATGTGCCAGCAGCCTAAGTCTTGTTCTTATTTCTTAACTATGGTCTCCATTTTGGTTGATGGATAAGCCAAAGCAGAGAAAATCATTAACTATTTTGATGTCTTCATCACACACTTTAAAGTTATATAAATCACTGGTGAACATTATTCTGGTTTTCTTAACTCCAACTGTAACCTTACATTTGCACTTTTCCCCCTTAACTTTTCTCAGTAGTTGTTCTATGTTTTTGATGTTTTCTTCTTACTAGCCCACAAAACATTTCAGATGTCTATAGGATAAACTTAAATTTTGCATTGGGTTTGGAATTAACTCACAATGGGCTCAAGAATTCCCAGTGTGACAGAGGGGTATGTGTATGCATGTTTGTCGCATTCTGAACTACCATAATTCTGAAAATATGAACTATCACTGGCAATTTACCCAGACAGAAGTACTACATGCCCAATCACAGAAGCACCTGATTAAGCAGATTACTGCATAATAATCAAGTGGCAGAGAATTCCCACCCATACGTCTGATAACTGGGAAATGTCAGTAGAAGCAGAAGGCAACTCATCCAGCAGTGTTGAAATATGTAATTGCTTCCTGGATAGTTACCCAGTGAAGAAGTGGACTGCTGATAGCAGCATAGGTGACTACAGAGTCATCAATAATGTGATTGCACAATATTAGCTAAGGCAACCCCTACTTCTATCACCACATCCCAGGGAAGTGCAATTGCTAAAACAATTTGTAAGCTGCTCTGAGAGTCTTTGTGGCTGAAGAGCAGGCTATAAATACTCTAATAAAAATGAATGAATGAATTCACTCCCATGATTTTCAAGCAACTTATCCCAAACCCTTAATTAATTCTGCACTTTGGGATAAACAATAGTTGTGGATGGAAATACATGTTCCCCATGCTCAGACATGCTTTTGTTATCTGAATTCTGTGGGATCCATGAAGAAGCCGCTTGTGTCCAGATATTAATATGGGGAATTTTTAATTAGTTCAGTATGGCAGTGAGAGTCCATGTAATGACAGGATTTTTGACTTCAGTATACTGGTACTAACTGATGAGACTAACAGCCAGGAAATAAAATCAACATGCTTTTTATTGAAAAATAATAATGGAAGCATTCACACTAATACTCAGGCTTCAAGCACTCACACAAGGCTGTTGAAGAAAGCAGGTAACATTGGGATAGAGGAACAGAGTTCTGGATGATGGTCTGTACTGTACCTGTCTGAAGAGCAGAGATTTGTGCAGCAGAAGACAACTGTGCATGTTTTGATTGTGTTTTGGGGTGATATTTATATTCAATATTCCCCCTGAAGGGGTGTTATGAGTGGAATACAATGTTTGCTGGAGTTTCCTATAGTTAGACAATGGAAGCTCCAGTTGTGTTAACTAGCGTTAATGGCTGAGACATTAATACTGATGGATGTCAGGCAACCTTCTATTGTTTTGAGGAAAGGTGTGAAGGAAAACCAGTTTTGTAAGGCAAAGAGCATCCGACCACTTTGATTGAATTAGTGTATGACCCACTTCCATGTATGTTCAGGAAAATTAGCCCATTTCCACCCAATTCGCCTATTTCAACAGTCTGGGGAGGGGGGTCCACATAATTACTACCTGGGCATGTCTTTTAAGAATTTGGGATGGCTTCTTCCTTAGGTTTTCTGAGCACATCTTGATTCCTTGCATTTGGGAGGCCCTGATCTATTGCCAAGCACGTGGAAAGCCAATAAATAAGCTAATTTATGAAATATAGCCAATTGATGAATTACTGAAGGGGAGAGGATATCAGGGTAGGAAACACTTTCCCCTACATATTATTCCCACAGGCCTCAGCAATGAAAGTGAGCAAGATTCCAGGGTTTCACTCTGGTAAGCCTTAGCACAAGTGGGTGTGGGTACTATTTTCTCTGTAGTTTAGGCTATTTTTTGTGAGAGTTTTTTTTTTAGTGCACAACACATTTGTATGTGAATGTGAGTCCCTTTCTTCCTTTGGACATATGACTTGTATGAAAGAGAAGAACAGACAATAAACTGATAGCCAGTGAGAAAAAGTACCTGTAAAAAATTATGGGCTGCACCAGATAGTTTGGTGGCATTGGCCTTAAGGAGAGGGGTGTGCATGCAAGGGAAATCTTGATGGTCATAGATTAGAGAATCTAAAAAGATGGCCAGGAGCCTAAAAGGAAGGAGGTAAATTTTATCACTTGGTTACCAGGGGCATCAAGAAAATTCAACTAGGAGAGCTTGCCTTTGGCAGACTTTTACCAATTTGATTCTCTTTGAACCCCTCCTGCAGGGGCAGTACAGGGCTGTTGTTTTTTTAACTGTTTAGATCGAACATTTGAAAAGCTTTGAGGCTTTTAAAGTATTCAGCCAGAATATTTGAGCAGCCTCAACTAGGAATGGATTAAACTGTCAAGCTTGATTTTGCTCAGGTTCTCATTTTTTTCACTGCTGCTTTTGTTCCACACTCTCTTTCCACATCATATTTTTTAATGCATACAAAAATTTCTACACATTTTAGTGCACATTTAGCCAAATATATGCATTTTCACAAATGTTCACTTTTTCAAATGTACATATTCTTTTCAAATAAATTTTATACCGATGGAAGCATTTTTGTATACATTTACCCAAATATATGTATTCTTGTACATGCTGTTTCAAATGCTACATTTGGGGTGCTCTTTTCCAAATGTATACACTTGTTTCATTTATTTGTGTATGTCAATTGCATCATAAACTTCAGAAAAATATGGAGTACTGAATGTGTTCTGTTTTTGTGATTTTAAATTTGCATTGCAGTGCCGAGTGAATTTTTCACCCATATCTAGACTCAAGCCCTGTTAAACTGAACAGGAGAGTGACTGTTACTCATTATTTTGTTCATGTCTAAAGACCTCTTTTCATACTAGGGAGATAGAATTCTGGAAACTATGTGCAATGTAAAACAATGACCAAGAGCCTGCCTCTTCAATGTAACTATGACAATAGAGCTCTATCATTGTAGCTACAGCTGACGATGCCAACCCCGCCCCCATAGCACTATTTCAGCAGTGCCCCAGCTGAAGTGTTTCTGGGTACTGGTCTTTGGGGTGCTGAGAAATGACATCTGCAGCCCTTTTGCAGTCATGAAGTACATTGAGAACAGACAGCTAGAAAGACCCTCTTGGGGGTCTTCTTACAACAGCTTTTCTCAAGGAGGCCAATGACCAGAAAAGCACTGCAGACATAATTTCCCAGTGCCTTGGAAACACTTTGGTTTGGGTGCTGCCAAGCTGCAAAGACAGATTTATGGGGATCACATTCAGTCATTAATGGTTATAAACATGAATCCTTAACAGTTGTGAGATCATAATGTCCATTTTACAATCTCATAGCTGATGAACAGGATGCCAGCCGGTGTATTATATAAGAAAACATGGGCTTGCATCATTGTAAAGCAAATTTATATGATAAGTAGTTCCAGTGTCACATGTGTGGAGTGACTGATATGTCTGGACTGACTGACTAAGAATAAGTATTTGAATATGGATTGGGATTGGCTGGGAGAATGAGGGGGTGTGTGGTTTGGTATGGTCTGGTGCAGGTAATGGTGGAATAACCAGCTAGGCAGTAAGGTTTGGAGAGAACAGTTAGGACAGATGCTCATACGCTGGGTTTTCTGGTGCTTAGAGGAGGTTGACATTAGTGAGGGAGAGGTGTGATGTTATCCTGCTTGGGTGCAGCTATGTGCACATTCTCAGCAACAGTGATCATGGGAAATATGACATCAGGGTAGTGCAAATGCACGACATCATCATCTTCACATTATTACTCCATGTTCCAGCCACAAAAAAAGGCGTTCTTTCTCATTCATGGGACAAGCCATCAATAGATGCTGAATAGTGCTCTTTTTGCTCTGTTGACTGTGTGCGAAACCATGTCCCATTGTAATCGTGCGATTACAGCATGAATGGGCAGTCCTCAGCAAGAAAACGTCCAAGAAAAGAACATGAAAACGAAGCACAGGATGCTCTTTTTATGAACTGTCCCCTTTAGTTGTCATGTTTTTTTACGTATCTTTCAGTGTTTGTGTGTTCATTTACCTTGTTAATTAAGGGTTTTTTTTAGAGTTTTAAGTGTGCTCATGTCTTCTTGAAAGAACCACCAAAATCTTCTGCATGCCAAATCATGGTAGTAAACTCTCATTCTTGAAACACTAGTAGTCTTTGTGCCATAATTTTGTGGTGTTTCTTTTGCATGATAACAGCTACATGCAATAATAAGTGTTATAATGCCATGATGTTTCCACTATCTTCATTCATGGAATTACAGCATTTTTAGATGCTAATCTGATAATGTCCTTAGATTCTCTGGCAACTCACTGTCCCTCCCTGTATTCAGTATGGGCTTCACTGGACACTTCTGGGCCAAGCAGGAATTTTTGTTCAACTTCTGATGTGAGCCTTTTTGCCTACTTCATATTGAAGTAGGTGGGATGAAAGGGTTGGTTGCTAGTAGGTGTTAGCAGTTTCACTCATATATGGCCAATTAGTTGCTGATATGGTTCAAGTGTGATTTCAGGTTAATTTGTTTAAACAGGGAATGCTACACCATGCCAGTATCTTGCATACAAAAACATTTAAAAGCAATGCTGAATGCTAGTGCTTTGAATTGTTTTTCTTAGAGATATTCCACACTATATTACTTTAAGCAAAAAGTGATGTTTGCAATTGTGTTGTGCCTGAAATCTAAAGCAGGTTAACTCAACCCGATAGTTGTTATTACTTGAATATATCTTGGGAAGGAGAAGCTTATTGCAACTGGCACATTTGTGTTAGAGCAATTGCCAGCTTCTAATGTGAAGCTCAGTGCCTGTTAGAGGACTTTACATATTTTTATTTTTGGATAGGGAGCTTGTGCTGATCCCTTGTGTCTACAGATGGAGTAAGGAAGCCTGTCGAAACTCTTTTTTAAAAAACTGAAGAAAAGGATCTCAGGTTTAATTTAAAGTAGATGATCACACAGTTCCTATGGGTCTAAACTGCAACAAAGTGACTTGAGGTATTTTTGCCATCTGTGACTTACAGTAAGTGCACTGAAGCCAAAAAGAAAGAAAAAAAGAATGCTTTAAAATGCGGCAGTTCCTCAAAACAAATTTCAATGAAGATGTACATAAGATGAAATGATGGTTTAAATAAAGTTTAAATGAAATTATTTAAATGAAATAGTGATTTAAATAAACTTTCTACAATATCATCTATATTTGAACTATTCAAATCTGTCTGGCATCTCTTCTCTTACAAAGAACTGAGGATTCAATAAAGTTCTTCTCCCCTAATTTAAGTGGCATTATGTGCTAGTATTGGATGTTGATCTCCCCACTGGAAAGGCAGCAGTTTAACAGTAGCATGCAAGTGTACTCACATAATACTGCCAGAAGCAGGGTCACCATGTGCTATCTTGGAGGGGAATGTTGTAAGTAAGTATGTGATGATTAGCACATCCCTGAACAGTTGGATTTTCTGATAAAGATTTTGATAGGAGGCTTTTCTTAGAAGGTACAGAATCAAGAAGTGGTAGAAGCTACTACTTATGCCAACTGGGGTTGAAAAAGAACTGGGATTTATTTATTTATTTATTTAACAAGAGCTCTCATGAACTTTGAAAAATGCCCCTCTGCGATAATGGACTCTCCCATTATCTAGGCAGCACAGCCATCCAGGTAAACGCAGGGTTAAGTTGGTGTTGAGAGTAAAGTTACAGTTTATTGGTAGTCAGCATCATGAAGGAGTCACAGATCATGAGGGAATAGCTGACCAATGAAGATGTTCAGCAGAGACAATCTTCAAAATGCATCTGAGAAGAGGTGATAAATACTGCCTTGGGGCCATGAGGCAGAGAGAAAAACAAAGAACAAAGAGAGGCCTGGGCCAGAGGGACTCTCTACCAGCTTTGGAGGAGGCTTGGTAGAGGCTGAGCCAAAAGGCCACAATTCCCAATTCCCAGGAACATCCAGCATATCTGGACTGCACCCTTCTAAGTAGATTAGGGAACTATCTAGTTTAGTTGTGTTAATGCTTATGTCTATTTTATAAACTTGGCTGGGCAAGGATGTCCCTTGTCGCTGCTTCTATTTCTTTTGGTCATGGAGCTATTAAGTATAAAGATAAATCAAGAGGATCAGATCAATGGAATTAGAGTAAAAAAAAATTGTTTTAAACTTAAGATGTATGCAGACGATCTGGTGATATCCTTGGGGAATCCGCAAGAAGAAGTGGCACCACTAACGGAAATATTAAAGAATTTTGAAACCCTGACAGGACTGAAAATAAATAAAGAGAAAACCGTGATTTTGGCAAAAAATATGTTAAAAAACAAATGAAATCTCTTGGAGTAAGGAAACTGGTTTTAAAATAGTGAAAACGGTGAAGTATCTGGGTATTAATCTTACAGGAAAAAACTCGGACCTCTTCGAGAATAATTATAAAAGAATATGGGTGCAAGTGAAAAAAGATATGGCTAATTGGCAGAACTTAAATCTTTCGTTTTGGGGAAGAATCAGTGTCATTAAAATGAATATTCTGCCAAGATTAATATTTTTGTTTCAATCCATTCCGATAATCCAATCACAAAATATTTTTAAGGATTGGCAATCAGACCTATCTAAATTTGTCTGGTCTGGGGAAAAACCTAGAATTAAAATGAAAGTGTTACAGGATACTAAGGAAAGAGGAGGCCTCGGGTTACCGAACCTGAGGTTATATCATGAAGCCTCATGTCTGACATGGATTCAAGAGTGGATGACATTAGAAAACGAGAAACTCTTGGTGATTGAAGGAGATGGAAACAGTTATGGTTGGCATGCGTACCTTTTTTACAATAAATACACAATAAATAAAGAGTTCCATAACAACTGTTTGAGAAGTGCTCTGATCAAAAGCTGGAAGAAGATAAAATGCAGATTATTTCCACAGATTCCTCTTTGGGCCTCGCCCCATGAAGCTTTAATTAATAGAGAAGGCATACCAATGCACCAATGGCTAAGATATGAGGATATATTAATTATAAAAGGCGGACATCACTCAATGAAGTCCCAAGAGGAGATGAAAAATGATAATTTGGAGTGCCATTGGTACTTATACAGACAGTTGAAGGAAAGATATAAGATAGACTCCAGATTAGTTGGGATCCTAACTAAAAAATCAGAGTGGGAAATTATTATTGAAGCAGGAAATAGAAACATGATAACCAAATTTTACAATTTGTTGCTGAAATGGGACATGGAGGAAGAAGTTATCAAAACAAACATGATTGTTTGGGCCCAAAATGTGGGACACACAATAGATTTGGAAAGCTGGAAAAAATTATGGACAACGCAGATGAAGAGAACTCTAAGCCAAAATATAAGAGAGAACATTTACAAAATGTACTTCCGCTGGTACCTCTCACCTCACAAACTAGCAATGATGTATAAAGGAACTAAAGGATCATGTTGGAAGTGTGGAGAAAAAAATGGAACGTTCTACCATATATGGTGGAACTGCAAAGAAACCACTAAATTTTGGAAAAAAGTTAAATTATAGAAGAAATACTCCAGATTGACATTTCATCGATACCAGAGACATTTTTATTAGGCATGGTAGAGGACAAAATAGAAAAAGAATATGAAAAAATGATCTTTTATATGATTGTGACGGCAAGAATAACCTTCGCCAAAATGTGGAGAGACAAAAACTGCCCCACAATAGAGCAATGGTTGTGTAAACTATATGAAACAATGCATATGGACCAATTGTCCATGAGACTCAAAGAGAAAACAATGGAAACTTATCTGCCAGAATGGTTGATAGTATCCAACTATTTTGCAAATAGGTGGGGCAGCATTGCCAAATTGCAACAAATATGATTAATAAAGAAGGAAAATTAAGAGTCAAAGCTGATAGTAAGCTAGAATCTTCAAAGCAAGGTAATAACATGTTTAAACAAAGGAAACCGTCATGAATATGTGGGGTAGAGATGACCACTTCAGAGGGGGAAAATAATCAGGAAAGCCAGAGAGGGGGCCTAGACTTAAAAAGAAAGCCACACCAATGCTGAAAGATCTATAAATATGATAGATGGTAATATGAACAAAAAGACTAGAACACTGTGGGTTATTGTAGCAATAGGAATTTAAACATGAACAAGAAATCCAATTTTGAATGGAATAACAGAAAATTAAACATGATAAATCTTGGAAGTGCAAATAAGAGATATTTTAGTAATTTAGATTTAGTAATAAGGAAGTAATCCATAAATAGATGTGTATATAGATGTGTGTGTGTGTGTGTGTGTATAGAATATATATATTCCTTTTTTCTCTTATGGATGTCAAATGATTACAGTAACTATTGAAACTTTGTATCTCATGTGATCTTATTTTTTTATTTTTATTTTTTTAAAAATAAAATTAAAAAAAAACTTGGCTGGAATGACTAGACTTATCTGTAACTTGTAACTTCTAAGTGTACCTGTAAGGAAGGAGCCTTTCATGGAAGAAATACCTTTTCTTGCTATGTAATTTCTGCTTAGAATAAACTTCCTTTAAAGTTCTCCCTTCTGCACACTTCTTTTTCATGTGCCTGCTTGGCTTTCCTTCCACAGGGGTAGGGGGAGGTAAAGCTCTGTGGAGTTGGAGTGGAGTTGGAGCACAAATTGAACCCTGTAACTTCCCATTGGGTTACACAGAAAGGGTTAAAGTCAGTGGGTGGTAGCTAGTATAAATGGTCTCTAGAGGACCCTTTCTGCTCAGCAGAAGCAGGAAGTAGGGACCCACAACATGAGAGAACCATCATTTTTATTTTATTTATTTTATTTTATTTATCTATTTATTTATACCCCGCTCTTCAGCCACAAGGCTATCAGAGCAGCTTACAAATTGTTTTAAGCAATAGCAATTTACACATCTACACTGCATTAAGCAGTTTCCAATGTGTGTTAGCTAATTGCCCCCACAAGCTGGGTACTCATTTTACTGACCTACGAAAGGATGGAAGGCTGAGTCAACCATCACACCCTCTCTTAATGATTTTTCAAGGAGGAACTGTAAACAGCTCTGGATCCATTTCACTGGGCCCTGAGATCTACTTTGGCACTGAAACCTCCTTGGTCACCCTGAGGGATGTACTCTGTTACTAAAGAGGCAAGGATTGCAAACCTCTTGGCTCTCTTGGCAGCCTTCATAACCATTGGTCATTGTATCCTTCTGAAGAGGATGAACTGGGAACTGGAGGTATAGCCTTTCAGTGATTCTATTTCTCCATGAATTATCAATAAATTTCCTTTGTCATTAATTATTCAAAAACTTGTTATGGAATCCTGTAACTTCAGTCTTATCTCATATCCTTTTTTTTTAACCTTGACATAAAATCACTAAGCAAAGTTTCTGTAGCTTGGAGTGAGGTATCATAAATATTCAATTGATAGCCAGCTCTATTTCTCTTTTTAGGTGCTTTAGGAGAGGTGTTAAAACTGCTAAACCAGTACCTGGGCATACTAATGAATGAAATCAATCCCATCGTTAGTGGTTCATTTATTTTATGAATAAGTAGTGTTTATCCTGTTTTGGATGGTGTTGCACTTCCTGCTGTTTGGGGGTGTTCCTTGCTCCACTGTATTCATTACAATGCTGTGACTACCTAGATCAGAATAGGCTGGGTTCAGTCATCCATGCTCAGTTATCCTCTAGAATATACTTCTGCAAACAGTGGGGAGGGGCCCTTTGAAGATGGCTCAGAAACTGCAGCTATTTGCTACATGTCTTAACAGGAACTGGATATTACTGTAATATTACTCCATTGCTTCATAAGCTACACTTCCATATCCTGTGTAAGTGACAACTTTTGACCTTCAAAGGACTTTATAGGAAGGAATATATTTCTCAATATCTGTCTATCCATACATTGAAATGTTCACTATAGCCCTACCCTGGGTTACTCAACCATATGAGGTATGGTATGTGTTTAACAGAGAATTAACCTTTCCACCCTGACCTAAAATGCTGTCCCCAGAAAGGATCATGATGTGCATTGGAGCAATATGGGCACAAAGATTAAATTATCCCAGCTGAAAACTCAATAAATAAACTCTCCTTTGGTTTACCAGGTTGAGGACTTTTCATGCTCACTCAAGATCCAAAATGCTGGCAAATTGCATCTGTGGTTTAACAGATGCATTGTTTGGGTGATACAGTGTCCTATGCTATGGTGAGTTAAAGTTTCACCATAGCCTTAGAACTAGATGGCTGTCAATAGTAGACTGGTGGACCAAAGCTCCAGATATGTCTGTAGGATGGGACAGATACAAAGAGTCTATGCAGCAGGAGTTATGTAATGAATACTCCAAGTTATAAGCATATTATAAATAATTACGATGCCCGGGACTTACCGGTGGCCTGAGTTGCGGGCTGGTGAAGCCCTGGACCTTCGACGCCATGTCAGGCAGGCATGGACGCCACCATGCCTGCCGGAGGTCTTCTTCCCAGCCAGCTTACAGGCTGGGAAGAGGATCGTAAGCAGGCCAACCAGGGGAGACCTGCTCTCCCTGATTGGTCGGATTGCACACCCTTCAACCGATCAGAGGCAAGGCTCGCCGGCAGCCTCTGATTAGCTGGGGGAAGGAGCTAGTCCCCAATCAGGTCTGGCAGCCGGGAATAAATTCCCGGCTTGAGGCCAGACCCAGCCAGTTGGATCGCCGGAGCCAAAGAGGATGGAGCTCCTGGGAGCTCCAGGAAGAGGCCTCCAGGGAACTGGCGAACGGCAGCAAGCAGCGGTGACTGGCGGTGATGACAACGAGTGGTGGCGTGAGGCAGCAGTAAGCGGCGGTGATGACGGCGAGTGACAGTGGCAAGCAGAGGAGGCCTAGGGAGACAGTGGCAGCACAGCTAGCAGCGTAGCTTGGAGCCATGCAGAAGATCTGGCAGCAGCAGCAGAGGAGCAGCTCAGCCAGCAGCAGGCAGCCCAGGAGCAACAGGCCCAGGGCCGGAAGCGGCGGTCAGGCAGCGGGCTGCCTAGTGGGCGTCGAGCGGCACCTGGTAGGCTTCGGACCTCTGGCAGGGCTAGCGGGGAGCGGCTAGGCCTACACTCAGATGTCCATGGCCACTGGATGGGGAAGGGAAGGCCACACCTGACCCTCCAGGGGTAGGCTAGCCAAGGGGGGCCTGCCTACCAACAGGCACCAGCGGGGTTGATAAGGGGAGCCTTACCCACCGGGGGGTCAATAAGGGGGGGGCTGAGCAGGCTCCTGGGCATTCAGGCCTGAGCTTTGGGGGAAGGCCAGCCTCAGGGGAGCAGACAAGCCAGTGTGAAGGGGCATAGGTTCCCTGGCCAGGAAAACACCAGCCAAGGGGTACAAGGGTGCCAAGGGCGGACAAGCCAGGACAAGCAGCCCAATTGGGCAGGCAAGCCCCAAGTAGAGGGTAGGGATTCCCCAGGCAGGGGGACACCACCCAAACAAGCGAGCATCCACCCCCAGGAGTGGACAAGCCGAGGCAGAGGGCGGACAAGTCAGGGACAAGGCAGAGCTAGACCCAGCTCAAGGGTCACTGGCAGGCATAGCCGACGGGGCAGCTAAGCTCATAAGGAGCGGACAGGCCAGTTAGAATGCTGAAATCACTATCATAAGAGCTGTTAAATCACTGATTCTGCCATGCCTCCCAAAAGGAAGGCACCACCCAGCAGGCCTAACAGGCCAGTGACCTGTGCTCAAAGGGGCAGGGTACCCAGGTCGTGGGTGGCCTTGCCACCTCGGGGATGCAAGGCTGCAGCAACGGGCAGGAAGTCCTCCCATGCTGCAGCAGGCATCCCTGAGGTAGTCCACCTCCTCCTGGCTGGCTTTGAAGACCCCAATCTGCAGGAGTTTACTCAAGCAGTCACTCTCCTGCCAGAGCAAGTGGGAGAGCTGAAGGCCAGAAGGGAAACCAGCACGTGGGCTAGCGTCCCGGCTGTAACCAGTGCTGGGGAACATGCCAAGGATGTTTCTCAGCAATCAGCACGTACAGCGGGGTGGTGGCGGAGGCAGAGTTCCCCAGCGCAGAGCGACATCAGCACTGTTTCATCAGCACACTCCTCCCCAGATCGGGGAATTGGCAAGTCGGGAGATAGAAGCTGGAAAGGGACAAGGCATGAGAGGAAGAAGAGGCGCTCCAGTCTCAAGAATAGGAGGGACTCAGACAGTGATAGATCATCAGGTGAATCCTCTGATGAAGAGCTTGATCGGGCTGGGTACTGGAAATCAGCGGCATCCATCCTGTGGCTGCCTTCCTGGGCACTTAAGGCACGGACCCTTTCAGATCCATCCACCTCAGGACCCACCAGGGCCTGGCAGGACGGGACGGCAATGGCTGGGACCCCAGCCCTCAGTTTATTCCAGGATCAGGAGGATCTGCCAGGAATCCACCTGGGCAAAAAGAAGCGGGACAATATCCTAAAAGGATATTATGTCAATGTCTTCTCCCTGCTAAAACCTGAGGGGGAGGTGGGTAGAGCCCCGAAAGCAGAAAAATCCATGGAAAAAAGCAAGCCTGATCCCGTAGATCGCACCTTCTTCAATTGGTTGGCCGGGTACCCTGTCTTCATGGGAGTGGTTGGGATAGCGTACCCAGAAAGAGGGTGGCACCTAGCAAACCACTTGGGCAACGTGCTAAAAGCCAGGACCCTTGCAGATGAGGCGGTGGCCATTGAATATGACACCGCCTTCCGCAAGAGGGCATCTCACAACGCTAGGGCTAGATGGGACCTCATCAATGATAAGCTTTGGCTCGTCATTGTGGGGTCCCACATAAAGGGGAAAACAGAGGCAGCTAAGTCGCCTCGGAGAAAGGACCCCCGGCACCTGGTTTGCTGAGTGTACAATGCGGGCAAGTGTTTCCTGACCTGCTGCAAGTTTGAGCACAACTGCGAGAACTGCTATGGATCCCACCCCAGAACGAGCTCCTCCCGAGCTAGCTCATCCTCCCAGTCCTTTCATTTGGGACACCCTGCTTCCACCAGCGTCAAGAAGGAAACAGGGTCTGGAAATAGTGCTGGACTGGGAGTTAGCAAAAACTAAGATAGCACGGAGGGCTGGCCAGCTGGCCTTCACGCCAGTTGATCTTCAGGCCATGCTCCCTCTTTTAGCCGTTTACCCCAACAGAGAGGCAGCAACTTATATTTATGATGGCTTCTCTCAGGGTTTCAGAATCCCTGCCTTGGGCCCCAGACAGGCTTTCGAATCCGGTAATCTCAAGTCGGCCGCTGAATTGCCTCAGGTGGTAGCAGCCAAAATTGCAAGAGAATGCACAGCACAGAGGGTAGCTGGCCCCTTCCCAATGCCCCACATGGACAACTTCAGGGTCTCCCCGCTAGGAGTGATGCCTAAGAAGGCACCGGAAGAATACAGACTTATCCATCACCCGTCCTACCCAAAAGGGGCTTTGGTCAATGATGCAATACCACCTGAGCTTTGCTTGGTTCGGCACACATCGTTTGATCAGGCAGTCAAGCTGGTCAGGGCCTGTGGCCCCGGCACCCTGATGGCAAAATGCGACATTCAGTCGGCATTCCAGTTACTCCCGGTTCACCCGGAGGATCACTGCCTACTGGGCTTAAAGTTTCAGGGGCAGTGGTATTATGATATGGCCCTCCCCATGGGGTGCTCCATCAGCTGTTTTGCTTTTGAAACCTTCAGCACCTTCCTCAAGTGGGCCTTGCTGGACAGGACTGGTTTCTCCTTTGTCACTCACTACCTGGACGATTTCCTTTTGATCGGGGAGGCTGGGAGGGCAGATTCTTCTTCATTCCTTCCAGGAGCTGGCCTGGGAGCTGGGAGTCCCCCTGGTGCCTGAGAAAACGGAGGGGCCTGCCAGTAGCATGGTCTATCTGGGGATCACATTGGACCCGTGGCAGAGGTATCTCACCTCCCGGAGGACAAGCTGGAGGGGATCAAGCAGAAACTTCGGCACCTCATCTCCAGGGATAAGGCCACCTTGAAGGAAGTCCAGTCTCTGCTAGGTCACCTTAACTTTGCATGCAGGGTGATGGCCCCTGGCAGGGCCTTCTGCGGCAGGCTGGCCAGGATCACTACCGGCGGTCGGTCCCCACATCACCACATCCATCTCACAAAGGGGGTGAAGGAGGACTTAAGGGTGTGGCTGTGTCTTGGATGGGCAAAACAGGGTCACGTTCTGGCAGGGGGAAGCTGCTCCAGGGCCCGGGCTACAGGTCCAGTCAGATGCAGTGGGAGGTGCTGGGTTTGGGGTATACTTCAATGGGCATTGGTGCACACAGCGGTGGCCTTCCGAGTGGAGGGAATCTGATGTTATCCGGGACCTAATGTTCCTCGAGTTTTTTCCCATATTAGTAGCAGTTTATCTTTGGAGAGACAAGTTCCTGAACAAACGAGTTTGTTTTTGGTGTGACAACCAGGCAGTGGTGCGGATTATCAACAAGCAGTCTTCCAAGTCTGACAGGGTCATGCGACTCGTCAGAGACCAGGCAGGCAGGCGGGCTTGGCCGATGCCCGGTTTTTCGACCCATGCCCAGGATCCAACCACAGCAACTATCACCAAAGAAAGTTGTGGCCAATTTTTCACCAACTTCTTTAATCACCTTATATCACTTACCTGTATCAAATATACTTCTCTGCATTAATCTTGCATTTGTTGTATTACTTATGGGGAGGCGAATGGCATAGGGGTACGATTTCACTCAGCACACGACCAACTGGCAACTAATACATTCCTCACCAAATGATATAGTTGGAAGAGTACATGATTGGTTGGGGAGAACCCTATGTGTATACAGTTGTATATACAAAGTATTTCTTCCAACCTTCAATTAAATATGTGGAAGTCAAGAGCACTGACATTATCCGTAATCCTAGTTTTCTTACCCCTCATGTTGTTTCTGTTTTTCTGTCTCTCTGATACGATATGACATAATTTGGTTTTTAATGGCTTTAAACAGACGTTCCCAGTGATGACCCTGGGTTCAGTCTTGGGAAGGAGAAATTGATAACTTTCAATGACTTGTATTCAGTATTATAGTTACAGATTCATCACCTTGAATTAGGGATTCATAACTGGTCTATATTCAGTAAGACTATATAGTCTTACTGGAAACCTATGTAGATGCCATCCCAGCGAATCTTAAGAGCCAGCTGCTGGATCAGGTCTGTTCAGTTTCTGACTGGAGTACAAGGAGGATGACATTTCCACCCCCTCCCACCAGCAAGCAAACCTGTGAAAATTGTAAGTAAGATCCCTGTTGCCAGTCCTTGTTTCAGCCTCACTCACTGGTAGGAGGAGGGTGAAAGTATTGTACCCTGTATGCCCCAGTAAGAAGCTGAGCAGACCTCCTTTGCTCAATCTGGCAGCTGGCTCTTAAAGTGGGATGCAGGGGGCTGGACCAGGAAACATTAGCTACACTGAACCTGTTTTCAAAAGTAATGTGTTCTTGTAACCTGCTCTCACAAGTTTTACATCTCATCAGGAAGATACTGACCGTATTAATTTTCAAACAGTGTTATGACATGTATAGTATACAATTGAATAGCCCTATCGCTCTTTTGCTCATCATCCCAAACACATTGTTCATACATGAAGAAATTGTTAACTGTGCTGGAAATATTGGCATGGGAAACTGGATCCAAGGTGGGAGGCACAGGAGAATAATGAATTGGAATTGTATTCAAGCAAATAACAGAGGAATCGGTGGCAGATGCACTATGGGCCTTATTTTTGGTGAAACATCTAAGTGTATCCTAATGAGGCTCCATTTTCTCACCAATGTAAAGATTTACAAATAATTAACCATTGAAAAATTAAAGGACTGTGTGCCAGTCTGAGCATTCTTCCTCCCCTGCTTTTTTTTTTAAAAAAATGAACAGATGTTAACTGGACAAAGAGCAAAGTGGAGTTTAAAGACCTTTAGAGCATTTCTCTGATTTATTTCACCTTGAACTCCATTTGTGTCTTGATTGGAAGGGACTGTTGTGTTGTTCTTTCAGGCCATTCCTCCCTGCCTTTCTCTGTCACATACTTGATATATGTCAACTTAATAAATGGGTCCCTTTTATATCTGACAAAAGACATCTTTAAATAACAGCCATCCATGTGTAGTACAGGCCCTGCCACCTGAATAAGCAAAACTTTGCAGATCTAAGAGCTCCTCTGCTTACTTAAGGAGAAAGCTGTGATGTTCAAGAGCTGCATGCCCTTGTTGCTCGCCACAATCTAGGCTGGTGCAGCTGTGATCCTGGATAATAACACAATGAATATAGCATATAAGTTCCCAGTGCTGAAATGACCTCCTCTGGCCTCAGTTCGCTGCCCACTCACCCAACCTTTCCACCTCCTGCGTACTTTAACATATCCTCCGACATAATAAGCCTGCCACCACTAATGTTATAAAGTAGTAATTGTGCCTAATTGGTAGGGAGGTGACAGACCATTCTGGTAATGTTGTGAAACTGTAAGAAAAGGGGAGTGAGAGCATTCACAGGCCCAGCAGTAATTATCCACTAATTTGGCCTGTTTGTGTAGGGACAGCTCATTATAGCCCTTAAGAAACCCCCAAATAAAGGAAGAAAGTTGGTAGGAGGTAAGGTTAAATAATTAGTGTTCAGCAGATTTAAAAAAAACACACCAAAGAACAGGATAAAGGGGGGAAATGTGATGAGAGTAACAACAGAGAATGGTGCAATATCCTCCCATAAGTGAGTTTTACGTATTTGAGGGAATGTCAGAATCATATGAGATACTGAAATGATTTTAGGTGGTAAACATAGCTTGTGACTGTTATTTTATTTCTGTAATTAGAGCAGTCATCAACATTTTGCACTTTATAGTGCTAGCTTTATACTCTTTAAGTGACTTGGTGAATTAGTATTGAAAAGGACGACTCCATTCAAATGTAGTATTTTCGAGATTTTTCATTGTCACTAAATGCTCTGGTGTATGCTTTTATCTTTACTACATGTTTGTTCTATATTCATCTTATTTTTTAAAAGCCTTGTCTTAACTTCATTATTTAACAATCATTTTAAAACATAAAATAGATGGTAAAGTAAAAGTACACTGGGTTCCTCAACCCAGATTTATAAACAAGCTGGTTATCCGGTTGGTTGTGTGCGTTTTTAATTATTATTATTTATTACTATATGGGACAGTTGATTTTAATATGGTTTTTAATATGGTGGTGGTGGTTGTTAACTGCTGTCAAGTCGGCTTCAGCTTATGGCAGTGGTATGAATTAGAGGCCTCCAAGTCTCTTCATTATGAACAGCTCTGCTCAGGTCTTGGAAGCAGCTAGTCTAATATTCTAGCTTCTATCCAAGTTCATTGACCAAGATCTGCTAGAAGGAGACCTGGCTTCACAAGTGTACCCAAGGCAATGTACAGCATTGAAAATCATTAAACTAAAGCATAAAAGCCATAAAACAATAATAAAATGACTACCATAGCACTATACACTTCAATCAGTTAATAACATAACTCCAAAAGAAGGCTCAAAGGTGCAGGAAACTAATAGCATTTTGTTATTTAAAAAAAAAAAAAAAGCAAAGATAGAAAAATGCAGAAGAGACAGAAGGCAGAAGAGAACCAAAATATTTGGTCTTAAAAAGGAAAGTATGGTAGCCCAAACAATCTTATTAGAGTGTTTCTAGCTGTGACATTGCCACCAAATAGGCCTCATTACTGTACCTATAAGTCTTGCTTCTCAGCTGGAAGCTTTAGCTTCTATCAATATTTCCTCCCCCTACCCTTTAACTGCACGGTGAGCAGTCATCTCTTCACCCTTCAACTTCCTTTGCCTGCCCTGTGTCAGATTCCAATTTCCCCTTGCAGGTAGAGCCCTGCACTTTTCTTTACCATTACAGTTGCTAGATAAGCACTAGCCTATTCTCTGAGATTTCAGGATCAAAAACTGAGACCTGGGAAGGATCCTTGCAATGTCATAGAGCAGAGGCAGGGAACTGTTGGAAGAGAATTGGAACTGGTTTAGGCTCAGTTGATTGTAGAAATGGGTACAAGGGTAATCTGAGTATTAGTATTATGGTAACCCAGTGCTGTGTGTGTGTGTGGGGGGGAGATTTATTTTAAATCTGTCCTGGGGACAAAATGTGCTCAGTAGTGCAGCAGTTGTCACCATTCACAGTAGGCCATCCCCCCCACACATAGCCTTACCTACAGCCTCATGATACATGAGGAGTTTACAGGTCGTTTGCTGCTGCCAGGGCTTGTGCAACAAGGCTCATGAATGGCCCTACACTCTGTGCCATGCTCCAAATGGCACAACAGGCCCAAGTACACAGACTTCTCTTTTTCCCATTATTCTGGAAATTTGGTTACACCAACACGTGTACAAATGCAACACTCATTCAAAAAAACACTTGTCAATTTGTACTCCCTGCTTCAGAAAAAAACATGACAAATCTCATCTGATTTCAGAAGCTAAGCAGGTTTGGGCCTGGTTAGTATCTGAGTGAGAGGCCATGAAGTAATCCCAAGCATATCCAGATATGGCTAGGATAGACTTCTGTCTGTATTGGAAATTGTTTAAAATACCAGGGTAATTATGTTGTCCCTCTTTAAACATCCACACTGTACTTCACATGCTAGTGGAGAATACAACCAGTTTAGTAGAGTTCAAAACAAACACAGCAGCATTTAGCATTAGATTCTTAGCATACATATGAAAACCACAGCTTAGTAAATAACCAAACACCCTTTATCTTTTCCCAAGTTGTTTAACTAACAAAATAACCACTCAAGACTCAAAAGTTAGTTTTAAAAGTACAAAAACATATTTACTCACAGTTGGAGAGCTCTCATGGCAGATACATGAAACATCATCAGAATCGACTAAAACTACCTTAAAATGTTTTAAAACTACATTGTTACAAAAACAATACTCAGGAGTCCCCCGCTGGGGTCCTTTCCCTTCAACGGCCATGTGGTTTGTTAAAGAACATGGCTTCTGGAACAAAGGAGGAAACTTAGACACTCCCCTTCTCCCCAGAACTCCAATAGCAAAACTTCAGGAAGTTACATCAGCTCATCTTGTATGGCTTCTTAGTTAACCCTTCAGTAGCAAAACCATTTCCACTTGCAAACTATATTTTCCAATACCCCCTCTCAGTCCAATAAGTGAGATATAAGTCCAAACTTTGCACGTAGTCTCTGGAATGCATTTCTTGGCAGTGGTCTGGTCAGGATACTCTCTGTCATGTCATTCACTGCACAGTACTTCATCTTCACAATATCTTCTCTCACCAACTAGCACACATTATATCTGGTTCCAATATACTTATTATGTGGCATCATTTTCCCACTTTCAGGCAACTTAACACAATTTAAATTGGTCTCAAACACCTGAGTTGGTTTCTGTTCTAGAATGTTAAAATCAAGAAACAATTTATCAAGCCATTGCATTTCTCTATAGGCCTCTGCCAAAGAAACAAAATGTGCTTCAACATTTGAATGTGACATAATCTCTTGTCTACGACTTGCCCACAATATGGGTGCACCCCCATACAGAAATAGATAACCACTTATTGAACACAGTCTACTATCAACACCAGCCCATTCAGCATCTGAAAAACAAACAAGATTTGGATTAGCATTAGCAGGCAATCTCCATTGAAAATCCATTGACCCCTTTAAATATTTCACAATGTGTTTCACTCCAACCCAATCTTCTTTGGCTCACTGACTTTTTTGTTAAGAATTCCTACAGCATGAGCTATGTCTGGCCTACTATTTGTAGCTAGATACAACAGCTTTCCAATTGCTTTTCTGCACATTGTATTGTTTGGCAAAAGTTCACTATTCTCACTGTTTTTAACAAAGTCTGTTCTCATTGAGGTGTCCACAGGGTGGGCATCTTGCATGCCTAAAGTTTCCAGCAGGTCAACAATCTTCTGCTTTTGACTCAAAAGGAAAAATCCATCCTTGTCTCTTTGAATTTGTATCCCCAAGTAAAATGTAGCATCTCCTAGTTCCTTCAGCTCCACTTCTTTGTTCAAACTCTTCACTACTTCTCTATAGTCAGCATTTCTCTGTGTAGCAATAATCAAATCATCAACATAGGTCAAACCAAAAGTTGAAAAACCATCTCTGAAACTTGTGAACAAACATGGGTCTGCTTCTCCTTGTTTAAACCCTAAATCCTGTAACATCCTGTCTGATTTCTTGTTCCAGGCAAAAGCAGCTTGCTTGAGTCCATAGAGTCCTTTCTTAAGTTTACAGACAAAATGTGGCCTTTCTTGGTCCACAAAACCTGCTGGTTGCCTCATATACAACTCTTCCTGAATTTCTCCATGCAAGAATGCTGTCTTGACATCAACATGCTTTACAGTCATTTGTTTTGATGCAGCTAAAGTAAGCAACAGTCTTATAGTACTATGTTTCACTACTGGGGCAAATACTTCATCATAATCAACTCCAAACTTCTGTGAAAAACCTTGAGCAACCAACCTTGTCTTATAGTGTTCTACATTACCTTCTGCATCTTGTTTCAGTTTAAATACCCACTTGCATCCTATGGCTTTCTTTCCTCGTGGAAGTTCTGTAAGAGTCCATGTTTCATTCTTATGCAGCGCATCTATTTCCTCTTGTGCTGCCTTCTTCCATTGAGCTGCCTCATCCAGCAACATCTGCTCAATCTCCTCTATTTTCTTTGGTTCCTTAGGTAACACCACCCCTGCAAGGTAGCCATATCTCTGTGGAGGGACTCCTCTGTTAGGTCTGAGTTCATACCTGGGAGGTTCATGATTCCGATCCTAATGACTTCCTTCCTGTTCAGCATCTGCTTCGCCAACATCTAGATCAATCATATCAGCTCCCCCATGATTCTCTGAAACATAATGCTTCACAAAAGATTCACTCTCTGCTTCTGAAATCACAGACATGTTATCCTCATGTTCATAGAAATCAACATTATCCTCTTCTTGAAAATCAATCATAGTTCCTGTTAAATCAACTTTTCTGTTTTCATCAAAATATACCACATCTGCTATATACTCTACCAGTCTTTAAGTTCATCACTCTGTAGTTTCTTGTGCCACTTTCGTATCCAATCAGCATCATCTCTTCAGTTGCTGGATCCAGTTTTCCTCTGAGTTCCCTTGGAACATATGCATATACAATACACCCAAATGTTCTAATGTGTTTAACTGATGAGGGTCTCCCATGCCAAATCTCAAAAGGTGTTTTCTCTGTGCCTTTTGTGGGTAGGCAGTTCTGTAAGTAATTAGCTGTAGCAATAGCATTGCACCACATACTATTAGGTAGTCCAGCATTACCCAAAAGGCATCTTGTCATCTCAATTATTGTACAAAATTTTGTTTCAGCAACAGAGTTCATTTCTGGAGTGTATGGAACAGTCTTAATATGTTGTATTCCATTCTCTCTCAAGAATTGCTGTGTATCATTTGATAGGTACTCACCACCTTGATCACTCTTCAAAGCTTTGGGATTCCTTCCAAACATATTTCTCATGTTTGAGCATTTCTCAAACATGGCAACATACGCATGCATCTCGCTCTTTTGTTTGAGCAGGTACATCACAGTGTATATGGAAAAATCATCTATAAAGATTAGTACATATCTATTTCCTCCAAATGAGGGCACTCTCATTGGTTCCATTATATCAGAATGAATGAGGTCCAGAACTCTGTTGGACCTTTTCTCAGTTCTCTCTGGAAATGAAGGCCTTGTTGCCTTTTGTTCAACACACACTATGCATCTCTATGCATTGCTACTATTCTGTTGCCTTTTTATTCCTGTTGCCAAAACTTTCTCTTCAAGTTCCATAACAGCATTGCAGTCACGGTGCCCAAAACATTTGTGCCACACATCTATGCTCTCTTCATTAGTACTGCTTTGTTTGCGTTACATAGGCTTGTTTATCTGGAGGAGTAAAAAAACTTTAAAAGACCATCATTATCCTTATGTGCCTTTAAGTATATTTTTCCATTTTTGTCATTAAATACAGTGCACACATCTCTTTGAAACAATACAGAAAATCCTCTAGCCACCAAAGCAGGAACACTCAAAAGATTTGCTTGAAGTCCTAAAACATATTCAACATTCTCCATTATTTGTGATTCACATCCATCATGTGCTGTAAGATTCAATGTACAAGTCCCAATTGCCTATATAGAAATTTTAGATCCATCAGCAATTTGCAATTCTCCATTATTATTATTATTATTATTAAACTCTATGAAATTGATTTCAGAATTTGTGCAATGACCTGTACTCCCACTATCAACTACCCATTTGATTTTTCCATTATTTCTCTTATTTTGTTTATCATTATTGTCCACAGCATGGAAAACTTTTCTTAAAGCAAACATGCTCACTTTCTCTTTGTATTTGTTTGAATTCATTTGTACACAGTGCCCCCTCTCAACAAAAACTGGTTCTGCAAATTGACTCTGAGCAAGCATGGTCCTGTGTGGAAATGCTTTGTTATTAGTTTGGGGGAAATACTGCCCCCTCTGGCTAAAATCTCCATGTGCTCTACACATCCTGGCAATATGGCCAACTTGATTACAGTCATCCCTTCACATTTGTGGGGGTTAGGTTCCACAGACCCCCGCGAATGTGAAAAATCTGCAAATAACAATTGCCCTCCCCTTCCCCTGCCAAAGCGACCACATGGCCTCCAGAGGCCCTATAGTCACTTTCCCCCACCTCCCCCTCCCTACCCAAGCCTTCATGGGGCCTCCGGAGCATCTCCAGAGGTCCCTTGAAGGCATCCCCGGCCCTCCCCACTCACTCCCCAGGCCTTCATGGGGCCTCCGGAGCATCTCTGGAGGCCACATGATCGCCTCCCCAGCCCTCCCCAGCCCTTCCCCAGGCCTTCATGGGGCCTCCGGAGCATCTCTGGAGGCCCCATGATCGCCTCCCCAGCCCTCCCCAGCCCTTCCCCAGGCCTTCATGGGGCCTCCAGAGCATCTCTGGAGGCCCCATGATCGCCTCCCCAGCCCTCACCAGCCCTTCCCCAGGTCTTCATGGGGCCTCCAGAGCATCTCCGGAGAACCCAGGATTGCCTCCCCAGCCCTCCCCACCCCTTCCCCAGGCCTTCATGGGGCCTCCGGAGCATCTCCGGAAGCCCCAGGATGGGCTCCCCAGCCCTCCCCACCCCTTCCCCAGGCCTTCATGAGGCCTCTGGAGCATCTCCGGAGGCCCCATGACCGCCTCCCCAGCCCTCCCCACGCCCTCCCCACACCCTCCCCAGGCCTTCCCCAGGCCTCCGGAGCGTCTCCGGTGGCCCAGTGAAGGCGTCTCCAGCCCTCCCCCTCCCTCCCAAGGCCTTCGCGGGGCCTCCGGAGGGTCTCCGAAGGCCCCACGGAGGCCTTCCCAGTCCTCCCCAGTCCCTTCCAAGGCTTTTGTCAGGCCTTGCAGGGCCCCGCAGAGGCCTCCCCGGTGCTCCCCAAGGCCTTTGCAGGGCCTCACAAGGCCCTGCGGAGGCCTCCCCGGCCCTCCACCCTCCCTCCCAAGGCCTTCATGGGGCCTCTGGAGGGTCTCTGAAGGCCCCGCGGAGGCCTTCCTAGCCCTCCCACCTCCCTCCCAAGGCCTTTGCTGGGCCTTGCAAGGCTCCGCGGAGGCCTCCCCAGCCCTCCCCCTCCCTCTCAAGGCCTTTGTGGGGCCTCGCAGGGCCCCGCAGAGGCCTACCCGGTGCTCCCCAAGGCCTTTGTGAGGCCTCGCAAGGCCCTGCGGAGGCCTCCCCGGCCCTCCACCCTCCCTCCCAAGGCCTTCATGGGGCCTCTGGGGGGTCTCTGAAGGCCCCGCGGAGGCCTTCCTAGCCCTCCCCGCTCCCTCCCAAGGCCTTTGCGGGGCCTTGCAAGGCTCCACAGAGGCCTCCCCAGCCCTCCACCCTCCCTCCCAAGGCCTTCGCGGGGCCTCCAGAGGGTCTCTGAAGGCCCCGCAGAGGCCTTCCCAGCCCTCCCCCTCCCTCTCAAGGCCTTTGTGGGGCCTCGCAGGGCCCCGCGGAGGCCTACCCGGTGCTCCCCAAGGCCTTCGCGGGGTCCTGCAAGACCCCCCGGAGGCCTCCCCGGCCCTCTCCCCTCCCTTCCAAGGCCTTCGCGGGGCCTCTGGAGGGTCTCCAAAGGCCCCATGGAGGCCTCCCCAGCCCTCCCCGCTCCCTCCCAGGGCTTTCACGGGGCCTCCGGAGGCCCTGTGTCATGGTTTTGGGGGGGCCCAGGGGGGCCCTCCCAAAACTGTGAATAATCAAAACTGCGAATGTCAAGTTCGCGAATGTGGAGGGGCTACTGTACATTTAAAACAACAACTTTCCTTTTGGCTTTAAGTGGGGGGAGTTTTACTCTCTTTGTTTGCAATGTAACTTTGTTCATCCATACATCTCCCTGCCACTTCTTCACCATAACTCTGTCCCAACTTGCATAATATTTCCTGGGTTTTATCACAATTAAAAACTTCACAAAAACTGCTCATGTTTTAAATTCTCAAACAAAATTAATTGTGCTCTAGCATCTGTGGCCCTCCAATATTAGCTCTCATTGGGATCAACTGGCTGTAATTTCTGTAAACAATCTATAACTTCGGCTGCTTCAAACTCACTTAAAATCTTTTCTTTCCACTATAAAAATGCCCCCTTAGGCAGTTATTTTGTTTCAAATCTTCAATCACCATTTTTCACTCACACAGTTGTGATTCTTTCTAGGTTGTCGTTTCTCTTCAAGACTTGTTCGGCGTGAGTTCTCAAATAAGGCTGCAGCATTGTGGATAGTGTGTCTCCATGCCTCCTGATTTGAGGCCAGGGTGGACCATTGTTGGTGATCAATTTGGCAGAGCCTGAGATGTTGTTTCAGGGAGTCCTTGTATTGCTTTTTTGGAGCGCCCCTCTTACACTGACCCGTGGTGAGTTCTCCATAGAATACTATGTTTGGGAGGTGATGGTCCTCCATCCTATAAACAAGCCCTGCCCAGCGCAGCTGTGTTCTCAATATCATGGCCTCAATGCTGGTGATCCCTGCTTGCTCAAGGACAGCAACATTCTTCACATAGTCGGTCCAGTGTATATTTAGGATTATGTGTAAACAGTGCTGATGGAAGCATCCGAGGAGTAATAGGTGGTGGCGATAGGTGACCCATGTTTCAGACCCATAAAGGAGAATAGACAGTACAATGGCTCTATATACACTGATTTTTGTGTTTTGCCTCAGGTGTTTATTACTCCACACTCTTTTGTAAAGTCTTCCAAATGCACTATGTGCCTTTGCTAATCTGTGATCGATCCCTTTGTCAATCTTGGCATCTGAGGAGATGATGCTTCCCAGGTAGGTGAACTTCTGAGCGGACGTGAGCACAGAGTTGCCGACGGCAATATGGGGATGGTGGTATTCGTCCTGTGGTATAGGCTGGTAAAGAACTTCCATTTTCTTCAGGTTGACTTCCAGCCCAAACAGCTCTGCAGCTGTTGCGAAGCAGGATGTTAGACGCTGCAGAGCTGCTTCTGTGTGGGCAACAAGGGCAGCATCATCAGTGAAGAGCAGCTCATGGACTAGATAGTTTAGAGTCTTAGTACGAGCCCTCAGACGGCTTAAGTTAAACAAGCTACCATCAATACAGTAACATATATAGATGCTGTCGTCTTCTTCGACCTCTACTGTAGCCCTTTGGTGCATCATGCTGAAGAAGATTGTAAATAAATTTGGCGCAAGAACACAAACTTGCTTCACTCCATTAGTTATTAGAAAGGGCTCTGAAAGAGCATCACCATATCTGATTTGACCGTGCTGCCCCTTGTGTAGCAAGATAATCATTTTAAGGAATTTGGGGGGACATCCTAGTCTTTCCAGGATCTGCCACAGACCTTTCCTACTCACGATGTCGAAGGCTTTGGTGAGGGCGATAAATGTTACATAGAGACACTTGTTCGGCTCTCTACATTTCTCTTGCAGTTGTCTAAGGGCAAATACCATATCTGTAGTACTCCTATTGGCTCTGAAGCCACGTTGGCTTTCAGGAAGAAGTTTTTCTGCAATAGCAGGAACTAATCTGTTCAGGAGTATCCTTGCAAGGATTTTTCCAGAAATAGAGAGCAGTGTTATGCCACGATAGTTTGAGCAATTGGATTTTGCTCCTTTTTTCTTGTACAGGGTGATGATGACTCCATCTCAGAGATGTGATGGCAGTTCCCCCTTTTCCCAGCAATTCACAAGGAGTTCATGGAATTTATCATGGAGTACATGACCTCCATGTTTCCAAATTTCAGATGGGATTCCATCGATCCCAGCTGCCTTGTCGTTTTTCATCTGCTGTATGGCCTTAAGGGTCTCTTCCAAAGTGGGAGCTATGTCCAATTCATTTTTCATCAGTTTTTGTATCATATGTTGGATAGCTGAGCCTTGGATGACTCAGTTGGCACTAAAGAGACTTTGAAAGTGTTCAGCCCATCGATTCAGGATGGAGGCTTTATCAGTAATTAATGTTTGACCATCTGTACTGTATAAGGAGCTTTGGACCTGATAAGTAGCTCCAAATACTGCTTTAAGAGCTTCATAAAATCCTATAGAATCCCCCAGATCTGCACAGCGTTGTGTCTTTTCTGCTATATTGATCCACCACTTGTTCTGCATGTCGCAGAGTTTTTGGTGAAGTTTACTACATGTGAGATGGAAAGCTGCTTTTCCTACATAGCAAGTTGGCTGAGCGAGGTAAGCCTGGTGAGCAGTTCTCTTCTTTGCCAACAGCTCCTGGACCTCTTGGTTGTTTTCATCAAACCAGTCTTGTTTTTTCTTTTGGGAGAACCCGAGGGATTCTTCCGCAGACTGGAGGATACTGTTTTTGATATGTTGCCAAAGCACTGTAGGAGAAGGATCTGTAGGATGGTCTTCAAGTTTTGTTTGCAGGTTTGCCTAGAAGTTGTTTCTCATGGTAGCTTGTTGAAGATTGTTGATTTGGAGTCTCTTCTTTAAGATGTCACCCGTCTTAGGTTTAAATTTAAGATGAAGATTTAGTTTATATCTGACGAGGTGATGATCTGTCTGGAATTCTGCACTGGGCATCACTCGAGTATGGCAGACATCGCGAATGTTTCTCTGGCAGACTAGAACATAGTCAATGAGGTGCCAATGTTTGGATCAGGGATGCATCCAGGTTGTCTTCAAGCTGTCTTTCTGCTGAAAGATAGTGTTTGTAATAGTCAGCTGTTGTTCTGCACAGAACTCTAGCAAGAGCATTATCATTGCAATTTCCAACACCATGCTTGCCTACGACACCTTTCCAGGCTTCGGAGTTCTTTCCTACTCTAGCATTGAAGTCACCAAGGATAATAATTTTATCTTCTATGGGGACTTTTTGTATTAGTTGGCGTAGGTCTCTGTAGAATTTGTCTTTCTCTACAGGGTCAGCTTGCATAGTTGGGGCATATATACTAAAGAGAACAACATGTGGGAGGCGTAAGGAAATAATGCGATCAGAGTGTCCTGTTGGCAAGGTTTCGAGTTTGGAGGCAATGGAGTTTTTAATCATTAAGCCTACTCCTGAAGATGTTTTTCAGTTTTGGGTTTGCCAGACCAGTAAAGTGTGTACCCGGCGCCGTGTTCTTTAAGGCTGCCTTCCTCATGGAGACGAACTTCACTAAGAGCAGTGATGTCAATATTAAGTTGTGATATCTCATGACTAGTTCATGGGCTATTA
This sequence comes from Gambelia wislizenii, assembly GCA_030847615.1. Classification (NCBI taxonomy): domain Eukaryota; kingdom Metazoa; phylum Chordata; class Lepidosauria; order Squamata; family Crotaphytidae; genus Gambelia; species Gambelia wislizenii. Next base: position 381,744,778 of record JAUMIR010000002.1, on the reverse strand, counting down.
GAGCAGAATGACGCTCAGGCCGTCCACTATCTTCAGAGTCTTGCATGGTTCTGATGTTCCAGCATGCAAGCGTCAGTTTATTTACACCTTTGGAGGCCGGTGTGCACCTTTGTTTCTTTGCCTTGGTTTGACCGCATCAGAAGATTCCCGTTGGCTGTGGCTAGCCAACCAGGTAGTTGGGGATTAGCTTTTGTTAGGCCACCTTTTCTAGGCCCCTCTCCATATGGAGCAAGCAGTGCTTTCCTTAAAAAAGGCTGCTTGGTCGTTTAGGATGCTGCCGAACAAGACTGTCATCTCCCGGGTTGTCCTCGAATGAGCAAAGTCCTGAACCGCCTGCATGGAGGGTTGGTTCTGCAGCTTCCAGTGCATCTTTACACCTGCCATTTTGTCCCTTGCCTATCGCTACAGGGCTTTTTTTTTAAATTGGATCTGTCCTTCAAGCCTGTGCAATGGATTTGTCTGGTGGAGCACAGCGTGCACAGAACTGGCCTCACCCTTTAAACCAAAGGTTCATCTACTTGTCTTGCAAGCATGGATGGTAGCAGTGAGGTCCTCAGGCCATAGGTTTGATTAGAGTTTCCTTCTCTTAGATGGTTGACCTTACAGGGTTGGATGAGCACCATCTGCTCGGGTTTGGGATTAGACTTTCCTTCTCCTAAGATGGTTGCCATAAGGCTAGAGCGCCCATCCTGCCCTTTTACGCTCTTTGTTAGACCCTTCGGTTTTGACCTGTCTGGCATGGGAGACCCTACCGGTGGCTATTGTGCCACCGCCAGCATAGTTCAAAACATCATTAGGGTACGCAAGCCTCTCTCCCACAACATGGGGGCATCAATGGAGTGGATGTTGGGATATATAGGCAATCTAACATGCTCTGGTTATGTACTTCTGTGAACAGCTAGGCTTGAATGTAAACAGAAAGGATGAGATACAATTTCCTGTTGTAACCTGAAAGTCTTCCAGAAGGGGGAAGACACACAAGGACGGGTTTGACATTGACTCCCTCCGGAGGCAGCAGCCTCAAAGGGGGTCTCCTGTATCTTTTGTTTTAGAGATGTAGCTATCAAGATATATTTTGTTATTCCTGTCTATCTTCAAGTTTTCTTCCTGTGTGCTGAATTATCACACATGATGTTCATGAGTAAAGGCATTTTATATGATTTTAAACTACTTTGGAGTACTTTGATTGTTTGAGGTAGACATAGTTTGTAAAGGATGGGAAACAGGATGAATGGCTGTATAAGGTCTGTGTGTCTGTAATTGCTACATTTTGCTGCATGTGTTTTAAAACAGAGACTCTGCTAAGTTTGCTTACTTAAGGGGAATAAAGCCAACTGTTTCTTTGGCACCAATTTTAAAAGTATCCCCAGTACAGTAATAATAACATATTCCTTTTATCTTACACTATTCTATCAAAGCCTAAATCCAATTACCTGTTAGCATATTATCATTTGAAATAATATATATTTTAAACTTCTTTTTCCCGTGTCTGCTTATGTCTCTCTGTCTACTGGGCTATTTCTGTACTTGCAAGCCATGCTTTGTCTAGCAGCTGGACTGCCTTGTTCATTGTAAATGATATGAATCCTAGCATTCTCTCTAGAGACTACTTGCTATAATTGTAGCTAATTCGTTTGTGGTTAGCTGATTCCAGGTAATTTAGAATGAGGGATGTCTGATAAAGGAGCATTGTTTTGAATATGCTTGCAACCAAAATGGAGGGTGTCTTCATCTCACAACCAAAATGGAGGATGTCTTCATCTCCATTTTGTCTATTTTTCTCTCCTCTCACAAGACTACCAGGCTAGAACACTAGATGGGCCATCTAGATAGCGGATTAAGTATAAGGCAGCTTCCTATGTTCCTAAACAAACTTGATGCTCAGCCAGTGAGCGCTAGTGATAGTTGAGAATCCCTTAAAGCAAACCCATATATAAAAATTAAACTTCCTTCTCCCCCCACCCCAGTGCTGAGATTTATCTATTTTCCTAGAGATTCAAGGAAGCCTAATAATCATGTGACCCCTGAAAGCATAGTTATTCTCTGAGAATTCAGCCAGCACCCTGAGATCTGATAACTCTACTTGCTATTCCATAAAACACCATGCACACTTATTATTCTGTATATATCACAATGAAATCATGGGGGTGAGGGAAAAATATTCTACACAGGCAAAGGAATTATTGCAACACAAAATAGAAATTATACACTAATAAAAAAACTGAAATTCTTACATTTTTAAATAATAAGAGTGGCATATCTTGTACAATGAGTCAAGTTTAGAGGAAAGAGAAGTGAAATGAAGTTTGGGAAACACTGCATTGGAGTAAAGATAAGAAAATCAGGATTAAAGATTGAAGAACACTGGAGTGTTGTGCAGGTTATTTTCATTTTCTGTCTTTGCCTGGAATCCTGACACCTGTGAAGTTATTGGCATAATTTTCACCGACATTTGCAGAGTCAAGCCAAGGGCTGGTCCCAAGTAGAGTATATCCTCTGAATCATTGAGACTTCCAAATGTTTTGATTTCAAGAGGCCTTGTACTGCACACTGGTAGACCACACTGTTTAGGTGTATCAGTCTACCGATTGCTATGATCCACTCCCACATGTAGGTTTTATTCTGAAACTATATTGGTTTCTCCATTCCAATATGTGTCAAGACTTGTGCACGTATGTGCCTTCAAGTCGCCTGTTGGCTCATGGTGATCCCATGAATTTCACAGTGTTTTCTTAGGCAAGGAATCATCAGAGGTGGTTTTGCCAGTTTCTCCCTCTGAAATATAGCCTACAGCACCAAGTGTTTGTTGGCAGTCTCCCATATGAATACTAACCAGAGCTGACTCTGTTTAGCTTCCAAGATAGATGGGATCTGGTACCTTTAGGATATTTACTTACCTGGAAGTAAGCCGACGTGCCTTCTCGAGCCAGTAAAGCTATAACTTGAATTTTGATGCTTCCAGAGTTGAGTTCCCTCTATTCATACTAGTAAATTGAGAGCAGTACCAGGAGCATCTGAGAAATCTACACCTCTGTGGGCCAGACCATTTCTCAACTGTTTGCATACCCTATAACTATCCAGTTTTGGAAGGGACAGTCCTGATAAATCCTCTTTCATCCCACTTTTCCAGCTGATTTTAAGATGGCTCAGTTTTTCTCTCTTCCTCTCACTTTCCCCCTTTGTTCTTAGATTCATCCAATTGCTGAAAACTGAATTCAAAGTGCAAAAGTAGGTTGCACTCAATCAACTCAGGAGGAGGGAGGGGAGGAGTGGGTGGAATCTTGCCCTACCCAGTAGACTCAGGCAAAAGCAAACTTCTGCATCCTCTCCTACCTTGTAGCTTTTCTGTTCTTCCTCATTAATAATTTTTGCCATCTTGACATACTCTGATATTGCTTGGCCCATTATATCCTAGTTTTCATCCCTGAAATATTGGAGGGTATGTGTTTGGTGTATTTTAATATAACATTACTGTACAATATTGCCTTATGTCTCTTCTAATGGTTGAGATGCATTTAGCATAAATACAGTGAAAAGGGTGCCTTTCACAATTCTTGGCACTTATATGAAAAAGTAATTGAAGAATGAAAGCTTCAGCATGGAGTTTTTATAGTGCTTACACTACCTTCTGAAACATGGTATTTATTTTAATAATTCTGACTGTTCTAATGGGGGACTTGAAACATCAGTACTACCTTGTTATCTAATTTCTTTACCCTGCAGTTCCTATTGCCATGACATCTGTGTCCCAATGAACTTTTTAATGTAGTAGATGAGAAGGATATTGATTAATCAAGCCAATTCAAACCTTGGCCTCTCTCCTTCTCACACTAGTAAGGGTGGCAATTAATCCCACTTTGGGTTTTTGTGTTATATGGGCACCTGTTTATGAAGAACTGAAATGAGACCACTCCTCATTTTGTATAGGACAGTGAACCCCCAACAGATGGTGATAATGTTCATTCATTCGTCAATACAGGGTCTCACAATAGAAGAACTGAACTGAAGCACACCAGATAAGAAAACTATCATTTCCTCTTGATTTGTTACATTTCAGTGTTCAATTTGAAAAGAGAGGCATTTTGTCCTAACTACATTCACCCCACTAATGATGTTTGTTGATCAAGAATCCTAATACTTTCATAAAATCTTTCTTTTTAAATGCAGTCTGTTGGATCTGGTGTACATCATCAGAATTAACCTTTTCTAATTAACACAGTTCATCTGGTTCCCTGAGTTGTTATGGTCTGGAATGTCAAAATCAACATTTTAGCATACATAATTCACTTTGCAGGTAGACACTTTCAAAAATGTAAAATGCAGCTCTGTGGCAATGTGCATTCTAACACGGTGTACAACGATAGCTTTTTAATTTTTTTTAACCTCTGTAGATGGCATAAATGAAATGATGCCATGTTTGCATACAAAATAAATCTCACCTAGCTCATATTTAGACTTTTGGTAGGATCTTGGGAGCTTGACTGCAGGCCTGTTCCTTAAAGTAGACCTAATGAAGACACTGAAATTTTGGAGCCAGTCAGTTGACACAGTTTCATCAACATTACTGAACTCACTAGCAATATAGTAGTTTAAGTGGTAATGAATCACCACTTCAGGGGAAAGTACCAAGTTACAAGAACATTCAGAAGTGGGCCTTTCTTTTTTACTGAACACTAGCAAAACATTTTATTAAAAACATACTTAGAATCTTTCTCATGCACAATTCTTAACATCCAAGAACCTTTTACTATGGAGATTATCAGACAAGAACGCAAAAAGCGTTCCTGTCCCACAATCTCCAATCCCATCCCTGTCCCGGCACAGTAACCCTCCCCATCACACTTACCTTCTCTTCTCTCAACAGGCAGCCCAGGAATGAATGGAGCTCTAATGGAACTCTGTTCACTTCCTGGACTGAAATCCTATCCATTCTTACAAGAAGAGCATGGAAAATTCAAAAATAAAAAGTTAAATAACAAGAAAAAAGTTTTAAAAAGCACATAAACACACTAAAAAAAATAACAAGTAACCTGGAGAGGTTTATAAAAAGAGGATAGCCTGCCTTGTTTTCATGATCCCACCCAGAAGTGTTCTGGCAGGACCGCCCATTGACGTTGTGTTCACAATGGGACAATGGCATGAGGCTTCAGACACTGGCAATGCCAACACCAAAACAGGACCAGCAATCTATTGATGGCTTGGCCTGTCAATAAAAAGAAATGCTAGAATAACAACAGCAGAACGCAAATGGATCACATTGTGTGATATTGGCATCCTTTTGCATTCCAATGTCGTTATTCTGGTGTCACATTAGCCGCGTCTGATAATCTATATATTGTAAAGATCTTGTCCCGCACATGATGCCACTCTTAGAATAGCTCAAAAGGGTTTTGAGTATCACTTTATGAACACAGTTTACGTATTTCTTGAGGCGTTACTTTAGAAAAAGGACTGCATTTATTGATCATGTTCTAAAACAATAATTTTCAAGACTAAACTATTTTGTCACACTACACTGTTATAGTGCTATTAACTGTTTAACTGCTATTAACTTTAACTTTAACTGTTATTAACTTTAACTTTATCTGTTTAACTTTAACTGTTATTAACTTTAACTGTTATGGCTGCCTCCTGTGTAATTCTGGGGTATGTAGTTTAATGAGGCCTAAGAGCTCTTTGGCTCAGAGTTCTAAGTTCTCCTCCCTAAACTGCAAATCCCAGGGTTCTACAAGAGGCAGCCATAGCAGTTAAAGTGGAATAGTAGTGCCATAACAGTGTAGTGTGACAATCAATTTCAATGCTACATATTTCCAGTCTTGGTTTATTTCTTCTTATAGACAGATACCGATCTTGCTTGAGAAACTGTACTTCTGCTCTCACATAATTAACATAATTCTGGCTGATGACCCTATGGCTTTATTGAGGGATACAGGATCATTATGCTCTTTTTTTCACCAGCTTCTACCTCTTTAAATAGAGTTATGCAAAGGAATAGCTTCACTGATCTGTAAGGATATGAGAGGCAGAAGACAATGGCTAGGAAGGTCTGGTTGCATTGTTCCTTTTCCAGCATTCTCTAGCCCAGTGGTCTTTAAACAGAGGCTGGATGGCCATCTGTCAGGGATGCTTTGATTGTGATTTCCTGCATGGCAGGAGGTTGGACTGGATGGCCCTTGTGGTCTCTTCCAACTCTACAATTCTATGATTCTAAGATAATAGCTAACATGACCACATGTCTAACTGGCCTAGCAGCTCAGCATTTAAGGGTGTGCTCTCCAATTTGTCTAGCAAATACTCTGCTGAGAAAAACTAAGGCTCAGATGACAGTTCCTGTGGTCATTGGACATATTGGCTGTGGATGATGGGAATCATAATCCATTTTATTTGGAGATGAAGAGTGTACTACAAGATTCCTAACTGGCTGGGATCATGCTGTGAAAAAGAAACACTAAAAGGCAACATGACACCACTGTCAAATATGACACCACGCATCAGAAGATCAGAGTTTCAATTTTAGGATGCCAACATGTTGCCACTTAAATAAGCACCCCACAAGCATCTTAACAGTGGGCCTCATTTAAATGGGAAACTAGCTGTGTGGTATGCTATCTGTGTAAGAGTATGGGAGTATGATTTTACACCCATTATCATTTAACTCATATAAGCAAGCCTGATGACATATATGCACAGATTGTAGAACAATTGCAAGTTGAAACAGGCTGCCTTTCAATGGACATGTGTCTTGCTGGGAAAGATATTTATATTAACATTTTTGTCCCACTGTACCACTGTAAAAGATTAATGTGTCCAGATACACCACAGATGCTTGAATGTTGTAATGCTGACTTCACTGCACTGGGTATGCCCTTATCTTATTCCTAGCCATCTATTTTTCCATGTTTAGATTTCCCCTGGCAACTATCCCCAGGATTATATGCCTTGCTGTCATTCCCAGTGGTTTCTCCCTTTGAATCCACCTGAGACTTAACACCCACATCCACACATCCTAATGTTGTTTTCAACTAAGCTCAGTTATTACTTGGGTGGCTGACTTCCCAGGAGGTCTCCAGTAGCCTTTTGTAACCTCTCCAAGGGATAACCTTGCTAAACTTTCATTGTCTGTGACAGATAACTCTTCTGCCCCAGTGGATTGCTTAATGGATTGCTCATGTGGATGGCTTGGAGACCAGAGTTACTTCTCTCACTGAATTTGCTGTGGCAATTTTTAGTCCATTCCTTCCACTTGCAAACAGTGTTAGTAAAGGACAGGAGTAAACAGCCACCAAGGATACAGTTCATTAGCCATCAAGCTACACTAAAAAGAAACTGATATATTGGGATATTTTGCAATAATCTATCTATATAGCTCTACAACTATATGCCTATCTGGCAAAAAGTGGGACACCTGAAGTTAATGTTCCTGTTATGATATTCTTAGAAGCATACCCTGAAAATAAGAAACTACTGGCTTAACATGATATATTTATGACCTTTCATAGAAGTAGGGGAAGATCACTTTTCTCCTGGCACAGAAATAGCAATGTTTTGCAGACAGTTTTCATACGTTATATTTTAGGAATGTGCACAAAAAATATGCTGGAGAATCTGGCTTACCACTTTGGATACTAGGCTGGTTGGGTCTGATGCTTTGGGTCTTGCTTTGGTTCTGATCCATTGTGCTTCCATATTGACTATAATGGAGAAATCAAGACAACATACAAAGCTATAACAACCACTGTATGAATTTACAGACATAAGATCCCATTCAGTTCGTATAAAGCCAGCCAAATACCAGGCAAATGGCTTCAGGGTTTTGAGGTGTATGTGTGTGTGTGTTTTGTTTTGCTAGGTGCTTTTAAAATTTGGAACTTCTTAAGGGTACACCTATTCCTACATCCTTTTCTGCCTTCCTGCCCCTGTATTTGACTGGAGTTTCCCTCTAACAGAAAGCTAGGAAGAAATCAGTTGTTACCTGACTGTTCCTAAAATGCATCTGTATCTTTGGGATAATCCTAAAGAATCACTTCATTTTGGATGTGATCCATATCTCTCCAAAACGGCTCACTTCAGGCTTAGAACTTCATTCAAAATGTATTCAGGCCTCTATTAGCTCTTAATTTGGATTTGACCCACTTACAGTATTTTGGGAATATTTGTTGTGTAGGCCACTTTCTCATAGTATGAAGAGTTTATGATGAGTCTTTTCCATGATTTTACTGTTTCCAGGGGGGTAAGTGCACCATATTCTGCTGCTGTTTCATCCCTGAGAGCATTGTTTTGCTTTGTTTTCAAAAGATAACTTCCTTTCACAAAATGGTGAAAAACATGACAGAGGGCTCATCTATACCAGCTGAGATAACTAGGGGCAGCCACGAGTATTCTGTCCTGGGTTACCTCACCAGAGCACTCCATGCTGACAACAGGAATTTGTCCTCACATATGTCATGGGGGCCGTTTACAAGGCGAAATAAATCCTCAAAGAATGCAACAAGAAGCCTGATAGTTCCCACACATTTCGAAGCAACAGCGCCCTTTTCAGAAGGAGGGGGTGCAAAAAACCCATAAGTTGTGCAGTATCAGCTTTCGCTAGTTTTCCAGACTTTTTTGATTAAGTTCGCAAAAATGCGCATAATTTGTCATGGGAGCTAACCATCGTGTAAACTGGCACCTACCTTTTCGAATTACTGTGAGCAGAGCTGAATCCTGATTGGTTGGAGTGACCATTCTGCTTTATCTGGATAGATTGAGGGGTTGGAGAGAAGAAATTCACCCTCCTTCTGCTTGCAGCCCACTTTGGAAAATCTGCTCTGAGCCCTTCCTGTCTGTTTCAAAGGAAGGCTTTGGGGGTTGGGAAGATGATCGGGATGAGCCCCTGCTTCGCTGGTGTGAGTGTGTGTGTGTACATTTGTGTGTGCGGGGAAACAGGCGATTGCATGTTCGTCCTTTTGTTTGTTTGTCCTTCCATTCACTTGCCTTTATTCAAGGCTTCGGAGGCAGGGAAAACAATCAGGAATGAGGCAAGCCCCCGGCTTCTGTGGTGTGTGTTTGTGTGTGCATGCGTGAAGGAAAGAGAAGGAGATCGCTCCACCATGCTTTTGCTTCTTCGTGCTTTCATTCACTCCTTTCTTTATAGAAGCCTTTTAGGGCGGGGAAGACAGGGGGAGTTGACAGATCGCTCTTTCGATGTCTTGTTTGTTTGTCCTTTTCTTTCCTCTCATTATTTATGGTCTCCATGACCCCCTCTTTGCTCCCTCCCCGCCTCCTGCCTGGCTTTAATCATCTGGAGGCGATCCCCCCCCCACACCTTTGCCTCTGTGAACTAAGGAAAACCGAAAATGGCTGCATCTGGCATCATTTTCCGAAGTCATATGATTTATGCGCTCCTGATGCAAAAGAACGGTAATCCAGAATCTTTTGAACTTTTTCCTGTCATGGAACCGGCCCCCTGCTCTATTGCCCGGCACCACTGCTGCCACTCTTGGCGTGTGTCACATTCCCGGAGGCCAGAAATGAGGCACCCAGCATTGGTCACATGCTGGGGGCCTTGTGGTGACCTCAGAGGATTCAATGCAAGTCAGCAGCAGCAGTGCCAGGTGATACAAAAGGATGCATCTGAGGACAGCTGCCTGTTCTCAGTGAGGAGTGCTCTGGATTTTCCTGTAAGAGCCAGAGTAAATCAGGAGATTTGTTTTTTAAAAAAGCATTTTAAAATAGCTTTAAACTATTTTGGGGACTGAACTGGGCTAGTGTCATGAGGACAGTTTGGTCCAGATTCAGGTTTTTGGCCCAGCATCGTCTGGACTGATCAGCCCCAGGATGCTCCCAAAATAGTTTATTAGGCTCATGCAGATAAGCCCAGATGCTCTCTGGAAAACATGCTGGTAATGGGTAGTACATTCCATTACTGGTCATCTTGACCTAGGCCCAGCTAGCTGTTGGCTTTGAGCTTTGCCTTCATGAGTCCCATTTTTTTGGTTTAAGGGTCACATCTTTTATACTCTGTTTCCTTTTCCTCTTCACTCATGTCCTTTTTCTTCTCTTCCCCATCTCCCACAGAGTCCTTCTCATGGTTGCTGAGAGAAATGTTCCCTGCCTTGCTTAAACCTTTGGGCTCTGCCTTCTTGTCTGAACTAAGCACACCAAGGTTCCTCACCCTCTGCCTTCCTTTTTCCACCTTGTTTTTGGATTTCCCCAACAGCATATTTGCCTGCATTTGAGGTGCTTTTTACAGTTTTCATTCTGCCCGAATCTCTACCACTCTTTCCAGGATTCACTCTCTGCCACTTCCAAATCTCTAAACGCTTCTCTGGATAACCTGTAACTGCTATCAAGGTACTCTGCAAATACCACTTGATCTCAGAGTACACAAATGTCCAACCACAAAACCCTGAATATGTATAGAAGCTGATTTCTTGTTCTGTAAAACTGACTAAGAATTTTGTAGCATAAGATTTTTCAGCCCATCTTCATACATTCTGCTATTTCCCTATTTTGAAAATCCTAATCTAATCAAATCTATGCCAGGAGTACTGATATGCTACTGTTTATCATCCTAATTGATTTTTCAGCTGGAAAGAAAGGAGCTGAAAGTTGTATCTCATCATCCCTATCCCTTTGTTCTGAACCTATTGACACAATAGCCCTTTCCTTCTTCAACTATTTATAATAAGATATATATGTTTAATCAAACATATTTTTCATAGAAAAGATACTTCAATCCCTTTTGAAACTGTTCCAATCAAAGTAAGGAGATTTTCAGACACGATTTTCGGGTCTATATATTCCAAAACAGCTCTGTTGCTGCCGTGCGGCAGGGGAGCAGTTTTGGATGACGACGTTGCTCTGCCGAACCCCTCCGTATCACTTCTGTGACAGAATGGAGGAAGCCGCATCATATTTCACTCACGATTGTTGCCCGTGAGTGAAATATGACGCGGCTTCCTCCATTCTGTCACGGAAGTGACACGGAGGGGTTCGGCAGAGGAACAGCGGCGTCCAAAACTGCTCCCCTGCCGCACGGCAGCAATGGAGCTATTTTGGAATATATAGACCCAAAAATCGCATCTGAAAATCTCCTAAGTGTGCGAGAACAATTGCAGGATTGATTATTTTTAGGCTGTAATCCTATGCATGCTTACTTGGGAGTAAGTGTCATTGCATACAAGGGAAGTTATTTTGGGAAAATCACTGCCAGTGTGTTATCAATGAAAAGCAGCTGCAGAAGCATGTTTTTTAAAAGTCCAAAAATAATATCCAAAAAAATGATTTTCAAATCCTCTGATTATTATATGGAAAAATGGCAGTTTTGTACTCTGAATAAAAAACCAGTCTGAGTAAAAGTTATATAGAGAGTATGACTTATAATGACCCTGATAAGTTTTCCTTGGTTTTTCTGGGTTGTGAGGCCATGTTCTGGAATAGTTTCTTTCTGACATTTCGCCTGCATCTGTGGCTGGCATCTTCAGAGAATGGTTGGGTAGGAGTGTATGTGGAGCTTATATGCTGTGAACCCTTGTTGGGGAGTATATGTAAATTTGTGTAATTGAATGGTTGGTTTCTGGGTATAGAAATGCAAGGCTCGTTAGTGTCTGTTTGGTTAATGGTTGGTTGATGGGCCATTATCTGCTGGAACTCCCCTTGTCCCTGGGTGGAATTCCTTTGTAAGTGTTGAGTTTTGATTCTATTCTTCTTCAAAACTGGGAGCCAGATTTTGTTTACTTTTAAGGTTTCTTCTTTCCTGTTGACGTTGTCCAGGTGTTTGTGGATTTCAATAGCTTCTCTGTGCATTCTGAAATGACTGTTCTCATGTTCCTTGATTCATGTTTGCACACTGCATTTAGTGGTCCCTATGTAAACTTGTCCATAGCTGCATGGTATGCAGTAAACTCCTGCAGCTATGAGAGGGTCTCTTTTGTCCTTCGCTGAGCATAGCATTTCTTGGATTTTTTGGTTGGTCTGTAGATTGTTTGGAGGTTGTGTTTCCTCATCAGTTTCTCTATTCTGTCTGTAACTCTTTTAATATATGGTATAAATACCTTCCCTTTGGGTGGCTGTTTTTCTTCTTCATTCCTGTGGTTCTTTCTGGGTCTACTTGCTCTTGTGATGTCTGATCTGGAGTGACATCTGATCGTCTGCAAACTCAAATCAAGGAACATAAGAGAAACTGCAGATTGGGCCAGCCAGAAAAATCAGCAGTAGCAGAACATGTGGTAAACCAACCTGGACAAAAAATGTTATTTAAAAACACAGAAATCCTGGACCAGGCCAACAACTATCATGTCAGAATGCACAGAGAAGCTATTGAAATCCACAAACACCTGGACAACTTCAACAGGAAAGAAGAAACCTTAAAAGTAAACAAGATCTGGTTCTCAGTTTTGAAATACAATAGAATCAAAACTCAACACTTACAAAGGAATTCCACCCAAGCACATAGTGCATATATGCACTATTATATGTAATTTTAAGGGGGTAAATTGTTTTAAGTTATTACTATTGTTATGTATTTGTTTTTATATCCAATTGTTGTGAGCCACCTTGATTGCCTAATAGGCAAAAGGCAGGGTACAAAAATAAAGTTGCTATTATTATTATTATTATTATTATTATTTCCCAGATCAAAAAAGGAATTTCTCTCCAGTCAGGAATCTCTGTTGGGAAGATCAGTGAGAATATTGTGCATTTTTCTCTCAGTAGCTGAATGTCCCAAAATATTGTGGAGGAATTATTCTGTGTAAGTAAACACAAATTTGTGTGTATGTGTTCCAAGAACCTGTTTTCTGCATAGAATATAGATATTTCTGCACAGAAAAAGGTTTTTCTCTGGGCAGAGAAAAGGATTTTTGCCCTACCACCAAACCCTACATGTTTTTCTACAGGGCATAATTCCTCAAAAAATATTTGAAACATTCAAATACAGGGAGAATACTGCAAAGGAGGATTTGTTTTCTCCCACAGCAGGGATAAAATAATTATTTGTCCTAGTTTGAAGGCAGAGTACTCAAGGATTTACATCCCTGTTATCTACTAACAAATTTCTGTAAATGTGCCTTTTAGAAGATTCTGAAGGAGAGGGAGAAAGCCCACCCCATGTGTTTATTGAAAACATGAGAAAGCAGAATGGTATCTACTGCTCACAGACCATGGCGGTGGTGGTGCAGCTTCCTGGCCAGTTCACAATCCCCACATCTTTAATTTTAGTGAAAAGGGGCTCTGTGAAGTGTTCATGATCATGCAGCTCATAAGCATACCCATTTTAGATGCATAGATTTTGGAGGCATGGTTAGCAGCCACTGTCCTGCTTTCCTGTCATGTGTTTTCTGGATTCAGCTGGGGGCGGGATAAGACATATGTGCACACCCTTCAAGATAATAAATAATGTTTTCCAGTTATTGCTTGACATTTGAAAATACAGAATATTCTCCAATGTAGAACAACTAGGCATCATAAAATAAAGTCCATGTTGTTGAATATCTCAAAGATATATTGATATTGTCTGCTTTAGTTGAGAGTGGGTATATGTATGGGGAGGGCACCAAAACACACTGGAGATTTATGTGCATTCCAAGTTTGGATATAAAGTAAAAAAAAAAGACAACCTTGCACTTGTTTTTTATCACATTTGTAACAAGGAGGAGGGATCTGAGGTAGCTATGATGCTTAAATAGTCATAGGTTCTTTAAGGGTAAAACCAAAGGCTCATCTACACAAGGCAGGATATGCCAGCTCCCCAGTCATGGATCTAGCTGGTTCTTCCCCCATTCTCTGCATGGAGTGGGAGGATGTTCTGATGGGCACACTGGCCAGTCTTATCTCTGGCATCCTGTAAATGCAGAGCTTGAAAAAGCTACTTTCAGGGGTTATGGCTCTGGGGAAGCCAAAGTCAAGGATGACCACTGGTTCTTACCCCAGTCTGGCTGAATTCTCCAGCTGGGAGTGATGGATGACAATGATGATGGTGGTCATGGTGATAAAGATAATAGAATTGTATAGAATCATAGAGTTGAAAGAGACCAGAAGGGCCATCTAGACGAACTCCCTACCCTGCAGGAATATACAATCAAAGCACTCCTGACAGATGGCCATCCAGCCTCTGTTTAAAAACCTCCAAAGAAGGACACTCCACACATACCACATTCCACTGTCGAACAGCTCTTACCATCAGGAAGGTCTTCCTAATATTTAGGTGGAATCTCTTTTCCTGTAGTTTGAGTCCATTGCTTCATGTCCTAGTTTCTGGAGCAGCAGAAAACAAGCTTGCTGCATCCTCAATATGACATTTCTGCATGGTCAAACATGGTTATCCTGTCATCACTTAACCTTCTTCTTCTTCAGGTGAAACATACCCAACTACCTAAGCCACTCCTCATAGGGAGGGCATGGCTTCCAGAACTCCCACCATTTTGGTCACCCTCCTCTAGAGATGCTTCAGCTTGTCAATATCCTTTTTGAGTGGTGGTATCCAGAACTGGACACAGTATTCCACATGAGGTCTGACCAAAGCACAATAGAGTGGCACTGTTACTTCCCTCAGTCTAGACACTATACACGTACTCCTGCTGAACAGCCTGAAATGGAAAAAAGACTGCACTACATCCTCCTGTCTTTTCAGGTTTTGCAGGAAGTGCAGAGAATTGGCTGCTGGTACATGAAGAGGGCTCACAAGTTGTAATGCTGGTGCTCTGCTCACAACCTTGCCCCAGATGGTTTTTGAACCTTACAGCTCCCAGCCCCCGTCTTCCCTTTGCTCGCAGTTATTTGAAGCACTCAACACATAAAGAGATCTCTGTGCTGAGCTAATGAACCTAGGTGCCAGCTGAGAATACCTGATGAGTGCCCAGGGTTCAAATCCATTTTGCATTCAAAAGCCAAACTTCTTCATTCTTCAGTGCCACTTTTCTTGAGGTTTGTCTCTGCATCTGGAGACCCAGGGAAGCACAGCAATTTTCTGATACTTCAGCAGTACCCTGAGACATGACAACGCTAAATTAGCTCGAGTACGTGTGAATAGGCCAGATGTCCTAAAAATATTATCACAAGTGCAAAGATCATATAAACTTTGTTAAAAGAGCAATTGTATTCTAACAGCACTGTAACTTGTAGTGGTTCTTACCCTCTTCTTTACCAGGGACCCCCCCCTTTAAATATCTTTTGTTGCCAAGACTTAACTCAAGATTTAAAACCTTAACAACAACAATAATAATATTACACCATCCATTAAGCCTTCCCTCAGAGACATTGAAGGGGAGGGATAACTTTTCTCCTGCTTCTTCCTGCCAATTTGTGGTTGGAGAGGATTGAACAGCAATGTGTAGGCCAAGCCAGTCAGGCTTCCCCTTGGCTCCTGTCATGTGGGTTGAGCAGCCTTCAAGCTTTCATGGATCCCCTGTGAGGACATCACAGCACCCTAGGGGGTTCATGGACCACATGTTAAGAAGCATTGCAGTAGTGGATATAGGTATCATTTCCTATACTGCATAAGAATAACAGAAGACAATTCATATTTGGATAGGATGTCTTTGTTCATTTATTATTGATAGGAACTTACAATTTATTCCACTACTAATTTTCATTTCCCTTATTGTAGATGACAGGAGTGAAGCAGAAATAGGAAGTTGTTGCTACCACTTCCTATCATCATCTTTTATTTTTTTTTAATCCAGAAAATTTATTTTTATATAAAGGGACACAGTGATATAAATCTAAAGTCTGTCTGCCAAAACCATTTTCTTCACCCATCTGACAAAACGGCTCTCAGAGTGGCTTACAAATATCAGTTGAAAAACACCAGTGGTAATTATATGTAAATGCTTGTGTAATTCATGCCATTGCTGTGCTTTGTTATTAAGTGGTATAGCAAAGAAATCCACCATGTCTGTTTCTGCCCCATAAGGTGTGGCCAGTTGCATACCAAAGTGGAGTGATGGGAGTAGTCCATTACTGGTACAGACAAGAAGGGGATGCATTGTCTGTCTGACATGGGGTGAGGGAAAGAATCCTTTTATTTGCAAAAAGAAAAAAAGTGAGAGCTCTTGCAACAGAAGGCCTCATTTATTACCTTTTATGACTTCCTGGATGCTGTGTTTGAATCCCCATGATGGGCGGATGAAGGAAGATGGGTAGGCAACTTGGCCCATAAGCATTCAGATTTCATAATGCTACAGATAGCCAATCAGATCTCTTCTGTGTCTTTGCTCATTATTGGCTCTGGAGAACAGGATGGGCATACCTTCTTTTTTAAAACTACAGTGTTCCCAAAATCTTTCTGTTCTAGTGTAGATGTCCTATGCTCCCCCTCCCATCCAACAAGAAGTAGAAATAATGCCCTTTAACTGAAATTATACTGAAACTTTAACTGAAACTATATATCTCCTCCACCTTTCTCGGGGGGATTTAAAATGCTCTGCTCCAGTATCAAATATGCTTAGTACACTACTAGGTGTGGCAATTACCATGCCTGTTACTTTTCTTAAATTATGCTCAGTATGGGCATTTCAGGGTGATTCCATAAACATTGCCCATATTCACAAGATGCCAGCAGTTTATGCTGGCCCAGGAAGGAAGAGGCCTTTCAATAAACATCACAAAAATTCTTACCACATATTAATTGAAGGATCTGGTATGAGGTGTATTTTTGAAACACTCTTCAGTAAACTTAGGCTTCATCTCCATGGGCTACTTATTATGTTCTGCCCCTATCTGAGAGCCCTGCAGTCCAAAGGATGCAGGGCATTTGCCTTGTTCTTCCACCAGGCAGTCCATACAACCCCTGGGCAGAAATGTGGCTCAGACTGAGGCAAGCTGGGGTAGGGCCCAATAGAGCAGTTTTTAAAAAATACCAAGTGTTCTCCATTTCCACTGGGAGGAAAACAGATCAGGCCCAGTGTGTCTATGGGAACCCTTCCCTGCTGGCCAGCCCATCACTCTAGCTGCCAGTTGCCCTTATTCTTCTGGGTTGGGCAGCAGACATGCAGCATGTGACCAAGGATGGTCACATGCAGGGGGCCTTGTCACATGGTGTAGACTGGCTTCCTGGACTGGGCAGAGCAAGAAAATGGCAGCAGCTGCAGCATTGGACTGGAATTCTGCAAGGACTCTGGTTTGTTTCATCGAGGTAACAGAGGAAGAATGAGCTTTTAGCCGTTCTGGGTTGGGGCTGACGGTACCTGTAGGTCAAAACATTCTGAAGGGCCAGAGGTTTCACACTCCTGCTCTAAAGTGTTAAGTGGAACTACTGAAAAGACAATCTCCTTGGCCAAGCTGAGTAATCATGAAAACCTGTCAGGCATAGAGAAGGAGAAGCATGTAAACAAAGATTTATAGGAATTGCACTCAGCAGTTACATAGAGTTCCGTGCAGGAAGAACATATTTTCATGCTCAGTGTATTCTCATGTCCAGCAGTTTTTATGAAGCAGCATCTACCTTATGTTGATCCAGATCACTGACCTACTTAATTCTGCATTGTGTACTCTGTACTATGACTGGTGGCAGTAACACAAATTCTAAGGTAGGCGTCCAGCTATCCAAGACCTTTGAAATTAGAGTCCCCAAGGACTCTAGTTGTCTGCATACATAGTATATGTTCTACAAGTAGGGTTACTAGGTAAAATAAAGAACAGTCCGCTTCTACTATTAACGGTTGTGTAGAAGAGGGAGTTTTAGCAGGTAACACCTGCTGA
Source organism: Gambelia wislizenii (assembly GCA_030847615.1). Lineage (NCBI taxonomy): Eukaryota > Metazoa > Chordata > Lepidosauria > Squamata > Crotaphytidae > Gambelia > Gambelia wislizenii. Next base: position 381,727,099 of record JAUMIR010000002.1, on the reverse strand, counting down.
AATTCCTTCTTCTGTCCCTTATTTCACCTGGCACTCTATCTACCACCAATGTGACTCACTCACAAGTGTGCTCTGTCAACAGAGAAGGAACTATGCTAACAGAGAAGGACAGTCATGCCTGGAAATTTTTTGTCAGAAATGGAATGGTCCATCTTGTTGTATGAGACATTATCAACCATGTGGGTTGGAATTCCCATAATTTAAGAGGTTAACTTTGAAGAAAAGGTTAATATGGGAAAAGGTTATATAAGGCATAATCCAAGGCTGGCAAGCCCTCTGAAGTGTTTTCAGAAGGTGTAGAAAGATGTAAAGAGAAGGGAAGAATTCCAAAAGTTACTGCAGAGGTTTTAACCCATAGATAAAAGATTATTATTTCATTGTCCTCAAAAACAAGCATAGTGCTGAATTTTCAATTGGTGCCACTTTTCTTAGGTGAGCTCACTAGTTCTTCAAAATATCTTTCTTTTACTGTATAGTCCAAATTGCTTTTCTCCTTCTCTCTTTCCCATTTTTGGTTCCAGAATCCTAAGCCACTCATCACCTTGCGTCAACCTGACCTTACTTTGCCCTAATGCAATGCACAAACCATTAAGCATGTTCTCCTGTAGGATCTTTCCTCCAGCCTAAATTCAGTTTCCTGATCTTGGCATCACAGAATTATAAAGTTGGAAGAGAACCCTGCAGTTTTTGTAGTGCTAACTATATTATAGCTCCATCACACCAACGTGAAAATAAATTTACAACATCAAGTTTGTAGAAGTTATTGCAATTCATAGAATCAGAGTTGAAAGAGACCACAAGAACCAACCAGTCCAAATCCCTGCCTTGCAGGAATACACAATCAAAGCACCCAAACAGATGGCCATCGAGCCTCTATTTAAAAACCTCCCAAGAAGGTTTTATACAGTTTTTAAACAGTCCAAGGCAGTGTTGGAAGAGCTCTTACTGTCAGGAAGATCTTCGTAATGTTTATGTGGAATCTCTTTTCCTGCAGTTTGAATCCATTGTTTTGTGTCCTAGTCTCTGGAGCAGCAGAAAACAAGCTTGCTCCACCTTCATTATGACATCTTTTCAAATATTTAAACATGGCTGTCATGTCACCTCTTCACTTTCTCTTCTCCAGGATAAACATATCCAGCTTCCCAACCATCACAGGGCATGGTTTCTAGACCTTTCACCATTTTGGTCACCCTCCTCTGGACACGTTTCAGCTTGTCAATATCTTTCTTGAATTGTGGTGCCCAGAAGTAGACCACAGCTTATAGTTCATTAAGACTCCTAGATCCCTTTCACATGTACTGTTGTCAAGCCAGGTGTCACCCATCCTGTATCTGTGCATTTCACTTTTTTCTGCCTATGTGTTAACCTTACATTTCTCCCTGTGGAAATTCATTTGGTTAGTTTGGGTCCAGCTGTCTAATATGTTAAGGTCATTTTGAATTCTGTTCCTGTCCTCTGGGGTATTACCTAGCCCTCCTAACTTGGTTCCATATACAAATTTGATAAGCATGCCTTCGAATCCATCATCCAAGTATTTCATAAAGATGGTTAAGGGGAGATATGATAGCCGTGTTTAAGTATTTGAAGAGGTGTCACATTGAGGATGGAGCAAGCTTGTTTTCTGCTGCTCCAGAGACTAGAACACAGAGCAATGGATGCAAGCTCCAGGAACAGAGATTCCACCTCAACATGAGGAGGAACTTTTTGACAGTAAGAGCTGTTTGGCAGTGGAACACACTCCCTCGGAGCATGTTGGGATCTCTTTCCTTGGAGGTCTTTAAACAGAGGCTGGATGGCCATCTGGGCCTGGAGATGTGAATTCATTTAAGTAGCCAGGTATTCCTGTACTACTTCTTTACCTATTCTGTGCTGAATTTCCCTTACTGCATCATCTGCTCCATTTTCCCTACTATTTTCCTTCTGGGAGAAGACCAAGGCAAAGAAGGTGTTGAGTAGTTCTGCCTTTTCTCAGTCCCCTGTTAGCATTCACTACCACTTCCTTGTTCTTCCTTTTTCTATGGACATAACCAAAATAGCCCTTTTTATTGCTTTTAACCTCTCTAGCAGGCCTCAGCTCCATCTGTGCTTTAGCTTTTCTGACTTTCCCCCTACATGAGCTGGCTATTTGTTTGAATCCCTCTTTGGTGATTTCTCCCTTTTTCCCATTTCTTGTATATATCCCTTTTAAATCTTAGCTCAGCTGAAAGTTCTTTAGACATCCATCCTGGTTTCTTTAGACACCTCCCCTTTTTCCTCCTCATTGGAACTATTTGAAATTGTGCCTTCAATATCTCATGTTTAAAAAACTCCCATTCAGCCTGAATTCCCTTCTTTTTTAATATTCCTTACCTCAGGAACACACTCAGTATTTCCCTAAGTTTATTGAAATCCGCTTTCTTAAAGTCTACAATGTTCATCTGATTACACTTAGCTTCCCCTTTCTACTGTATCACAAACTACAGGAGAACATGCTCAATCACACCTAAGCATCCTACCACCCACCCATTCACCAGGGCATCATTGTTGGTTAAGATCAGATCTAATACAGCTGATCCCTTTGTTACCTCTTCCACCTTCTCAACAATGAAATTGTCTGCAAGGCAAGTGAGGAATTTGTTGGAAATTATATTCTTGGAATCTTTTCTTTCCTTCCCATGCATCTTCCAAGATTGTCTTCCTCCATACACACACATACATAAACACATTTTAAAATGCTATATATTCATCACATTAAATGCTTGGTCTTTGCATCATCCTTTCCACAGGAAGGTTCTGCAGCCATTCAGATACTGCAACTGCAAGACCTAGCAGTCCTAGCTAGTATAGCCAGTATTCCTTGCCTAAGAAAACCCTAATGGAATTCATGGGGTTGCCATAGGTGGACAGGCAACTTGAAGGCATACACACATGCGCACATGTGCACGCACTCACACACACTGGCTCTGGCCTAACTTCATGCTAGCATAATGGCTGCATCCCTGGGATGGAGGAGGTTTTGATTGGATATACCTCAGTTCCTCCCTTGCCCTTGCCCTTGCCCTTGCCCTGTTATCCTATTTCACTCTTTTGCAGAAGAGGTTTGTGTCAAATTCCAGTCCTCTAAAACTGGCATATCTTTGTGTTAGGATTGCACTGTTGCCTAGGAATAATTCCTTGTGAATTTGTTGAAGCTAACTTCTCAGCAGACATGCAGAAAATTTAATCCTAAAGTTCCAATCTTAGACAAACTTTCCTGGAAGTAAGTTCATTAAACACCAAGAGGTTTATTTCTGTCTGAACATGCATAGCCTTTATGTGTAAAATAGCAATAGCATTGATATTTCTATACTTATCACTGCCAAAGCACTCCCTAAGCAGTTTACAATGTTTCTAGCTAATTGCCCCTAACAAGCTGGTTACTCATTTTACCGACCTACGGAAGGATGGAAGGCTGAGTCAACCTTGTAGCCCTCTAGGATCGAACTCATAACAATGTGGCTTGCAGGACTGGCATTTAATCACTGCACCATCAGGGCTCAGTGGTTTAGCTTAGAAGCGTCTAAGGCTTGCCTTAGGGTAGATTTCTGAGCTGAACATATTAGAAAAAAAGAAAAATTAAAATGAATCTATCAGAATCAAAGGGGCAGAAGTAGCCCTCCCTCCAACTCCTTTGCTGTAGGTAGTTTTGTTCTCTCCATTCCCCTAAATTCCCATTTTATGCAAGAAAATATTCAT
>JAUMIR010000002.1:381550885-381718385 GCA_030847615.1 Gambelia wislizenii | reverse complement strand
TGTGTGTATGCATGCTTGTCCATGAGACAGTAAGACAGTGAGGATTTCCTACATGACCACCTAAACAAATACTATGTGCACATAGGTCCCCTAAGACTTAGGGCTGGTCTAGATGAGGGAATAAAATGTGGATTGGTGTGAACCTATGCCAATTTGCTACAGCTTTCATCTGTTTCAACTATCTTTTTGCAAGGTTGCTGGTGTGTGAAGCTATCCTTGCTTGTGTTCACATGGAGGCATGCCAGCAAATTAAGATGGCAGGTGCGAGTGAATTACATGTGGTTCTATAGACCCCAAATTACCCCTGCCAAACAGTGTTTTTAAAAAAACTAAATCCAAGATGCAGAAGATCAATCGTCTGCTGAAATAACAAACAAACAAACAAAAAGGGGGCGGGAGGCTGTTTCATCGCCTGAGCACACGATTGCTATGGCAACAATCCAACATGTTGGTTCAGGGATCTGCCTTCTTAGCAAGCTCCGCCCCAAACACACACATCTGACCAATCAGCTATCCTATTCAGCAATGTGCTGTGATGCGATTTTGTTGTCCTAACAAGCAGGAGTGCACATTTCCTCCACAGTTTAAAAAAAAAAAAAAAAAAAAACCTCAGGAAAAGCCCCAAGCCAAAGGCTTTCCCCCCATAGTTTCCCCAAACTTTGCTCCCCCTCCCTCCAAAAAGGATGGAATGCTGAGGGATCCCATTTGGATACAAGGGATTCTCTGTGGATCCCATGAGAATTTATTTTACTGTCTGGGCTACCCTTTAGTTCCACGCAGGCTAATAGTCCTAATACTGTATTTGCATACTAATTTTAGTGTGGTGAAAGAGCTATGCAACAGATTTACCATTATTTGCTAGATTTTGTTATCAAAGAATAGTAAAGTATGACTAAGAAACTGCCTAGTTTAACTGATATTATATCTGTTTGTGTATAACATGCTCAAATTTTATTTGATGTCTTTTCATGGCTTCTGTTTTAACTGTTATAATATTAATTTTTAATAGTTTAATTACTTTTCAGATTTTGTATGTTGGCAATATTTAACTATGTTTAACTGTTTGAAGCAGCATTGAGTCCCAAACAAGGGGGAAAGTTGGAATATAAATTAATTAACACCACCAACAATTTGACAGAACAATTCATTCATGCAGAAACATCTGAATCCCTGCTATATAAGAACAAGAGTATTTATTTAGTGTTCCACTAGAGATGTGGAATTACAAACACAAGATTTTGGTGATCACTACACCAGAACAGTACCTTGATAACAAATGATGCACAAGAGTCAGACACAGTTTTCATGAAATTCATGGTCAATTGTTAGCCCACATTAAGTATGTATTATATAAAATAACTCTGAGCAAGCTGCATATATGTACATGCACACTGACTTACTCTTCCAGATAGCAGGGCATGCAGGAACACTCATAAACTCATAAGTATAAACTTCATACTACTTCTCCCAAATTGTATCCATAGATCTATGCTCAAAGCAACCTGTTTTAGGGTTTATAGTTTGTCAAAGGTTCCCAAATAGAGACAATGTGGTGTAGTGGTGAAAGGATTGGATTAGAAATGGAGAAATCCAGATTCTGTTTCCCCACTGAGACATGAAACTCACTGAGTGATTGCTGAGTGAAGAGGACAGCCAAGTATGCCATCGTGGGCTCCTTGGAGGAATCTTGGCATACAGGTGTAACAATTTTTAAGAAACAAACTTATGAAATTTACTCATCCCTAAAAAATCTCTTTGAAAAGCCACTAAATACTAAAAGCCATACTAGATGCCACACACTTGAGTTTGGGTTTTTAAACCATTCATTGAAGCTATCCTAACTGAACAAATTTGCCTACAAATTCCTCCCAGGGATGAGTATACTGTATACACATCTTCATGTTACCATCTTGACTGTAGATACTACAGTAAATGTTCCATTGACCATTACACTTTTAATGGGGTTTTCTGCTTGTCCAATGAAAGATATGTCACTGTGAAATTATTTCTTCCACAAGAAGCCTTTGGAAAAAAGAATGAGAACTGACTGTAGGAACAACCCATCACATTTCAGGAAAAAAAAATAGCCCTCACTAACTCTGTGAAGGTACAACCCACATACAAATACCTTTGTGCTGAGCCAGTGAGACTTGGAGCCAAAGAGGAGGAGATGAGAACCAGACTTAAAAACCAAACAATAAAACCAAACATTTTCCTCTTCTAGTACTGCCTCCCCTGAAACTTGTCTCTTCACTTGCGGAAGCAGAAGCTGACAGTTCTCCCTAATTCCTTTTCCTTCCATTTTAAAACTATTATATATATGAAAATGAAAATCAAATCTAAAACTTAAAACATGACAAAAACAGAACTTGATCTTATTAACTTTTCTTTACAGGGATTCTCTCTAAGTTCTTCCTCTCTCTCATTTTTTTAATTAGGTAATTATATCTCACAGTGTTTTGCTTCTTTACCTCTGCTCCCCTTTTAATTAGTAATAATCCTCTAAACACTGCTTTTCCAGCATCCCAAACTGTTTTCATCTTGCACTCCTTGTTATCATTTTCCTTAAAATATAATGTGATCTCTTTTTTCAGACTCTTAACAAACTTTTCATTTTTCAGTAAGTTATCATTTAATTTCCAATTTGATGTTCTCTTATTTGCTTTCAATGTTAATTTAATCGGAAAGTGATCTGATGTAATTTTTGCCAGTATTTCCATGTCAATGATTTGTGGCATCAATTTTTTAGAAACCCAAAACATGTCCAATCTTGACATGGACTTAAATCTTTCTGAATAATATTTCATAGAAAAATTATTTACTGAGCAGAAAATGCTGTAGTTTTGGGATTTATACTATGCATATAGTATTTTTGTGCACTAAACAGCATTTTCTGCACACAAGATTCACATGTGCAAAATTCACATGTGGTATTTTTGCACAAAAACAATTTATTTATTTATTTATTTTTTGCTCTGGAAATAGCATTTTCTGTGCAGACAATAATGTTTATGTGCAGAAGTGCCCAAGTATCATAAAGACACCAGATCCCGTCTGACCTTGGAAGCTAAGCAGGGTCAGCTCTAGTTAGTACTTGGATGGGAGATTACCAATGAATACCAGGCATTGCAGACTATACTGCAGAGGAAGGAAACATAGTTTCTGCAGAGGAAACTTTTTGTGCCCAATGTGCTGCTTCCTGCACAGAAAACATGTTTCTGTACAAAAAGCATGTTATTTTTCTGCACAGGTATTTCTGTGCATAACAATTCCCCAGAACACAGGAGAATATTGTATAGAAATTTCCATTCTCTCCCAAAGCAGGGAGAAAACTGCTGGAGTTATGAATCTTTGTGTGAGAGAATGGTATAAGCAAAGATCTACATCCCTAAGATAAAGTTCTGCTATGAAAATCTGATAGGCTTTCAGTGTTGGCTGTGTTGTACAACATCAGATCACTCAGCATTTCAGACTGTATAGCTCTTCACAGATAATGATTGCAATCCAGCAGCTGAGTACTGTGTGTGCAGCTGGGTCTTTCCCCACTGTCAGCTACAGAACAGCTGGCCTTCCATCACCAGCATTGGGCCTGGTTACTCATGTAGTGCTGTCAATGGAGAGACCTTATAACAGGGAGATGAGTACAGTGTGATGCCAACATAAGAGATGTAGATCAGCTTGCCCTTGTTATACAAATAGATGAGCACTTCCAGCTGAAAACCAATGGTTAAATTGATTCCATAGCTGAGGAGCCTCTCCTTTATGTTGAAGAGCAAACTTTTACAACACATAGGAAAACACAACTCAACGGATGTCCAAAAGGTTTGTCTTGAAGTACTTTGATCAGTTTGCACCATTTAATAATCCAAACACTTTTGCTCTGTCATTTAGCAGACAACTTAATCAGCTGGGCTGTGATTTCCAGCTAGGCAGCCAGATGAGACTCCTGTGCTCTTGAGGGCTTCTGCATTAAAGCACTTGCTGTACTAATTGAACAGTTTAACTGAAAACCAAAACCACTTGTGCACCATTTTAAAAAGAATGAGTTACATTTTTTTAAAAAAAGAAGGAAAGCTTTAAATGCACAGCTGTGATGAAGGGGGGAACTGTATAATTTTCACTTGCAAATTTATGGATTCATGCAGTAACATCATTGTGGCTGGCGGATGATCTATCTGCTGGCTCTGTTCCTATTCATTCTGTCTTTTCATACCTTTCTACTATTGCTGGGATAAAAGCTGCTTCTTTAGAATGAGCATATTTTAGTCTGAGCAGAATCAAATGGCAACATAAAAAAATATTTAGCAAAATTCTTTCTGTCTCTGTTTACAGCCGTCAAATGTTGGCATTTTTGTTTCTGGAAGGGTGACAAAAAAGGCTCTTGTTCTTCCCAATAGTGAATATCCCAATTATGTAGAATATGGAACTATTTTAACACTAGGCTAGTGACTAGTGTGAGAGATTTGTGTCTCATCAATGAGAAGAAAACTGTTACCTTCAAAAGCATCCCTCCCCCATGCTCAAAACCATATTCTCCTTAAAACAACACCAATTGCAACAGCCTCTGTGTTTAATTAGAACATGTGCTTTGCAATAATATGATCTGAAAATCATTTTCTTGCTATGAAATGTTCCACTTCAGTGCCAGCTCTTGAGTTACATGTGTTCACATCCAATTAGTAAAAATGAACTTGGCAAATATGATGTGCAAGTCAATGCAACATGAAATATGAGGCTGTTGTGGAACAGCAGCAAATGTAGCCTGAATGCACTATTTTCACATACCCTTAAAAAGAAAAAGGCTGCCTGGTAAAAAAATGTGTGATTTCCTCATTCTATTTTACAGAGACAAATAGTGCAAATGAGCATATTTCTATCAACATCAGTGGAGCTCTATTGATTCTACCAGCTACAGAGTTAGCTTCGTAATTAAGTCTTCTGGTCAGGGAACAATGGACAAGCTTTAGTAGTGTCGGCTTACAGGTGAGTACTTTTCTTGGCACCAAGCCCATTCTGTTCCCTTTGGCTCAGGTATGGCCTGCTGGGCTAGCTCCCCTTCCCTGCCCCAATCCACTTGTCTTGGTTACTCTAGCTGGCCGTAGGACAACAACAAAAGTATACAGTTCGCCCCCTGTGATGAATGTCTAGGAGAACCAATGAAACTGTGCTTCAGGAGCCAATCCTCTGTGAGGAGGCAGTAAGGGGAGGGGCTTCTGGAGGATCAAGAGGGAGAGTGAAGAGAAATGTATCAGTTTTGAGAAGGAGTGAAGAATGTGACGCCTGTGAGGGAAGAGGCTTGAAAGAGGCTTGGCAGGAGGAGTCAGAGAGGCTTGAAGTGGCATAGTTGATGAGAGAGGCTTAAAGGGAATTGTAGTGCAGGGGAAATGAAGTATTAACCACTTATAGTATAATCATTCTACAATAAAATGTTCTTTATGTTAAATCTTTACATGCCTTCTGGTGACGAGTGACTTCTCTGATTATTAGTTCATAACTATTAAGAACCATCCACACCTAATCACATGGGTTATCCGTCTGTGGGAGACATAGTTTGGCCATGATGTAGTTGGGCATTACAAATTGGTGGTAGCAGTGGGATAGGAAAGGCCTCTGCACCACTAGGAAGCATCACAACCACCATATGCATGTATTCAGTATCCACGGTTTCACTTTTCCATGTCTGAAAAATTATGTTCTCTCTAGGCATTTCTAAGTCCTCTAGTGCAATCCTATGGTCAACTCCTGGTGTTTAAGTCTCATTGAAAATAATAGGGTTCCCTATTATTAATGGTTTCAAGTATCCACAGGGGCTTCTGGAATGTATCCCCCATGGATGGGGGGATCGAACTGTATCTGTGGTCATGGAACAAATAGTTCTTTTTGGAATCCCTTTTGGCAACTCTTCAGGCAACAGATATCCCCCAAAGATGAGAGCAATAGGGCACCTGCAAATGGTCTGTAGTACATGGCCAGAACTTGGAAATAATTACTGAAATATATGTGCTAATTAGTTTTTTTCACTCCGCCCCCCGGGGAGCCTTAATTAGTTTATTTGTTGGTTGACAACACTCATTTGACCATGAAAATAACTATTTTATATGAACAACTGTTCCTCATTTCCTCTATCAAAACTTAATGCTTAAATCTGATAGTTAAAAGCACTTGCTGTTTATGTGCCAAACATTAATTTTGCTTTGATGTGACAGGGACTGAACTTAGTACTCCTGGTCTTTCTAAGTGCTTTGGCACTGATCTTTGTACTGGTGCATTTTCAGTGTTGCATGTATTTATTCAGCAGTGGAGAAAAATGGTCTGTATATGCTTAGTAGTATTTCTGATTAAGAATTCTCTACCCTTGATTCACCAACTGATGTTTGTGGCTATTTATCACTGCACTTCAGTGTTACAGTGTTCTCTAACTGGAATGAACAGATCATTCCCAATTCATCTGTTCCAACCCAGATAAACAATCCACAGTGTTTGAAGGGTGAGTGAACAGCATACAAGTTGGTGGGAATGGAAAGAAGAGAAGAGAGTTGAAATCAGTAACAAAACCTAACTGAATATTTTCTCAGATTGTCATGCTTTAAAATAGCCTTCCCCTACCTGGCAGTTTCTAGATGCATTGCACCCCAAATCCCAACCTGTCCCATTGTATGATTGGGAGACCAACATATCTGAAGGGCCAGCATGGAGAAGTTAATTAAAAACTACAGGAAGAGAATTTTTGAAGAAGGCAATAACAATATATGCCACTGGACAGCAATTACCATGTCATTTACTGTGAATCACATGGTTTCTTTAAAAAACTATTTAATTAACAAAATAATTAATAATAAAAAAGTAAAACACATCTTTTCTAAAATTAATAAATACTAATTAACTTACCCACTTGTACCTATCAATATTAATGAATTACTTTATAATGCTGGCATTCTAAGCTCTGTATATGAGCATTGTAATTTGTTTTCCTACACACGTTTATAGGAAGGAATTGGCAAAACCACCTCTGAGTGTTCCTTGCCCAAGAAAACCCTATGAAATTCATGGGGTTGCCATAAGTTGACAAGTGATGTGAAAGAACACACACACATATCTCGGCACACTCTAGTGGTGTGTCACCCATTACTGCAACAGTATATATTCCACACTTTTAAAATACATGTTTGCTCTTTAGTTTCTGTCTTCCTCCTATAGTCCAGGAGAAAATTTATAAGGCAGTATATGCATGCTGTTTATCCAAATAATTTAATAATGTTTGACACGTTATGATCAATTTTTTTTTACAAAGAATTTTTAATTTGGAATGGGCAGAACATAAGCATTCTATCCTAGGAATAATTATGATCCTTCGTGTAGCCTGTCAGATAGGAAATATACAAAATCATCAGTGCCAAATGGTCCTATACTGGGAGGATACCTCATTCTGCCACTGTTGAAAAGTATCTAAGGAGGATAAAGCCTGTCTTCATGAACATTTGCATTTGAGCTATCACACCATATGTGTTAATGCTCTTTTAAGCTGATCAAACATCTGGCATTATTTACATCCAGTAAAGGGTGTTCTGTCTTATCCTTGGTTGCTTTAGATCACGTGGCTTTATCATTTGGTAAATGTTGGTCAATTTTTGCAGGGTTGGAGGAGACTACTTCTTTTCTTCACTTCTGTCAAGGGCCTCAATTAATTTAGTATTTTCCACACAGTCATTTTCCACAGACAGCTAGCTAACTATATAAAAGGTACACTCTGTTGAAAGGTTACCATGGGTCCCTTAGCTAATGTATATAAATGTACATTTTAATGCATGGAATAGGCTAATTAGAAATTAAGCGAGCCTTTTTAAATGGTTTTTAAACTCAAATTATGCTGACAACTGAGGGGTTTTTTAAAGCTCTTTTTCTAATAGTTGTGTTAGACATTGAAGAGCTGCACTCTAAGCCTTGACACATTGTTCTGCCTTCCACTCAACAGCAAAGCATGGCTCAAGGGAATAGTTTTGAACCAAAGTACCAGCTTGTGACAGGTGAACTACTACAGTTCTTCGAGGTTTTTAACTAAAAGACAAGTATTCTTTTTGAGACTTTTCTAACACAAGCCATCCTGCTCTTCCAAAATCCACATAGACTTCCCAAGATTTTTAGTGGCGTAATAGCAAAGGTGACAACCTTACCTTGACTGTCATTTTCCCCCCTCTACAGTGCGAGGCACCAATTAAGTGACACCATTATAGATAAAAATTTCAATGATGAATTTAACAGAGAAGTTAAATGGGGGAAAGATGGAGGAAAGGGAAGCAGGAAAATCCAAAATAACAACACATTCTGGGTGACCCCTCTTCAGTAATCCTATGTATGGTGTCAGCATTTTGATGAGAAGACTAAAAAGCACCAGCTGAGAGAAAAAGAAGATTTTCAGTGTCAGTGAAGTTAAAGCATGTCAGCTGCATTTCCTTCTGTGTATACTGTCTTGCATGCAAGGACAGATAGATTGAATTCATATCTGAAACAAGACAAGATTTTCCACCTGACCTCATTATGTGTTTCTCAGGAGTGCATGCCTGGCTTTCTCTGCCTGAATTAAAATGTGTGCAGAGAAAAGTGAGCACAAAGCAACCCTATGTGGCACCGTCATTCCTGGATGCTCTTAATAAGATGAAGGTATTTATTGTTTTGCCCAAATCATGTCTTAATTCTGGAAGTCATTAACACACCCTGGATCCCTTGGTTAAAGGAAGCCTTGGAAGTTAAGTTTGAGCTAACGAGGGGCTTTATGCTTTGTAACATGGCTGACAACAAAGACGAAGTAGCATTATAATGTATCAGGGCGAGTTATACTGAGGTGTGTGTGGGGTTTTTTAATGGAGAGATTTTTGGAAGCATACATTATCCCCTTATAAATAATTAAAATTACAAAATTATAATTGTTATAACACAGGCAGTGTGATTCCTATCAGCATCTTTGGCACATTACATACAAGTGGGAATTAATAGTATGCATTAGATTCAAGGAAAGCCTGAAGTCGAAACCAAATTGGGTCTCTTCAGATCAGTTCTGTCTGCTACTTCCTGAAGAAAAGTGGGTTAACCTAAATTGTCCAGATCTGAAGCAGGACTCCACGCAAAGCATCATTAACAGTTTGTAACACCTCATCTCCAAAAACAATTAAGGTTTGGTTTGTGTGTAACTCTGGAGGTAGGAAATAGGAGAGTGGGTGTGGAGTTGAGTGATTGACAGGCCTGTCTTCTAAGGTAATTTACCACACTCTGAAGTAAAGCAGCAGTGCAGCAGGAAGTTCTGTCTTCCGTGCTGCCTTACTGCACGTCATCATTCTTCCGGTGTTCTGCCATTCCAGACCTGGGAGACCAAGGTAAAAAACATGTCTTTTTGTTAACAGGTTTTTCAGGTTAGCAAAAAAACCCACAGTTTTACCTCAATCTCCCACTGGACCGGAATGAAAGAATGATGATGTCGTCCAGTAAGGCAGCATGGAAGACGGAACCTTCCTGCTGCACTGTGACTTTACTTCAGAATGTGGTAAGCCCATAAGTCTAGAATACATTTTAGCAAGGTTTCTCCAACCACTGCTTCAGAGAAAGGATTGTAACTCAAATAAATCCTACTTGCCTCGATATATTGGCCTTTGTGTAGACAGAGAGAGGGGCAGGAAGAAACCAGGAGTGAGAGGAGGAGGAAGGCCTATTCCTACACCCATCAGCAAGTGCTCCACCTAGCTTCAAAAAACAAGGGCTCTTCCTGCCAGACACACAGTAGAGTTGAGCCTTTTTTTGGCCCAGGGATCTAGAGTTTATGATGTGGTCAAGAAGCAGTAACTTATTCACCCTCTGATGGTGACAGTCAAACCATTGCTGTGCATTACCTGATACATTCTGTATCACTACTATTGTGGACCCTTGAAGTACTGGCTGGATCAAAGCAAAGGGAACACAATTTGGTCACAGTCACTCAAGAGCCATTCTTTTGCTTGTCAGCTTGCATCCCACACAAAAGGAACATTGTCACCTCTCACCTTAATGACATGAATGCTAAGTTGGTGGAATAGCTACCTCAGAGTCAGCAAGCATAATCTCCACTATGCTATTCCTGCTCTCCTTCTGCTAACCTATTCATTTGTTTAAATTTACATTTAAATTTTCCTTATAAATCCATATTTCTCCAGCACAGGCATTCAGCTTTGATGGAATTTATCTTCCTGTTGGTTTTTGTTTACTGTACTAAGTCAGTATTGAACCTTGAAACACCTTTTTGCTGTTCAGGCATGGTACTCAGTGGTGTCACCTGACTACTAACCCTCCCCCCATTCATCCACCTGTGTAATGCCAGGATGAAGTAGCACACCTGATGAATGTTATCCTGGAGGGATGCAGGGGCTTAAAACCTGAGTCTGTTACTCTCTTCTGCCTTCTTGTTTGGCCAGTCTTTACCATCACAGCTGTGTAACCATTTGCTTCCAACAGCACTACCTTCTTCAGCTTGCCTGCACACATAATTGACCCCTAGTCTGAATGAATAGCTCACCTTCTGCTATTTAGCACAGGGATCTTGCTTGTTATCAAAGGATCTGCTCTCAAGGGTAGCAAGGATTCATCTTGCCTGGCAAAAGCGCTGCTTACTTACAGTTAGATGCTTGCCTCTTTCTTTCTATACATCTGTGCTTCATCTACCATCTACTTCCTCACTCTACTAGCCTGTCAGCCACCATAATCACTGCCCTCCTCCATCATTTGTCCACCTGGCTGCTCTCTAGGTGCAAATAGCCTCTAGCTTAAGCAGATGGGTCATTCTTTAGCCTCATGATTCTTGGCCCAGTCTCACTATTTAATTATAGCACTATGATTCCACTTTAACTTCCACAGCAACAGCATATAGAATCCTGGGATTTGTAGTTGGGGATGGGTATTTAGAATTTTCAGCTAGTGAGCTCTAAAGCCTCACCAAACTACAACCAGCAGGATTCCACAGGATGCAGTCATGGCAGTTAAAGTAAAATCATAGTATTATAATTATGTAGTGAGAAAGGTCCCTCATACCCTCCAAGATTTCACAGGACACATGTAGCCAAGCGACATCAGAACATGATGGCAAAAGTAATTAACAACTCACAAGCTGGGGAAGGGAGCTGTAGCAGTTTGCTTTTGTCTGAATCTATAGAGAAAAGCAAGATTCCACCCCTCTTCTTCCTTCTCCTCGCTGAGTTAATTGAGCACAAACTATTTTTACATGTTAAACTCACTTTGTAGCAATTGAAGTTAGCCAGGAAGAATGAAGAAAGTGGGAGGAATGGAGAAAAACTGGGACATTTTAAAATCTGCTGAAAACATGCGATGGTAAAGGACTAATTGGAAGTATGCTTGTCAAATCAAGACAGTTGAAGTTTATGGTTTCCGAAAGGGTGACATTTAGCTCTGGAAAGCTGCTGGCCTGTCTTTGTCTCTATTACTACATGTTTTCTCCATTCTCAGGCTCTGCCTGACTGCGGGCACCTTGGTAGCTCTGCACATGCCATTGTTATTGTTCTTTGTGCTTTTTGCTATCACTACTTTACACAATGGACATTTTCAGACGATCCTTGCAGCGCAAGGTTCGAGCGGGAGAGGTTCGTAGCAGCAGTGCGGCAGGGGGTCCATTTTGGACGACGCCGTCCCTGCGGCAAAATCGTCCATCTCTCTTCCGTTTAGGGTTGGAGCCTGCCGCACCATATTCAGCCAGATTTTATTCACGACTTCAGGCTTTCCTTGAATCTAATGCATACTATTAATTCCCACTTGTATGTAATGTGCCAAAGATGAGGAGAGACTTAGGGAGCTGGGTATGTTTAGCCTGGAAAAAAGACGGTTAAGAGGCGATATGATAGCCCTGTTTAAGTATTTGAAGGGATGTCACGCTGAGGATGGAGCAGGCTTGTTTTCTGCTGCTCCAGAGACTGGAACACGGAGCAATGGGTGCAAGCTCCAGGAACAGAGATTCCACCTCAACATGAGGAGGAACTTTTTGACAGTAAGAGCTGTTCGGCAGTGGAACACACTCCCTCGGAGTGTGGTGGGGTCTCCTTCCTTGGAGGTCTTTAAACAGAGGCCATCTGTCGGGGATGCTTTGATCAAGATTTCCTGCGTGGCAGGGGGGTTGGACTGGATGGCCCTCGTGGTCTCTTCCAACTCTGCAATTCTATGATTCTATGATTCTATGAAATCATTTTTTGGCTATGAAGGCTCTTGCACAAAACTCCCTGCACTTATTCATCTGAAACTTGGCAGCCTTGGTTCTCTCAGAAGAAGAACCTATGTTTGCATTTTTTTCCCCAGTTGCCAAGATTTTTTTTAAAAAATATATGTTAAACAATCTAAATATACAATTGTGTAGCACAAACTCTTTCACTTGTTCATCTGAAATCTGACATGCAGAATTCTCTTCTAGGGAGCTGCTTTGCCTAAAAATTTAACCAAAGTTTGGCAAGCAAGAAAAAAAGTTATAGCTATTTTTGAAATTACCAATGGGACTTTCAAACTTTTGTATTTTCAAATATCTACTTGAGTTAAGGATCTGTATCAAATATGATGCCCCCCCCCATTGGTCCATACCAAACCAAGCCATTTCCTAAATCACTGAATCAAGATCCAAACCAAATGTTGTGGTTAGTACATGCCTGAAATAAATCTCTCTCTTTTATCTGGGTTTGTAGAGCATTTCATATAACCCCTAAGTGGTTGCCCATTTCCCAGCAGTTTATTCAGTAATTAAGCAACAACACAATATGCATGCCAGGTCACTAGGACACCGCATTTCCAAATTGTTAGAAAAATGTCAAACTGTAATTGGAATCAGTGAGTATTAATTTGAAAATGTCTTCTTAATAGAAGAAAAAAATAGCTCTTCATAATTAACTGCTGAAATATCCTATTTACATTTTGAACGACATCCACAAATAGCTCAAGTTTACTAAGGTGTTATCCTACCACTCCTGGTACCAATGCAAAACAAAAACAAAAAACAAAAAAACAAGTCCCAGCAGATTCCAGGCATGGCTGGAATTAAAAGAGTGCAGCAACAACTTTTGTTGTTGTCGCAACTCTGAGAAACCACGCAAATCTGTAATAACCTATTGAAATGCATTATAAGCTAATTGAAACAGGAGCATCTTTAGTTTATAGCAGAAAAGAAGCCTGAAAGATTTCAATTAGGAGACCATTCTAGAGTCAGAGCGCCATCACAGAAAAGGCCCTTCCCAGAGTTAAGGCAAGGTGGGATGGACACCTCAGGCAGCAAAATTTGGGTAACATAGTTATTGGTTCTGCTGTTATATTTTTACTGCCAGGGAAGGGGGAAAGTGCTTAAGTAATTTTCTGGCTTGTATATCAAAATAACCTGGCTGTTTGGAGTACTATGAACCTTGACTTGGCACAGGGACACTTGGGCAGAATACCATCCTTGGCAGAGGTGGCTCTGCCATTAGCCTTGGTGAGGCAATTACTGCAAGTGGTGGGACAGAGGGGCAAGTTTGTCATTTCCTGTCCTAGCCTGGCAGGGCCCTTGCCACTTTGGAGAGCTGCCACTAATCTATACAGTTCTCCAGAGCTGTGATGCTCGCATCAATCACTGTGTATTGTTGCTTAGTACTTTTGTTGCTTAGAACTTTATCAGATGTGGGAAAATGCAGCAAAAAACTGCATCCAAAATCATGTCATAAGGACAGGATGATAGCCCAAAGGGCAAAATTATCAGACACCCACATCCTCAGCCGTTTCTGGGGTGTAGTGCTGATGCAGATGAGGCATCGCTTTTTTATTGACGGGCTAAGCCAACAATAAAAAGTGACACCTTATTCACGCCCACGCTATGCCCCTGGAACAGCTGAATGACATCGTTGTCTGATGATTTCACCCTTTTGTGTTATTGTAGCATCCTTATGACGTGGTTTTTGATGCATCTGATAAAGACCATAGTCACTTACCAATGGAATTAATCACTTGGTGGAATTGGCAGGTATGCCTGGAGGTTATCTATGGTGTAACTGAGTGGAATTAGGGTTGCAACATGTAGTGGGTAGACAGTGTAAAAGAATTCTGACTCAATTATCATTGGTCATACTGAATCTAGTTAACAAATCTCTGAATTGTATATGCTGTTTTTGTCATCTTAAATGTTGATCACTGATAGGATGAAGACTGGAAATACCTCACCAACACAATTGATGTCCCAATCAATGTATATTTTTAAAAGTGTATACCACCAGTGGTTTGAGCATTGGACTATGACTCTGGAGACCAGGATTCGAATGCCTGCTTGGCCATAGAAGCCCACTGAGTGACCTTGGGCAAGTCACACTCTGTCAGCCTTAGAAGAAGACAACGGGAAAACGCCTCTGAACAAATCTTGCCAAGAAAACCCAGTGATCGGTTCACCTTAGGGTTGCCATAAGTCTAAAATGACTTGAAGGCATACAACAACAACAACCAAACAATCCCACCAGCAAACTCCTGCCTAAGGAGTTGCATGCATGGTTACCCAGAAGTACATAGTTCCACTGGACACACTTCCAGTTGGGTTCAATTAGACTTCTAGCCTGTATATTGGATTATAGCCTGAGGGAGCTGACAAACATAAAAATGCATCATGTATATCTGGCTTTTCTTCGCAAATGAAGATTCAGGAAGGACTCATCCTACGCTCATGTAATAAACATGTTAAAAGCAATTCACAAGGACAAGAAGAGTGAAACAAGTTCAGCAATTGTATATGCTGAAATCAAAGAAATCAAAGCAAAATCAAAGAAAATATAAATGAAAACAACTGGAATTCACAGACAAAAAAATGTTCTTAAAGTATTTATCACTCCTTCAAAAATAATAATAGTAATAGTCTTGAAGTAGTGAGGAAGAGAACTCCTCCAGGCTTCAAAATATGAGCTGCCTCCATCACCTTGGAAAAAAGAAGTCCTAGGCTGCATTTTCATGGCAGGTTTCATTACGATAAATTGTGCTTTAGCGCTTTTACGCATCAGTGGTGGGTAGTTTACATGGTATATGGAGGAAACAGCTATATGTTGTTGCTCTTTGATTTTTTCCGCTTTGAGATTCACACAGCCAAATGTGGTGGGGGCGTGGCCAAGCATTGGAGAGGAGACAAAGGAATGCCATAGGAATGTCTGCCCTGGCCCCAACTCCATGTCCTTAACAGCTGATGGACAAAGAATGTCACCCTTTGCTTCTTCCCCCCCCAGCTCCATGCCCACAAATCAAACTCCAAACGGAAGGTTTTTTCTTGCTTAACAGCTGATTGACAAAGGGGCCAGGTACAGGACAGAATAAAGTGAGCAAAATTCCAGATTTCTGTCCTTTCGGAACAGGGGTGAATAGTTCTTAAAATTTATGGCTAATTTGGATGATTTTTGGCAGACAAAGGTGGAGGGGGATGGCCAAGAAGCTCCATCATTATTATTAAAGCCAGGCAGAAGAGGAGAGGAGGGTATCTTCATCTGCAAAAAAGGAGGGAGACCATGGAGGAGATGAATAATTAAGTGGGAAAGAAAGCAGCCACACACACACGCGCGCACACACACAAGCAGCTGGCTAGGATTCCTTTGCTCTGCAGTGCTTTTCCCATGGTAAAAGCAAGCCGGTTGGCTGGATGTTTAAAGCAAGCAGTAGACACACGAAGGATTTTAAGATTTCCTATGTCTCCCTTCTGGCTCCACATCTAGCCAGCCCACCCCTTCATCATAAGAACCAATCACAATACAGCTCTGTTGCAACTGTATCAGGAAGATTGCTGGTAATTCACACGGACTTGCCATTCACACTAGAAATAATGCACTAAGTCACTCAACTTTTCAAATAAACCGGCAAAAGTAGTGACATCCCTTGTCACACTACATTTGGGTATTTTGACTTTCCCCCTTCTGAATGAGGCGGTACTGTGGCTCGATCTGTGGGAACAATGAGCAATCTTAGCGGTATATTTAGGGGAATATTTGCCCATGTAAACGCAGCCCTGAATATACAAGTTTCCTGCCCTTGTTAAGATGTAATGTAATGTAACTCTGTAATGTAATTAAAAAGTAAGTTGCTATTGATGCTGCTTCAAATAACTAACAATATTTGACTACAATGCAATAATAGGGCAATAATAGATGGTCTACTGATCAGTCAATTAACAGTATTTGACTTTTCAATTGACTGACTGCCAGGACTACTCAAAACTCCTGAAAGAGCATGTAAATTGCCATTACCTTGCAGCAGCAGTCCACAAAGAATCTGAGTTGAACATACTCCCAACTATCATTGTAGGTCCTTTATTCACAAAAGTGGGTTTCACAAGATTTACAGTGTAGACATTGCACCATAAGGAGACTATGAAAAATTCCTAAAACACCCCAATTCAAATTATGTTTCCCTTTTAAGGAAAAAAAAAGTTTGATATGATCATGTTCCACATCTACTGGTGCTTGTATGCATTTTTGTTTTTGTTTTTGTTTGAGGGGGAGGGGCATTGTTGCTGTCTGGACACACCCAGACAATCAGTAGGTTAAATCCAGCATTGAACTAGCATATGTTTACTACTTCAATGGGATTTATCCTTTTCTCCTTCCTTCTCTTAAAAACCTGTTCTGGGGGGCTTCCAAGCTGTTCAGAAAAGGGGTGGGGTCGGGTTGTTACCTGCTTTGACACCACCCATTCTTTTAATAATTCCTCAATTGGCTATATTCCATAAATTGGATTATTATTGGCACGCTACATGGCTGGTAGTAGACCAGGGACTCCCAAGTACAAAGAATCAAGGGAGGGGCGTTTACACGGCAAAATAAATCCTCAAAGAATGCGACAAGAAGCCTAATAGTTACCATGCATTTCGAAGCAACAGCGCCCTTTTCAGAAGGAGGGGGTGCAAAAAAACCATAAGTTGTGCAGTATCAGCTTTCGCTAGTTTTCCAGACTTTTTTTTATTAAGTTTGCGAAAATGCGCATAATTTGTCATGGGAACTAACCATTGTGTAAACTGGCATCTACCTTTTCAAATTACTGTGAGCAGAGCTGAATCCTGATTGGTTGGAGTGA
Source organism: Gambelia wislizenii (assembly GCA_030847615.1). Lineage (NCBI taxonomy): Eukaryota > Metazoa > Chordata > Lepidosauria > Squamata > Crotaphytidae > Gambelia > Gambelia wislizenii. The sequence continues at coordinate 381,701,315 of JAUMIR010000002.1, read as the reverse complement.
CCATTCTGCTTTATCCGAATAGACTGAGGGGTTGGAGAGAAGAAATTCACCCTCCTTCTGCTTGCAGCCCACTTCGGAAAATCTGCTCTAAGCCTTTCCTGTCTGTTTCAAAGGAAGGCTTTGGGGGCTGGGAAGATGATCGGGACGAGCCCCTGCTTCGCTGGTGTGAGTGTGTGTGTGTACATTTGTGTGTGCGGGGAAACAGCCGATTGCTCGTTCGTCCTTTTGTTTGTTTGTCTTTCCATTCACTTGCCTTTATTCAAGGCTTCGGAGGCAAGGAAAACAATCAGGAATGAGGCAAGCCCCCAGCTTCTGTGATGTGTGTTTGTGTGTGCATGCGTGAAGGGAAGGGAAGGAGATCGCTCCACCATGCTTTTGCTTCTTCGTGCTTTCATTCACTCCTTTCTTTATAGAAGCCTTTCGGTGCTGGGGAAGACTGGGGGGTTGACAGATCGCTCTTTCAATGTCTTGTTTGTTTGTCCTTTTCTTTCCTCTCATTATTTATGGTCTCCATGACCCCCTCCTTGCTCCCTCCCCGCCTCCTGCCTGGCTTCAATCATCTGGAGGAGATTCCCCCCCCCCCATCTTTGCCTGTGTGAACTAAGGAAAACCGAAAGTGGCTGCATCTGGCTGTATCTTCCGAATATGCCAGGAGTCGTGTGATTTATGCGCTCCTGATGCGAAAGAACGGTAATCCGGAATCTTGCGAACTTTTTCCTGTCATGGAACCGGCCCCAAGGTTTGCTCAAAAAAACCTAAGGAAGCAGCCAGCTCAAATTACTCAAAGACACAGCCATGTAAGAGTTATGTGAACATCCTTTAGACTAGCATAATTCTTCTAGATACGAGTCATTCACTAATTCAATCAAGACAGTTGGACACTCTTTGCCTTGCAAAACTGGTTTTTCCTCACCTTTCCTAAAAACAATAGCGGTTTGCCTGACAGCTATCAGTTTTAGTGTTTCAGCCATTAGTGTCATGCCCCATGAACCTCGATGAGGCTGTAGAGTCATAGCAGGAGGAGGACATGGCAGAGAATGGCCCTAGGGATCCTGGCACAGGTTTATATACACCTGTGCCAGCAGGGAACCCTGCCAACCTGGAGACTCAGGTAGAAGAAGAGCCTGGTCCAAGTGGGTTGGCATCAGTTCCAGCAGAGAGTCCTACCCACTCAGATAAGGACAAAGACGAGGAGAGGGACTTACCTCCACCGTCATATACCCAACAGAGAGTTCAACAGGAGGCTCAAAGGAGGTCTCTGAGAATTTATGAGAAGAACTTGCTCATTAAGAAACACCTGGCAAAGCCTTAATTGCTTTATATAGGCTGGGAGAGGCAATGAAGGCTTTGTCAGATATCAACTGATCTCCCTGGAGAAAGCTTCCTGCTGACTTCGGTGCCTGAATCCTTGCTGCCTTGACTCATGCCTTGATCTTGGACTGTTCCTGACTACCCTATTGCGTGATCCTGCTGACCCATGGACCAACTTCTGGACAACGCTGCCTTCAGTAAGCCTTGATCTTTGGAGTGTATTCTGGACTGTTCTCTGTGTACCTTCTTGCCTGTATTGCTGCTTCTCCAAGAAACGGAACCTTGCTTGTTCTGAACTTTATCTGGCTCTCCCTAATTAACTATCACTGGAGCTTGGCTGCTTTCCCAGCCCTTGTTTATCCTGATGGCATTTTGAGCTGCTTTTCTGGAGAATTAACAGTTGTTAACACATCTGGAGATTCCATTGTTTAACCATGAGAAACTGTGATAGACATTGTATTTCACTCAAACTCACCCCTTCGGGGGGAATATTGAATATATTTATCACCCTAAAACACAACCAAAGTGGGCACAGCTCCCTTCATCTTGTCTTTCTGTCAGTCTGTGTCACCATGGGTCACAGCTTCTACATGAATATCTGCTCATTGGACAGGTATAATATAACCCATCATCCTGAACTCTATCCTCTATCCCAATACTTCCTGCTTTCTTCACTAGCCTTGTGTGACTGCTTGAAGCCTGAGTGTATGTGTGTATGTGTTCCTTTGATTATTTTTCAATAAAAACCATTTTTATTTTAATTTTGGCTTGGAGTCTCATCAGTGAGTACATAGGTCAAAAGATCCCGCCATTACCCAACCTCTCACAGCCATTATTTGAGCTAATTAACATTTCCCATAGAAATATTGCATGCATGGAATTTCCACAGACCTCAGTAATTTGGGTAACAGGGTGGTGGAAATCACCCTTTCTTGACTGGAGCAACATCACCGCACCATGTAGTTAATCAGATTATTCTATATGATGATGTCACTAGATAAAAATGAATCCTACTTGAACTATGGCTAATCCCAATCAGTCAGAACTGATGCAGTAAATGAAATTACAGCATTGGACTGTATAGTCAATGATATTTGTCTATGACTAACTAATGGCAAAGGAAGACAAATGAAAGCAAGGGATCAAGCAAAGGGAATGTAAATAGCCTGCTTGTTTTTCAATGCTGAAAAGAAATATCTTTCAATTTTCACTGTAAGAGCTGTTTGACAGTGGAATAGACTCTTCTTTTTGGGGGGGTTTTAACCAGAGGTTGATGGCAATCTCTCAGGAGTCCTTTAGGTCTGCATTCCTACATGGCAGGGGGTTGGACTAGATGGTCCTTGTGATTCCTTCCAACTCTATGAATTGTAGTATTGATTCATGCAGCCACATCCTTCCTGTAGAATAAGGATTAGCTTGTGACATCAGAGCAAGCCTGCATGCATATTGTTCCTGGTCTTATCTTTTCATGGAACAGCCCTAACTTTGTTGTAGTGGGATGTGATGTGATATTTATTTACTAGTACACCAACTAGTTTCTTTGCTGCAGAGTTGGAGACCTATTCCTTCCTGTTTCTATTAGCATAGAGCGAGTGAAATTAGTTGCATCAGCAGTGTATTAGTGCTTCACTTGAGATAGTGTAGTATAGCAAAACAATGCTGAGCTGGGAATGAAGGCTTATCAAGAGAAAGTTTACTTTCAGTGTTAAGAATTAATTTAGCTGAATTGGTATGGTGAAAGTGGTAAACACAATCCCCCTCACTGTTGTTTGTCAGGGTGTATTATATCACTCTGGATTGCTTTGTCAATAATCTGCCTGGCCTGCAAGCTAAAAATCTAAGATTGCCAGGATGACTGACAGGCTGGAGATAGCTGATAATTCTAAGGAATTGGAGGTGTAAAATCTTTAAGGACCATGTCTACAGTATAAATGCCAGGGTATCTCCACATCACTCTGTACTTACAAAGGCAACAGCATTGTTAATGGCAGCCTGTCTGTCCATCAAGTTTGCTACAGGAGGATTTATCCCTCTTTCACTCCTTATCTTCCATGGCTGTGTTTATTTCGAAACCAGCGACAGAATAAATTGCCTCTTCTTGCCTTCACCTCCTACACCCAGTGCAATACTCTGGGAAGCCTAAGACCATTGTATTTTTAAGGGGATGGTTTTTTCTTCTTCTTCAGTAGACTAACTTCTAATTGCCTCTGTGAAACACACAGAGACCTTTCCTTCCCGCTCCCCTCCCCTTTCAAGCTCTCCTGCTCCAGCATCTTCTGCTTAAAGTAAGATGAGCTAAAGTTGGGGGGGGGGGTTCCTCACAATATAAGCAGGGCTTGGGATGTAAAAGGCAGGCGGGAATGAATTTAGCTGGTAAATACAAGAGCCTCATGAAACACTATAGTGGTAAAATGAAGTCACAGGGTTTCTTGTTTGTCATCCCAGTGACCTTTATATAAAATAAGCTCAGTTTTTGAGGTTTTTTTTTTAAGGGTCTTCTCTCCAGCCCCTTTTCTGTCTATGCTGGCAAGTCAAGCCACATTTGGTCTTACTAATGTAACACAGGCTGTATAAAAGTCTCTGCAAGAGGGATTAAATTATTCCATTGACGATGCGGAAGTCAGAAATGATTTTACTTCTGTCTCTCAGAGCTATGTTTGGCACACGTTTAGAAGGGGTCCTGAGCTGTGTGACCTGGATTCCTTTATGAGAAGATGGCATTAAATTAATCATATAGTGAGAGAGACAATCATGCCTCAGACTCTTTGTATCCAGATGAAAGCACTATGGGGACCAAAGAAAGTGACAGTCTCTCTCTCCGTGTGTGTGTGTGTGTGTGTACGCGCGTGCATGCATGCACACACAGGTACATGCATCTGTCTTATTGTTTTTGCAGGTTCTTCCTGATAGATATGTATACAATTGTATATGTAACCCTTATGAGTATTGGTTTTGTCCAGTGGGGCTTGTTCAGTTCAGAAGGAGAGGGAGAGCTGGAGCTGGACAGGAGCTGCTGTTGCCAGGGCTAAGGGGTAGGCCCTTTTCACCTGGTATTTTCAGTTGTGTGTTCATGAGGGAAGAAAAAGGTAAATTCTTTCTAGTTCTGTTTCTATATTGCATTTGCTTCTACTTTGCATTTTTTAAAAAAATCAAAAGGTATTAAGGTTGTACCAGCATGTGTAATGCTTTGAGTGTTGGACTATGACTCTAGAGAGCAGGGATTGAATCCTCACTCAGCCATGGAAACCCACTCAGCGATGTTGGGCAAATTACACTCTCACAGTCTCAGAGGAAGTCAAAGGCAATCCCCCTCTCAACAAATCTTGCCAAAAAGCAACCCCATGATGAGATTGCCTTAGGGTCTCCCTAACTTAGAAATGACTTGAATGAAGACAAGAAGTGTTGCAGTAACACTGTGCAGCACAGACAGGAGAATCCTGCAGTCAAGTCCTGCACTGGCACCTCATTGGATGCCTGGAACGTTTGAGACAGTGGCTATCTGCCAAATTTAATGTATAATTTGTATTGCTGTTAAAAATATCTGTTGAGATTTAAAATAAAATTGTGTTTGCAACATTCAGTTATCGTTGGCCCCATAGAAACCAGAAAGATATACAGGTACACAGTTAAAAAAATACAAGAAACCTAACGCCAATGAAGCTTTCAGAATGGAAAGGACGTCCATCCAATCAAATGCCATGTCTTTAGTTAGGATCATCCATAATCTGATGCTCATTATTAATTTACTCTTTACCATCCACAGAGGTAAATGTACAAGAGCAAACCTAGTTATTATCAGGCAATCATTCTGTTACCCAAACAGTAGTCTAGTGACTGGAAGCGGCTGGGCTGTATGGAGGCAAACACTATATAGGCTTGCCCAAATCTTCTCTTTAGAGAAGCAATTTTACCAACATGATTTCAAGCATTGTAAGTCTCATGGGCCCCACATGGTAATCTTTCACTTGGTGCTATCCCATCAAGAAGTCAGATGACAGTGGGATTCTGGGAGTTGTAGTCCAAAAGGTAACTTTTCCAAGCTCTGAAAAGGCATACAGTTAAAAATGCAGGAAAACAATACATACAAATATCTGTTCATTGGGGGGAAAATGCATAAAACTGGGCTGTAATGAGTTTAGCACTAGAAGAATGAGCAATGAGTTCAGGCTCGACAGAGCCAACTGTCCCTAAAATCGGTTTCAACCATATCTTTTGAGTCTGCATGAACAACTTTTCCCATTTCCCACCCCTGTCTCCCAGGGTAGAAGTATCATAGAAAATGATAAAAGATAAAGCAAACAGGGACCACACAAATGCAATACTGTGGAATTGGAAAAACACTCTTTTGAAACAGTTGCCTTACTAATGTATTGACCTATGCCAAGGGCCTTGACCAAGGCACATTGAAAAATAACTTTTCACTAATTTCCACCATGACCTCTTAACTGGACTAGTTCAGTGAACGGTGCTGCCAAGGAGGGTACTGTTTTGATGCCCCCCATGGTCAGAGACCAGGAGGTTTTGCATGTGGTGCAGGGTGTCAGAACACAGTGCATGATGGGGGAGGGTCCATAGGCTATTTAAGGTCTGTTACCCCACATGCCTCCTTGATCATCACAGTGCAGAATCAAGCTGAGAGTGTTGCTGTGTGCCTTTGTGATATGCTGACATGCATCAAGGCTATTTTCCTTGTTTAATTCAAATTACTTATCATTGATTAATTTAATTTCCTTTACTTCTGTATTTTATCTTTCTTTTCCTTGGGCCTGGTCATGTTGTAGTGTTTGCTCAGTGAATGCTGCAATGTGATCCAGTCCAACTGGAATCCCCCTTCTCCTCCTTGTTATATTTTATCTTTGCCTTGCTTAAGTTGGATAATTTAGCTTTGTGGTTTATTTTCTTGATCTTCTCATTTATGGTTGGTTTTCTCTGTTGGCCCATGGGTGGGGGTGAGTCAGGATATTTGGGCTGATCAGGCCTTGGGGTGGACAATTGGTTCTAGTCACTGCCAGGCAGCAGGCAGGTGATGTTGGTGATTTGTGAGTTTCAGTGGTGACTTAATAGCAGGGGGAGGTACTTTTAGAACAGTCAGCCTGATGCCACTATGGTCTAAGTGGACCCAACTAGGCCTCTATTCAGGTACATGGGAGTTGGCTATTTTGGCTGCCATTTTGGGCAGGCTGTATAGGCGACTAGTTGGCCTCATGTGTGGGCATTAGCTTTTTGGGGTGCCATTTTAGGGCAGGTTGACAGTTTCTGAAGGCCTCTATTTTGCTTTGTGTGGGGGCATTGGCCAGTTTGGGATGCCTTAAGGCCATCACTTCAGCCTTAAAGGGGGGATATTGTTGAGACCCTCCACATTCCAGTATTTGGTCATGGGGTGAGGGATAAAGAGAATTTGGTGATAGGCCCACTCAGGCCCCAGTCATCTAGCCTCCATTATTTGTCCTGCAGTGCAGGCCCACCAGGCCATTTCCTAGCTGCCTGTTGCTCCTGGGCCCCATTAGGCCTTGGTGAGGCCTCTAATTTGTTGTGATTAGGTACCATTTTTTGTGATGTGCCCCATTTAGGCCTGATTAACTTTATCCCCCTCTTCTGTTTACACATACTTGCATAAACAACATTATGTTGTACCTCTCTGGACCTAGCTACAGGTTTGATTGTTGGATTAGGATTTTGGCCAGCCTTCTTGGCAATTTTCTTACTTGGCAAATTATATTTGAGTAGTTTTGTCTAAATTTTGAGTCCATGGTATGATGTATAAGAAACAATCAGTTGTATCCAAACAGAAGGGCCCAGCTAGAAAACACTCATCCCCAGTCTCCTCACCTTCTACAGATGATGAGGGGGAGAGGGCTAAGAGGGAAGCCATCTTGACAACATTGGAGGAACTTGAGAAGTGTAAAACACTCCCCAGGAAGTCAGTCAGGCATCTGAGGGTGATAATCAATCTTTTAACAAGATGGTTTTATCTCACCTAGAGGCTCTGAATAAGTGCCTATGGCCAGAGGAGTCTGCAGTATTTGCTGGGGGAGTAAACAAGGAGCTGGCTCAGGTCACAGCTCTGGAGGGCAGAGCTTCTGTGTATAGCTTACAAGGTTAGTCTGTTGACACCACTGCACCTTTAGTCAACTCACATGGCGGGGGCATTCCTTAGTATCCCAAGTTTGGCCTTGGGATATATGGAACAAGCCCAACGAGTGGGCAGGGATAGGTGCTAACACTTTAGGTAGTAGAGGGACAGGTACTGAAAACTCAGGAGATGGTTCTGGAGGCAGCAAGGTTTCAAATCTCCCACATTGCAGTGAGGAGTACAGTATATGCAAATACCTCCTTCCTATTTTTATCCACAGATGTTTTATTCAAAGCCAGGCATGCTTCAATGGCCTTCAGGGATTTAAGGGAATCCAGTGCCTGGCCTTCAGCAATGATCTTCTGGGTCTCATACTGCTCCAGGGCCATGCGTGCCAAAGTGGCCGTTGGGTTTGCAAATTATTGTGAATCAACCTTCCCTGGCGTATAGTGGTATTGCTTATAGTCTGGTGATTTGAACCTGACGTTAGGTGATCACTTGACACAAGCTACCTTAGGTGTTGTCTAGATGGTGAAAATACTACTCATAGAATTTGGGGAGAATATCTTTTGTCCCAATGAGATCCTGCAGTGATTTCAGAAGAAGTGGGGTCCAAAGTTCCAAAAACTACTCAGAAAAAGCCTTTGTGGCTTTCCCTGAATTTTAAAAAATAATGTGTGGGAATGTGCATTAGAGCTCATTAGGTTGTGAATTTGTAGATTTATTTATTTATTTGTTTGTTTATTTATCTATGCTTTTATGTAGGGAGGTAGAGAAGAAGGATTGGGAAGGACTGGATGAGAAGGAGAGAGAGAAAGTGCACAAAAGGAAGGTTGACATAACTTGGCATACTTGCTTTCTGGATTTTTTATTTATGTGGGAGTAATTGCCCAAGTTCAGCCCTGGAGAGCATATTTGTTCTTCTGGTACATGGATATTATTCAGAGCTTACAATGATATTTCTGGGCCTGCGTTGTTATTATATGATGAGGTGTTCAGGATGAAGGCTGCTATGTATCCTGTCTGGATATGGGATGAGGTGCATTCGCAGCTGTGTGACCAATGCTAGAGAGTGGTCTCACAGTGGTCATGTGGTCAGAAGGCCCAGGAAAGCTCAACTGTCAAATGCCAGGCAGTGTTTGATGAGCAGAATTAATCTGTGCTAGGAGTTTGGAATGCAGGGTGTGTGTAATAGTTACCCTTTCAAATGTAAACGTAAACATTCAGTTTCTAAGGGTTCTCATTCCTTTCGGAGTTCAGGTGGTTCTAGGGATCAATCAAGTAAGAAGGGATCAGGTGGTATCTGTATACCTCCAAAAGGAGCCCAGCCCACTTAGGCTGGACAATTTGGATATATTGTTACACATTTATCTGGATCATGTGGCAGTGAGTTATTTGAAGGATTTAGTGATGGTTCTTGTATTCCATTTCAAGGAATCCATAAACCTTATTTTCCTAGGGGTTTACATTTAGTTATTGGTCTGGAGGTTGATGTTAGGAGCAAGATCAGCAAGGAAGTGGCAGAAAGCAGAGTAGTTTCCCTCTTTCCTCCCTGCCCTAGTGCCTAATTTGAGGGTGTAACCTTGAGATTTTGTTCTTAAGAAGGCATCTGTTGAAAATAGGCCTATTTACCATTTGTCTTTCCCAAAGGGGTAACTGGTTAATGATGCTATTCCTGTGGAACTTGTTCAGTGTGCTGCACGTCTTTTAATGCAGCAGTATGTGAAGTTTGCAGGAATGGGGTTGGTGCAGAGTTGGCAAAATGGGACATTAAGTCTGCCTTCTGCCTGTTCATTCAGATGATTTTGAGTTATTAGAGTTCTATTTTGAAGGGTCATTTCATATGGACTGGGCTCTTCCTATGGGATGTTCAGTATTGTGCTCTGCTTTTGAAAAGTTTAGTATCGGTACTGTTCTTGAGTGGAGCCTTAAGTTGATGTCTGGGCAGAGAGGTGTTATTCATTACGTCAATGACTTTTTGTTTATTGGTTGACTAGGGTCAGGGCAAAGTGGTTTTCTGATGCAGGAGTTTGTTTCACTAACTGAGGAGTTGAGTGTGCCTCTGGCACATGAGAAAACAGAAGGCTCTGGTACTTATTTTTTCTAGATATAAAGATTGATACTATTGCTGAACACTGCAGGCTGCCTGCAGAAAAGCTTGAAGGTTTGTACACCAGGGTGTCTGCCTTTTTGAAGCTCAACAAGGCTACCCTTGGGCAATTTCAGGAGATAATTGGCCATTTGAATGTTGCTTGCAGGGTTGCATCTCCTGGTAGGGCCTTTTTTATGGTGTCTCTGTGACACTATTTCTGGTGTGCATCAATCCCATCATAGAATTCAGCTTACCAGGGGAATTAGGCCCCTATTTAACCCAACTTTTTGTGCCTGGTCTCATTATTACATGGCTGGTCAACAGTATAACTTAATATTTTCTTCTGTGTTGTACTTAGTATCTATATAATGTCCCATTCCTACCACCGTCTATGTTAAGGGGCCTCCACTGGGCTTAAAGAAGCTTTGTATGTTTTGATGATGGCATGGTCCCATTTTGTTTTTTTGTTTTTTTTTGTTTTTTTTTTGGTGTGCAGAATGATATGGAGAACTATTTTTACTTCTTTTCATCTATGTTAAAATTAATAAATTGAATAATTCACAGAAAAGTAAAAAGAAAAAGAAGAAAAGAAAAGCAGGACACCACTTGCATCCCAGGCAGAAAGATAGCCATTATTGTACCATCCCTTCTCACTATTTTTATGTGAAATAAATTCACCAAACCAAGTCAGCCTTTTTGTAAGGTATTTCTCCCCCTCTTCAATACATAGCAGCCATCATCAGTCTGGAAAAGGGGAGCTACAAATGAGGTCATTTATGTGTAAGTTGAGATCTTGGGCAAGATGGATTTGAAGTGACACATCTTTGAGCAGGCTAGCTATTAACAAGATTGTTCTTTGTTGAGGACATTCAATAACCAGATTGTCTATAACAAGATTATCTTGTGGGAGAGATAAACCTTGCATGGGTTTCATGATGAAACAGTCCTAAAAAGCAATAAACTATATAGGCTAGAATACGAACAAGTTAGTGTAAGAGACTAAAGGAGAAGTGAATTCTGGCCTGCTAAAAAGATGTTGCCAATTTTCTTGGCATCCCACTGCACTTACTGCTCCAACTTGTCTAAAATAAATCTTGTGCTCAGCTAGTCTCTTTCCCCTTTTCTCTGTAAGACTTGTCTTAGTGTGTGTGCTTATTTTGCTTGTATTTATATATGCAGTAAATTAGCAAGATCAGATTAATATATGCTAAGATTGGTTTCATGGAAGGCATAGAGGGCATGCTAGCCAGGAAGCTATGAAAGCCCAAGCCTAGGGAGAGTGTGTTTTTCCTGGGCCCAGAAGCCAGAAGAAGAGAGGGTGGCCTACAGTACAACTCCATTACCATGAGTAAAAAACAAAATGGAGCAAAAAGAAGGAAGCTAAATTGTAGGCCATTTTTCAGGAGATTTGTGGAAACACATTCCTCTGTCCTTGGTCTATAAATTGGCCTACTGCATTGCTGAAGTACACCCAAGCTCTCATACTACCTGAGGCAGAAAGACATGTACTATTGCCCACATCACATGAGGGCTACACCCTCCATCTGTCACAAACGTGGAAAGGCAGGAAGATCACAGGAGAGGGGAGCCACAGCAGCAACTGCTGCTGTCCCTGCATTCCCTCTCTGGGTAAAGGAGGAGAACAAGCTGCACTATTCCACCATAAGCTAAAGAGGGAGAGGAGCAGGAAAAGAAGGTGTGCTGGCAATAGCACTCCCACCCTTTGTCTTAAAGGAATAGAAGCACCTACTGCAATTTCTTCCCTCCTCTCACTTACTCCCTCCTTCGATTCCTAGAGTGATCTGCCCTTCTTGTAAATGAGCCTCATCCACACTCCTTTTCTCCCCCTTTTCTCAGCCCAGGCAGCTTCAGCAAAGCAATAGTATGCTCAGATGCCCAAGTCACACTAGAATGGCTTGCCCAGCTGCATACACTGCTTCCCTATGCAGGCAATCTCCATAGACAGGCCCACCCCAGAGTCCAATGGCAGAGTGGTATGCAAGGATTCTTGCTGGCCCAATGGCCTGCAAGGACTAGGGACAGGCATTATGGAAACTGAGACAGGGCTGCTTTAGGGAGGGAGTCAGCCAGCCAATCCCTCCAACTGGCAGAAAGAGGACACAGTAGCCACAGTAGCTGTGGCCCTGACACTAATGGAGAGCCACTCTCAAGCTCACCCCTTCATCTGTGGAAGAGCTCCATGTATGAGTGCTCCCTCTGTCCTCTTACACTCTCAGGAGACAGAGGGTTCACAACTGTCATATTGGTTCGGCACCCTTGCATCATGGGGCTGCTCCCCAAGGCTCCTCCTACCTGATGCAACCACCTCAATAGTCTGCATGACAATTATGGTCTTTAGTGGTCCAGAATATCTACATGTGGCTTCCAATGCAACAAGAATGCAGGGAATTGTATATCGGACTTGACCGCGCTGGCCCTCGTGTAGCAAGATAATCATTTTAAGGAATTTGGGGGGACATCCTAGTCTTTCCAGGATCTGCCATAGACCTTTTCTACTCACAGTGTCAAAGGCTTTGATGAGGTTGACAAATGTTACATAGAGACCCTTGTTCTGCTCTCTACATTTCTCTTGCAGTTGTCTAAGGGCAATATCATATCTGTAGTACTCCTATTGGCTCTGAAGCCACATTGGCTTTCAGGAAGATGTTTTTCTGCAATAGCAGGAACTAATCTGTTCAGGAGTATCCTTGCAAGGATTTTTCCAGCAATAGAGAGCAGTTTTATACCTCTATAGTTTGAGCAATCGGATTTCGCTCCTTTTTTCTTGTACAGGGTGATGATGACTGCATCATGGAGATCTGATGGCAGTTCCCCTTTTTTCCAGCAATTCACAAGGAGTTCATGGAATTTATCATGGAGTACATGACCTCCATGTTTCCAAATTTCAGATGGGATTCCATCGATTCCAGCTGCCTTGCTGTTTTTCATCTGCTGTATGGCCTTAAGGGTCTCTTCCAAAGTGGGAGCTATGTCCAATTCATTTTTCATCGGTTTTTGTATCATATGTTGGATAGCTGAGCCATGGACGACTCGGTTGGCACTAAAGAGACTTTGAAAATGTTCAGCCCATCGATTCAGGATGGAGGCTTTATCAGTAATTAATGTTTGACCATCTGTACTGTATAAGGAGCTTTGGACCTGATAAGTAGCTCCAAACACTGCCTTAAGAGCTTCATAAAATCCTATAGAATCCCCCAGATCTGCACAGCATTGTGTCTTTTCTGCTATATTGATACACCACTTGTTCTGCATGTTGCAGAGTTTTTGTTGAAGTTTACTACATGTGAGGCAGAAAGCTACTTTTCTTACATGGCAAGTTGGCTGGGCGAGGTATGCCTGGTGAGCAGTTCTCTTCTTTGCCAACAGCTCCTGGATCTCTTGGTTATTTTCAAAGAGTAATAAGAATAGTATTGTGATTAAACACTATCAAGCCATTCCTGCTTGCTCTACTTATTCTAACTAAAAGAGGAGGGGGGGGGGGAATTGGCCCAAGAGAGACTTACGTGAGTCACCACCAAATTCCATATCATAAACTTTGCAGTCATTACCAAAGTTGCATTCTAACAAGTATTTTTGATTTAAATACAAAAATCTCTCTAATTTATAATTTAACTATAATATACCTTAACCATGCCAACCATAAAAACTACTGTATTGCCTTGATTCTGCACTAATGTGACCATATATATCTCCTGATATATGCTGGGGTATAAATATTTTAATAAATAGATAAATACAGTTGGACTCCTGTATCCATGGATACAGTTATCCATGGGAAACATACCATAGAGTCTCACTGGAAAATGCCTAGAAAGGAGTCCTCTCTAGGCATCTTCTAGGTCCCCCAACACAACTCTATGGTATGTTTTTACCAGAAGTTCTTTATTTTAATAGAGTTTGCTGTTATCCACGATTTCCAATATCCTCAGTAAGTCTGGGAACTGAACCCCCGCAGATACAGGGGTCTGACTGTAATGAAGTAATCCTCAGTTTGAAGGGTTGTCAGAGGCCAGTTCTTTGTTTTGTAGTGTGTTCAACTTGAAGAACTGTCCAAGTTACAATAAAGAACAACAACAAAAAGTAGAGCAGGGGCCTTGAAGCTGCCTATTAACTCCTAGCACATGGACATCAAACTGAATGAGGAGTGCTCCAGACAACAATTTCATTACAGTTTCACCTCAATCACAGAATTTAATGGGCAGTCCAGATGATAATGTCATTCATTTCTATTTTTCCTATGTTTTTCCACCACTCCTTCTACCTTTCCCCCCTTTCCCTCCTTCTCACCACAAAAATTACATTTAGGAAAGGAAAATGGAATAGCTACACAATTGACTAAATCCATCTGCTTCTCCCAACTAGAATAGACCCATTGAGTCAATAGGATCTACATGAGTGCTACATTACCATATAGCAATTGATTCAGTGAGTCTATCCTAGCAATTGAATTTGGGCTAATATCTTTTGATTGGTAGCACTAGGAACCAACTGTATGGAAGTGCAGCTAGTCACAGTCTTTGCCACTGGAGGGAGCTATACTATATTTTTATTTAAATTATAGCAATGATTCCTAAATTTGTATCTATACTTATAAATTAGCATATGCAAATTTTATGTACTTTTGTGCCTTATTTTGTCCACTCAGATACTATGCAAATAAGTTCTTCATTGTTCTGTGAAATGGCATGTTTCTCTGTGCCATGCCCTCTTTAAGAAAGAAATATGAACTAGGTATGATACCTTATGAAGTGATAGTGGCATTAATGGAATTTTAAAAGATTCTCTGTCTGTAATGCTTAAAGCATGCAAAGACAAGTGAATGGATTAACTGACATTTGAAATCAGGAAAGTACAGTCTGTGAACCACATATGTCCCCTGGACCCCACATTTACAGCCCCTTAACTCTTCAATCTCTCAAGACCCCCTGCACCCACAATTTTTAATAAAAAAAATCAGCATGATTTTCAGGCAGACAATTGTTTGTTCCAAAATTACACAGACCACCCCAAAAAACAACAACATGAAAACATGTGGAAATATTCCCACCCACATAATCCCCAGAACCTCACCCCGCATCAATACCTCAATTTCCTCTGTAGTCCAGCTCAAAATGGTGGCAGGAAGTTACCCAATGACACTTCTAACTGCCATTTTGAGAGGGAGAGCAGAGGAAAATGGAAGTATTTGGGGTTGCTGGGAGGATGCCCCCAACCAGTTGCCCACCCTGTTTTAGATGTTAACGTCATCATAAATAGCTTCAGTGTGAGAAAGATGATTAAATTTACAACTCAGAGATTCCAACTTTCAATGCCTTTTACTAATTTTTTCACCAATAAAAACAAGGGGTTTTTTTGTAAGTGAAGGTGCATTCAAACATATGGATTACTTTCTGAACTTGTATCATTCAGAACCAGTGTTATCAGATCTGCAGTAACAAGCCCTTATGTCCAAGAACTTCAAGGTTCAAGATGTAACAAACTATGACTAAAATAAGAGACCTCGATGCCTTCTTGAGAACAAACGTTTCAGTGATATTTTGACTTTATTACCACACATGTGTAGGTGGATGGAAGCCAGTCAACACTATTGTTGCTATTATATTTCAGATTTTATATGTGTTTTCATTTAAGATATTGGCAATGGGTCTAAGGAACAGGAGAGGAAGACACTAGAGAGCTCATTACATTCATGTTTCCAAACTGTCTCTGTTCTTTTAGTTCATGTTTGATGAGGTCGGTCAGGATAGGGACATGTTGCTATTTGCTTCTGTACCTTGTCTTTTGTAAAAAGTCAGTTACTATTAAAAAAAAATTCAGGATTCTTTGTATTTCATTTTAAATCCCAAAGAAAAGGATGTCAGGTGTGCAATATTGGATTTGGCAACATTTCAGAGCTTGTTGTATTTAGGGCTCTGCAACTGTACACCAGCAAGTCTACCTCAGATGTCTAGAATCTTCCCACATTCTGCTGTACTGTTTGGGTATGTTCTTTTGTGTGTTTAATTTGGTTTAAATGTTAAATGTCTTTGTAACAAGTTCCCCCAAACTTGGGTACAATGTTCAGTTACTCCCGTGATAGAAATGGACTTATTTGATGGTTTCTTCCCAAAGAAACCATCAGATAAACCTGGAATGAACGAGCATGCCTGTTCAATGGGAAAGACGTACCTCACCAATTCATGTTTCCATGCACACATATGGTACCTTAGCTGTGGCTGCCATTTCCAGAAGACTGGCTATCATATGGCTAGGGCCAGAAGGCTGATTCCAAGCCCAAGAATTAGCACGCTGTCAAGGGACTAGCACCCTTGATGCTGCTCATGAGTACCTAGAATTGGGGGGAAAGGTCGTTTTAATTTTCTGACAATCTCATGGAGCCACACTACATCAGCCACTTTGAGGCACATCAAGAAATGTAAAATGGCTGCTTTCGAATGTCAGCTGCTCACTCCAGGCAGGGGGCTCAGGAATGTAGGAAGGACCCATAGGATGGCACTTGAAGTCCCCACAACCCTGAAATTATCTTGCTGCTTCTTACAGGGCATTTTAAGCTCTAGTTCTGATAAATGAAAGTAGAAATTCATGATTATTGAATCCCTATACCTGCATGGCCAGAGGGGGATGTGGGGGAGTGGATGTTTGATAGCCTTCCTGAAGAGAGCCCAGAGTGCATTGTGCCTGGTGTTTTTGTTTGTTTGTTTGTTTTGTTTTTTGCACTAAGCCAATCACATGTGGGAGAAGAGACAGAGGTTTCTTAAGCCTCAGCCACCCCTTTGCATGCATCTTTCTCCTGGTTCTTGCGAGGTTACTGAGCTATTTGCTGGCTTCCTTATCAGCTGGTTTGGGTAGTGTGCTTTATTATCTGAGTGGAGTATTGGTCGGCTTCTGTTACTTGTCTTGGTCTGTCTGCATGTTGCTGAATGGTTTTTCTACATGTGATTAGTTGTTGTGTTCTACGATTGCTGGTCATGGTGGGTGGAAGTTAGTTGTGGGGGTGGCTGTTATTAGGGGTGTTGTTTGTTGAACTGAGTCTGTGTTTCCCTGTGTGGGCATTTGGGGCTTGTGAGTTTTCTGGTGGATGACTGATGCCCATTTGGATGGTTTGTTGGTGTGATTGTTTGATGGAGTCCCTGCTTCCTTTCTTCCAGCTACACTCTGCTCCCACTTTTTTCCTTCCTCCCCCCCACACCCTGCTCCCACTGTTGCTTTCCTTAGCATTCTTAGGTTCTTTTCTTTCCCTCATCCACACTTGCTTTGGCATCCCCTGGATCTCCTTCTGTTTCTTTCACAGCATCCCTGTTTCTTATTAGTGGCTTCATGTGATCTCATTTTTTCCCTCACTGTTGTGGATGGTGGGGGGGGGTACTCTTACTGTCCTGGAACTCCCTCTTTAAATGGGCTATTTTTTCTAGGCCTCTTTAGGGCCCATGGTGGATGCCATCTTGCCTGCAGGTTTAGAGCAGCAACCATTTTCTAAGAGGATTAGAGGATGACCGTATAGCAATCTGTGTCTGCCTACTTAAGCAATCTTGGTTACCTGATGGATACCTTTTTGTTTGCTTCCCAAGTTAAGTGATGGCCATTTGAGTGGTTGTTTGCCCTCATTTGCTTCCAGGTATAAGCAGTGGCCATTTAAGTGGTTGTTTCCCTGGTGGCACTGGTTAAATGCTGGTACCACAGCCACAAGATTATGAGTTCCATCCCAGAGGGCTCCAAGGTTGACTCAGCCTTCCATCCTTCTGTAGGTTGGTAAAATGAATACCCAGCTTGTTGGGGGCAATTAGCTAACATATTGTAAAACTGCTTAGGGAGTGCTTTGGCACTGATAACCAGTATAGAAAAATCAATGCTATTGCTATTCCCCTTGTTTGCTTCCAGGTATAGGCAGTGGCATTTAAGTGGTTGTTTCTCTTGGTTGCTTCCAAGTATAAGCAATGGCCACTTGAGTGGTTATTTTCTCTAGTTTGCTTCCAGGTATAAGTGGTGGCCATTTGAATGGTTATTTGCTTTGTTTGCTTTCAATAATAGGTGGTGGACATTTGAGTGGTTGCTTCAAGTGGCAACCATTTTGTCATTTGTCCCAAGGGTGGCCATTTTGTGTGACTTTTTTATATTGAGGCAGCCATTTGGTTTTCTTGCATCACCTTGGTTCTTTTGGTCCTCTGTGGAGTGAGTATTGGACTAGGAGTGGAATCTACTTCTGGTTCATTTGTGGAGTGAGTGCTAGACTAAGAACCAGGATTACTCTGTGGTTATTGTTAGGAGCGTGTTGATTTGGTAGTGAGCTGCTGGGAGAGCAAGATTCTTCCCCCTCCTCTCTTTTCCTGCCTGCTGAGTTGAGTGAAAATGGCTTTTGTATTTCAGATTCATTTTGGAGCAACTGAAGCAGGCTGTGGATGAAGGGAAAAGTGGGAGGATGGAGAAACTAGGACATTTTAAAAGTAGATGAAAGAGTGGGGTGGTAGAGGATTAATTAGGACTGTCCCTGCATAATCTGGGCAGTTGGAGTGTATGTCATCAGTTGTAACTGTGATGGTGTTGGGATAGAAAAAAAAACTCTCCTGAAACAACCCTTGGGGACATACAACAATTGCCACTTCAAAAGAATCTGTAAAACTGCAAAGAGGACTCCCTGCTTGCAGTTTAAGCACCGTCATAGCTGGAAGGAAGGAATCTGGGACTTCTAAAGGAAAAGGTCCTGCTAAAAAGCAGCTGACAAAGCTCCCTCCTCCCTGTTTCTCCATCTTTCTCCTCCTCCTCACAGGGCTGCTGGTGAAAACAGGACATGTGTGGACAAGCAACATCAGAGTGTGGTCCAGATGGTAAAAGTCATTCATGAGGCAGAATGGACAGGTAAGGTGAGGTTGCAGTAGTTTGCTTTCGCCTGGGCTGGCTGGTAGGAGCAAGATTTTGCCCCTTTCTGATTCCCCCACCAACGAATTTGCATGGAAGCTATTTTTGCATTTTGAGCTTTCTTTTCACCAATTAATGTGGGCTGGGGATGGGGAAGGGAGAGAAAAGTGTGAGGAAGAGAGAGAGGCTGAGACAATTTTAAAAGCTGCTGAGGATGTGAGACTATATAGGAATAATTGGACAGTTGGTAGATACACTTGTAATGAGAATGACTGCTCCATCCATTTTTGATGCATGTTTTAACTGAAATATATTGATACCAGGCCCTCAAGGAGGCTGACGGGAAATTCAGGTCAGGGCTAGAGCACACACTCGCCCCACATGTACACATCAGAGGACAGGCCACTATGCTCCCAATATCTCTTCAGGTTCTGCAATGAGTTCCACACCTCAAGTGAAGGTGAAGTGGAATTCTTTGAAGTTTGTCATAATAATGCTGGTATACACAGGGTAAAAGATCCTGCAAAGTTACATGACCTCTCGCTTGCCAACTGAGTCAATTTAAATTCCACACAGACACGTGTGGATTTTCACACACATTAGCAATTTGCATAACACACTCATTATACAGTGAGTATGCAGTAGCACCCCCATAACCGCGGGGGATTGGTTCCAGCCCCCCCCCCCGGATGGCAAATTCCATGGATAATAGCAAACACCATCCTGGGGGCCATCTAGCCTCCTCCCCTTCCCCCCACCATGGCCCCACCATGGCGACAGGAGCTATCCCTAGGGAAGGGGGGAGAGATTGCTCCTTCCTCTCCCATCACTCCCGCCATGGCCCCACCACAGCGGTGATCATGGGTGCGAAGGGGGAAGGGGAGGAGACTAGATCACTCCCCCTTCTTCCCCACCACGGCCCCATCGCAGTGCCGATCACAGGGGCAAAGAGGGAAGGGTAGGAGGCTAGATCACTCCTCCCCCCTGCCTTCCCCTTCGCCCCCGCAATCGCTGCAGCAGCAACCAAGAGCCCTCCCAAGGGAAGGGAAGGGGGGTGAGATTCCTCCTTCCCCTCTCTTCCCCTTCCATTGCCAACTGCAGATGATTGTATCTGTAGTTGGCAAATCAGCAGATGCAGGGGTGCTACTGTAGTATGGTCTCGTTATTTCAAGGTTAGTCATCAGTGTGCTGTTACAAAGCACTGGTAGAAAGAACAAATCTTTGGTTGTATGTATTTCAAAATAAAAAATACCCTTTACATTTAAGACATTGATGTACATTGATTTTGGAAGATGATTGGAATATATTGTTCCAAAAACTGACCCTATGGGTTAGAGTAAAGAGAGGAGTGTAAATCATGAGACAAAGAGATCAGAAGTTAAAGTTGGTTTGACCTCTATTGCTTTTTTCTTCAAAACAGATCCTTTTAATTGTATAGGCCTGTAGTTCAGATGTCAGCATTATTTTGCTTAAGCCTCAGAGCCAGCGACTGTAAGGCTATAAAGAATGGCCTAAATTCTATTGCTAGTCCTACTTAAAGTAGACCCATTGAATCAAAGGGATTTATCTATGTGTTGACTTACCATCCAACAATTCATTGAATGAGATCACTCTAGCTGGGATTAAGCATCAGAATTCCAGCCACAGTTTGTTAATATTTGGATCCTCAATGGGGAAAAGTGTGTCTTGAGCAACCAGATGTGTGTGTGTGTGTGTGTGTGTGTGTGCGTGTGCCCTCAAGTCTCCTGTCAAGTTATGGCAACCCCATGAATTTCACAGGGTTTTCTTAGGCAAGGAATACTCAGAGGTGATTTTACCAGTTCCTACCCCTGAAAAATAGCCTATAGCACCTGGTATTTATTGGTGGTCTCTCATATGAGTACTAACCAGAGCTGACCATGCTTAGTTTCCAAGATCAGATGGGATCTGGTGCCTTTAGGGTATTTAGACCCTGAGGAACAAGATACCCCACTGAAAAGAAAGGGAGCCACATGCAAGATTCTTCACACTTCAGGATTTTGTTCAAGAATATTTGTTTACCTCAAAATCTATATATTTTTTCTGCACAGAAAATGTATTCTGAGGGCAGAAAATGTCTTTTATGTGCAAAAAACCATTGAAGAAACTATCTGCCAAAAAATCAGTAGTTTGCACAAACTGTAAATTTGATCAAATTGCATGAGTTTATGTATGTTGTGCCAATATACTACTTTCTGCACAGAAGACAGTGTGCATTGTTTTCTTTGGAGGAAATATGTTTTGGGGAGCAGAAAAAGCATTGCCTGTGCAAAAAGCAATAGTTTTTGCACATGTATCACTGCTTCCTGCACAAAATACTGTTTTTTTTTAATGAAGGAACCAATTTTTGGGCCCAAAATGCAGAAAAAGCATGTGTGTTTTATGGACATTTCCCAGAAAGAGGTCTCAAGGTATGAGTAGCACCTGAAAATTGTAGAGAAAGCTTCCTGTTCTCACAGAGCAGGGAGAAAATGGTTGCAATTATTTGATCCCATAGGTGGGAATGAAATAAGTGAAGATTAACATTTCTAGGCTGACCCAAGACATTTTGCTGCCTGAGGCAAAGGACAAGTTCATACAAACACCATTCAATGTATAGAAGCTAACTGGACTGGTAATTAAAATGTGTATTTTAAACAGTGGTGACAGGGCAGCATTCTGTACTACATCTGAGGGCAGCAGACTTGCTTGTGGATTTTAAGGCATTCATTCTACAAGGAACAAATGCTTTGCCCTCCAATATCTTGCCATTGTTCTGTGTCACCCACCCCACCCCACCCCACCCCACCACTTCTTCTGTCTGAGATGGTTGCCTCTTCTGCCTTATCGTGCCATAGAGTATCAAGTACAATTTCTAATGGAAAAATCTACCAGCTGATGCAGACATTTAAGGGAACAGAATAACCAAAAGTAGTTGAAACTCACTGATTTTGGTAGATTCAGTCACATTTATATCATAGGTGTTTTTTAAAAACTGCAGGCTGAGGCATTCTGGGAGCTATAGTCCAAAAAGTAATATTTCCATTAACCGCATGAATTCTCATAGCTTTGTTTTGAATAAGCCAACTGTTCTTTACCTTTGTGGTAAACAATATATAGCTGTATAATCTATAGGGACTCTGGATTAGACATGAGTATCTAGATATGGCAAATTAACCTTTGCCATAAACTAATTGAGTTAACTTCAGCAAATGATGGAATCCAGGAATGACTTGTGGCTTCCTTATTAATAGTGCAATCAATCTGCTTAGGATTTCAGGCTTTAAAGGCACTATCCACAGAGCTGAACCTATTAAATTGAATAGCTCCTTTAAAGTTCAGACTAAAAGCTAGGGAATAGTAAAACCAAGAGCAGACACAGGGCTTGTCTAGACCTGCCAAAATATGCTGGCTTCCTGCTGGCTTATTCTGGCCCCAGAGGAGGCTCATCCCCCACCACCACCACCATTACCATGAAGAAATTGGAGGAAGTCCACATGCACACACTGGTCTGTACCAGTGGGCACCTCCACTGTTGTCTGTGCCGCACTCTCTGAAGCCAGGAAGGAAGGCCTCAGCATGTGATCAAGGCTGGTCACATGCAGGGTGCCTTGTTCATGTGCTGGGGGCCTCCTCCCTAGCTTCAGAGTGACAGCAGCAGTGGAGTCATAAGGAGATGGAGCCTGTGATGGACCCCCTTGCTGAGGACTCAGAGGAGGAAGAAGCAGATAATTCAGAGGAGGTGGAGCAGGGGAGCCTGGTTCAATCTGAAGAAGCAGAAAGAGACAGCCTGACACCTCCCAAGAGAGCAGCTGAAGCAGATAAAGAACACATACCTTACTCAGAAGAACAAACAGCCAGTCAGCCAGTGATGGATGATCTAGATGCCATGCTGCTTCCCTTCTCTGAATGTAGGAGGAAGAAGTGCCATGCCCAACACTGCCATTTAAACAGCAAATGCTGACCTGCTTGCTGATTAATTAGCTCCACCTGACCCTGAAACTCTAGCTATAGAACTTTAACTGACAACTGCCTATCTCAAGCTGTTGCATTCCTCTCTTGTTCCTGTTTTGCCTTGGCTTCGAATGGACTTCTGGATTGCTGCATTAACCCCTTGCTGACCACAGACTTGCAGCTCAGACCTGATACTACTGAACTCTGGCCTGGCTATTGGTTTCCTTGGCATCTGACATGGACACTGGTAATTAGCAATAGCAATAGCATTGATATTTCTATAAATTTATCAGTGCAGAGCACTCCCTAAGAACTTTATAGTGTGTTAGCTAATTGCTCCCAACAAGCTGGGTACTCATTTTACCAACCTATGGAAGGATGGAAGGCTGAGTCAACCATGGAGCCCTCTGGGATCAAAATCATAATGCTGTGGCTGCAGTACTGACATTTAACCACTGCGCCACAAGGGCTTCTTTTGAACTCTGGACTGGCTTTTGACTACTCTTGCATCTATTGGTGACTGACTTCTGGACTGGCTCTTGACTCCTCTTGTTTCTTTTGTGGACAATTGACAACAGGCTAGAACTGCACCCATTGCCCTGTTGTTTCTGCATTCCTCCCCTGTTGCTCCTCAGGCACTTGCTACTGTGAGTTCAGGACAGAGCCTGACATTTAGTGGGTTCCTAGGTTCCCACACCAGGCCCATATGGGTTTTCCTGCATAATCAGATTTCCCTGGGTGTTTAAATAAAATGTTTTAAAGAGCTTTATCCTGGCTTCCCCCCGGTTTTGCCTTGGGCATCATAAGCACTTGCCTGGAGGCAAACTGGGGCAAGAGACTTGGGTAAAATAGCCTATCTAGACAAGCCCATGGAAGCCACCAGCCTCCAGTGACTGAATTTTAATCTTTCTTCTCTCTCAGTGAAATTACCTAACCACAGGGAGATTTTTAAAATAAAGAAAACTGGCTTAAACTTTACAAAGATAGCACATATTGCTAAAGAAATAATTGCTAATAAAGTCAATTTTTGCTTCTTTTTCTGGAATCTGCTCCATTTTTTCCTGGCTGAAACTACGGTACTTCATTTCTGCTTTTAGCTGAAAAGCCTTTGTGCTCTTTCTAGAGGTCTGAGTTTCATATGTGACAGAAAAAGAAGACAGGCAAAACTCTGAGCCTACAAAACACGTCAGTCTCAGAAGATGGGGTGGGATGTGCATGCCTTTCGGTTGGGTAAAAACAAAAAAAGAAATATTGCCACATGAAATTTCTTTCTGGATCTAAGAGCAAAGAAGCTGTTTTTCTCAGGCCTTGCTGGTGTTAGGGTTTTTTCTTCCCCTTTCTCCCTCCATTAGTTTTCTGTTATGGATGCTGTATGGACAAAGACGATAAAAGAGGTAATTTAAGGGCAAATCCACACCTGAAAAGTCAAAATCATTGGTTTCCCCTTACAGAAGACTCCCTGGGGAACATAATACAGGGAATCATGGGCAATTTACTACTAGTTGTGATATATAACTGTCTGATGTAAAAAAAATCAATGGTTTTCTCTTTAAAAGGCTTCCCTGAGGACTAAAGAGTAGAAGGTCAGAACAGGTTACTAGTTTGCATGCTTGTCTGTTTGTTCTTTGATGGCAAACAACACTATAAGTAATGACTATTCACTCCCAGGAAAAAACTAACAAGGAGTCATCTTTGCTCCACCTTACCCAGCACTTGAATACCATTATTTTTGATGCTGTATGGGAAAGAAGAATGGAAGATTTGAGAATTAAAATGGTCATTTCTTATATATGCTACTTGTTTCATTCTACATCATCAATGAGACACACATGCGCGCTTAGGCTGTGTCTGTAGTACATAGATTTTGTCTCTTTCTCAGGGTTGCTACCATTTTTACTGGCCCTGCAGTCCTGTGTCTTTAATCGCTGCCACATAGAGAACTGGAGGGAGGGTGGTGGTGGTGGGGACACAGGGGTTGTAGGTAGATACAGAGGAGCGTTTCCTATCATGGGAAAACAGGTTATAAAAGGTTTCATGTAGTAAAGTTTCCTTCATTGGACAATACTGTCTGAAGCTCATTAATGTTGATGTTGATACTAAGATGTCAAAAGGTGTCAAAAATATTGGGAAAAAATGTATACAGTGGGCCGGCCCTTGGGGGTTGATTCCAGGGCCCCCCATGCATACAAAAATCCATGGATGCTCAAGTCCCATTATATACAATGGTGTAGTAAAGTGAAGTGGTATCCCTTATATAAAATGGCCAAAAAAAAAAAAAAAAAGTTTGCTTTTTGGAATTTCTTGTGGGGGGAGAGAGATTTTCAAGCTGTAGATGGTTGAATCGGTAGATATGGAGGGCCAATGGTGAATGCAAATGCAGCTCTCAGAGGCAGTGTATGAAATGGAGACATCAAACTGCTTCTGTTTTATTGCCTTTGTTCCCACTCAGCTTGCAGTCATGGGGGGACCTCACTTTTCAACTACACACACTTTCTATAACATACAAAGTAGAATGCAGATGTCGCTGGAACCACAACATCATCCTTTTTTCTCCCCTGTATGCTATTTTACCACCTCTGCCTAATGAAGGAGATTTTCAGACCGTGTTTCAGCGTGCCTAGCGTGGGAGGAGCTTCCGGGAGAGGGACGGCGGTCTTGCGTGGCAGGGGGTCATTTTCGGACGATGCCGTCCTTCTCCCGAAACCATCCGTGTCACTTCCGTGAAGCTTCGGAAGCCTCAGCGCCATATTTTAATCACGGGCAACCTCCGTGATTAAAATATGGCTCTGCGGCTTCCGAAGCTTCACAGAAGTGACACGGATGGTTTCGGGAGAGGGACGGCGTCGTCTGAAAACGACCCCCTGCCGCGCAAGACTGCTGTTCCTCTCCCAGAAGCTCCTCCCACACTAGGCACGCTGAAACGCGGTCTGAAAATCTTCAAAGAAGCCTGAGGAGATTTGAAAGCTAGCATGATATATTTTACATCTTTTTCTTGGCCAATAGCACCACCATCACCCACAGGATTTGGGGGTGCTTATTACACTAGTCACTTGTTTCAAATAGTTCCATTTGAAAACCATTTCTTTTGTACACAGGAAGGTAGTGGAATGGTAATGCATTCTTTCATGCCATCACTGTATTTTTGCTTCAGTGGTATTAATTCTTGTGTTTGCTGTCTCACATTTTAAATATGACAATACCATTCACATTACTCTCTTGGCTCTGCTTCCTGCTCCATGGTTGGGTTTTTAAAAACACACAGGAAACACACAATCATGCAATTATGCAACTGCATAATTATGTAATGATAGTTCTATGGAACCACCCCAGTCCCTGCCCAGAACAGGAAGATGAATGCACAGTATACCGCTTCCAAACTATTTTTCCCGCCTGTGCTTTTCCCCAACACTTCCCTGGTCCTGGTTTTGTATATTAATAGCTCTTTAAACTTTTGTATATTAATAGCGCTTTAAAATTTTCATGAACCCCATGCTTTCTCTGGATATTAATCCTCAATAGGATTGCATCAGAATTTCACTATTGTGCTATTCCCCCTTTAAAAAGGAAAAGGAAAGAAAGAAGATAATGTGAAAAGCATACTGGAGAACAGAGAACAAAGATACAAAACTCTTTGGACTCCTGGTGCCCTACCAGTCCAACTAGTGGACATAGTCTGATGGAGATACCTGGGGAATCCCCAAGGGAGGGGCAATGAAACCACTCCCACACTGTGTCCACTATGCTCCCAATCTCTCTATGAAATGGAACAAGACATTCATACTTAAAGTAATGACTAAATCATAGCGGGAAAGGAGTTCAGCATCAGATTATTTCAAGTGGGGGGAAATCAATGTCCAAATGATCCGATGAACACTGTGATCCTAAAAAGCTCAATACAATAGTGATTTTTAAGCTGTAGTCTGGGGACCCCCAGTGCTACCTACCCTGACACCCCCAGCCCCATATCTACATCAATAATGAGCAATATTTAATAATTAAGTCAAACAGTCAGGGGATGATAGGACACTCAGTCCCCAGCAGAAGCCAGAAAACTATCTCAGCAGACTAGGTAGCAACCCGTTCCCATGAATACTCTCACACAGAGTGTTTCACGTCCAAATAAGCAGAAGGCACTTTTATCCAAAGTCAAACAGTTGCAATATATACAAATATTTAGAATTGAAGGTGAAACTGCTTCACCAGGCCTCAGCATTCACAGGAAGAGAAGAGAGGAGGGAGTGAGCTCTGTTCTGAGCTCTCCCATATATACACCTATAGGACATTGCCCTCTAGTGGCCTGACTAGGCATGACTTGGTAGTTCATGCAGTCAGCCATTATGACTCAGCATGGTTCTGCAGTTGTTTGGCCATTTTATAATGGATTTCATTCTCTAGCTCCTGACACAAATATGGTCTTCCATGTTGTGTAGCTGTTACCATCAACCTGGGAAACTAGAAAAAAACAAAGACAAACATTGTTTAGTCAGGAATGCACTCAAGGAGAAGCCATCTACATTCTAAAAGAAATGCTAATTCGCAAGGCATCTAAAAGTATGTATGCATGGCTAATCCCGTTTGCAAGGCTGGCAACTCGAAACCTGTAAACTACCCTCAATAGTTTTTCCTCACCTAAACAAAGGAAGTTGCTTCCTCCCTTTTGTTTGCAACCATTAAAACATTGCAACCATTCAACCATTAAAACACTATTAACATAGCCTGAAAGCCTTTGTCACTCTCGGAACAACATCTTAAACTATTGTGTTCCTCTCAAAGTTACATCCCCAGAGGGCAAATATTTACTGTAAAAACCCCTTGAAAATGGCCTTCAGTGTCCTTCAGCTCCTCCTCCTACATCTGTGCTGCTGATTTGCTGATTGACCTTCAGAGTGCCGCTCTGAGAGCCCCCCACTCTGCTGGTTTCTTCCACAACTTCATCTCTCCAGGAAAAGGTGTTGTATCACCCATTGGAAACTCCCTTCTTTATTCCTCTAGCCTGTACTCTCCCACTTTATTCACTAGTCTTGCATGAATACTTGATGCCTGAATGTGTGCATGAATGTGGTTATTATTGCTTTTGCAAATAAAGATTATTGTTATCCTATATAGCTTATGTCTTTTTCCTAATACTGGTATAATTGGTCACCAGATCCTGCTGCTATCCCCCTCTTGTATTGCCAAGGCGAGTACATTAATTCCCCAAATTAAAGTTGCTATTTTGAGGGTCCCCACAACCCCAGAATGATTAGGTTAACACAAGGGGTCCACAGTGACCTTATAGGGGGCCTGTGAAGGCTTGAAGGCTGGTTGGCCCATGTCCTCCTTGCAGTGGAGTGGCCATGTGACAGGAGCCAAGGCAAAGGCTGGCTGGCTTGCCCTGCACATTGCCATTCAATCTGTTCCAGCCACAAAGTTGCAGGAAGAAGCAGAAGAAAAGTCTTCCGTTCCCCTCCAGTGCCTCTGGTTGAAGGTTTAATGAATGATGTAATAGTATTGTTGTTGTTGTTGTTGTTGTTATGTATTATTGTTATTAAGATTAGGGTTTTAAATCTTGAGTTGTCTTGGGAGACCATGGCAACAAAAGATATTTAAAATGGAGGGGGCACCTGGTAAAGAAAAGGTTAAGAGCCACTACTATACAGGATAGGTGCACACTACCTGAAAGACAATCTCCCATTATACAAACCCAGCAGTCTTAAGATCCTTGGGGTAGGGCTTTCCCACCACCATCACAGTTCCATCTCATGAGGACATGGGTGAGAGTCATCTTGGTGGCTGCTTCCAGGCTATGGAATTCCCTGGTCCCCTCTTGGAAGACAAAGACCGTTTTATTCAAACAGGTATTTAATAATTAACTGGTTAGAGGGAGTCATTTTTATGGGGGTGTGCTGTATTTTTAAATTTATTATTATCATGTTTTTCAATGATTTTACACCCTTTAAAATTTAATGGCATTACTTATTTAATTTAATTTTAACTTCTTTATTACCAGCTTTTTAACCTTTTCTTGTTTTAGAATTTTTGTGAGCTGCTTTGAGTCCAATAACAGGAGAATGGTGGGATTAGAAAACAAACACAAAACTAGAGATACTGGTGATGTTTTCCCCCTGATCTTGGCTCAGAAGTCTAGTAAAACCTTTCTTGAAATGAGAGGTAAGCTTTACAAACCCCAAATTCTTCTCTAGATTGGATTAAAATCGGAGCATGAGAAAGATTTCCACTCTCTCCATCTCTTTCTAGTTCCCATCCACAAAAGCTATTGATGTCATGCCCACAACTCAGCCACACCCTCCTTCCCTCCCTTTCCCTTAACCCTGTGGCACTTGTATGAACAGAAGCAAAGGCATGCAGGGAGAACAAAGGAGGGAACTATATCTTCCATACACCTCCCCCAATATTCCATCATGCTGTTGGAAGGGAAGGGTGGGGTGGGGAAAACCTCCCTCTCCACTTTTTCCAATGTGCTGCATTGCTGTTATCACTGCAGAGCTGAGGGGAGGGAAGTGGAAAATGTACTGGGGGAGGTTGGAGGGCTGCCAACCCTGAGCTTGTCTTGGGAAATCCACACCCAACTCTAAATAAAATATAATAGGGAAAAACATAGTAGCATAAAAAAATACCTGAGAAATGGTGACATAATTCTACAAACTCTTGCTGCATTAATGTGTAAAAGAGATATGGAGGTGGCTCAACTAAGTATCTAATATGTAGATTTTCCTAATTTTTGTTCCTCTAAGGCAGGGATTCCCAAACTTTGGTCCTTCAGGTGTTTTGGACTTCAACTCCCAGAAGCCCTCGCTGATCTGGCTAACAGCCAGGAATCCTGGGAGCTGGAGTCTAAAACATCTCAAGGACAAAATGTTGGGAACCACTGATCTAAGGGGTGGGGATCATGTGGCCCTCCAGATGTTGTTACACTTCAGCTTCACTCAGAGCATTCCTCACCATCTGCTATACTGCCCAAAGCTGCTATGGGTTGCAGTACAAGTGCATCGGTGTGTGTGTGTGTGTGTGTGTGTGTGTGTGACATGATTCCCACACAAGCTCTAAATGTAGCCATGTTTAGAGAATCAACATTTGAAGAAGGACAGGCTTAGCTGGGCTTCCTCTGTTGCCACTTTTCTCTCACAGGAAGCAAGAAGACTGAAGAGAAGGTCCTGTTCCTATAAAGATTATCCACACAACAGCACACTGCAAAATCATGGTTGTTGCTCATCTGAGGACTCTCCACATGAGCAGGCACTTCTCTTCTTCAGACTTCTGATTTTGCATGTGCAGAAAGTGATGGTGGAGGGGGGGTTGGCTAGGTGGTCCCCTCTTCATAAGTAAATGACATCTAAATAAGCCTCATAGAGTATCTCAGAGTGATTCACACCACCTTTTTCACATATGAAACCTGCACCCATCTTTGTTGAGAGAAAACTATGTCAGATTAGCTATTGTGTTAATGTGATGCCCATCAATAGGAACAAACTTATGAAGCTTTTATAATCACCAGCATTATTGATTCCTCAAGCTGTTAACTTTTCAAACTCAGAGGGAGCTGCTGAAACCTAATTTATGTTTGAACTATGGTGCAAAGGAGGGGTGGAAATGTGAAATTCACTTCAAATAACAGTTAATCATGTTAAGCCATAGGATAATGTGCATTGCATATAACATCAAATATAAGTGCATGTTTTATATATCTATTTGTGTGGGTGGGTTTATGGATTTTCATATATTAGAGAAGATATTTTTAAAGATCAAATTCAGGTGCCTATTATATATTACATTTGCATGAGAAAACGTATAAAATCCTCTCAAAAGTGAAGGTAGGCCAAATAACAAGTAATTGCATAACTTGGAGCTACAAGGGTTTTGATATTTACTGAGACAGTAAATGGAAAAGGTGCTTTAATATACAAATGTAAAACTTCTGTGGTCAATGAACCAAAGCAGAGAACACATATTAAATGAAAAACTCAGTCATGCATCATGCTGACCAGAAAAAGGATAGAAAACATGCTGCAGAAGAGGAGAAAAAACTCTTCAGCCCATGAGCAGTGTAAAATGAAGATAATTCAATGGTGCATTATTGACAGAATGGCAAAATATGGAATCCTAGGCTTCACACACAATTTTAGACAACTTGTCACAGGAAGAAGGTGTGCAAAAATCTCTGTGTTGACTTTGTTGGGTTTCTCTGAATCCCATCTGCATTTTTCTCCTACTCTAATTTAGTAAGAAACTGAGACTTTGGGTGCATCTACACTATACAGTGCTTGCTCTTTGATCCCACTTTAATTGCCATGGCTCCAAGCTACAGAATCCTGGGATTTGTAGTTTCACATACTTCAAATTCTCTGCCAGAATGTCTAATACTACCTTTCAGAGAAATATATGTGAAGAAAAATAAAATGGAGATTATCAGACGGGTCCTAAAACCCTGTTTCTGTCTCCCTACCCCCCTCCTGTCCAGCTCCCGTCCATGTTACAGAATAAAACAAAAATGTTCAGACATCTACCTGGTAGAGAGACAGAAACTGCTCCCCCTCCCCTTGGCAGCCTGGGAGTAAATGCAGCTGTCATAAAGCTGCATTTACAACCTGGAAAGTAAATCCCTCCTGTTCTTGTGAGAGAACAATTGTGCGGGAAATTTAAAAATTAAAATGAAATGTCAAAAACACAAAGCAAGCACCAAAACACACTTTAAACATTAGAAGTAAATCAGGGAGGATTAAAAAAAGGGTGTCACTTACCTCGCTGTCCCCAATGAACCTGGAAGTGTTCGACACGGACTTCCCCCTGAGGCTGGCATCATTCCAGCATAACAGGACAGAAACAGTGCACCGTTCAGACTACCCGTGATTCTGTGACAAGAAACAGAACAGGTGGTCTATTAGCGGTTTTTCTCCGTGGACTAAAAAAAAATATAGAGGCAGCATGGGACGGGGACGGTGGCATCTGAAAGGAAAACCTTTCTCGATCCTGTTCCATGTCTGCCACGAATTATTAAGCCTGTGTGATAATCTCCTCTGTCTCCTGAAATGACAAATGCCAGGATTCTGTAGGCTGGTGCCATAGCAGTTAAAGTGCTATCAAATGGCTATAATTGTGTAGTGTGGATTTACCCTTTGTGTTGTCTTCCATCAATAAATGAAAGCCCTCCCATTTTTTGTACCCTTCCTGGGTTACTTGGGTTTTTTAAAGTGTGTTTCGGTGCTTGGTTTTACTTTTTGACATGTGTTTTTCTTTTAAACTTTGAATTTCCCGCACGCTTATCCCCTCACAAGAATGGCCCGGGATTTCAAACCAGGAAGAGAATGCAGCTCCATGAGAGCTGCATTCACTCCTGGGCTGCTGCAGGGAGAGGATGACGTGCAATTAAGGTAAGAGTGAAACTGTTTGCTACTGCGCCGGGACGGTGTCGGAAGGGGAGTGGTAGAGGAGATACCGAGATGGGAATGCTATTTTTGTTCCCATCTGAAAATCTCCTTAGAGTTTCCTCCTTAGTACTGGTATAAACAGGTCTAGCTCAGTATCCCTTCTGGCATTGCCAAGCTGACTGCATTAATTACCCATATTAATATTAGTATATTAGAGGGTCCTCAAAGACTCCCAGCATTTTGGGTTACACCAGAATCTCCCCCAAATAGTGGGGATAAGTCAAGGGTTTGTTGGTATCAAATCCTCTTACCTCTGGTCCATGCAAAGCATGAATCAGAGAGGATGGAAGAAAAGGAATACTGGAACATCTGTGTTTTCCTTGGACTTTATCAGATGCAGGGGAGTGCGGCACAAAACTGCATCCCAAACCGTGTCACAGGAACACTACAAGAACAGAAAGGGTGACATTACCAGACTAAGCCATCAATAAAAAGGGACACATTATTCACGCCCACGCTACACCCCTGGAATGGCTGAAGGACATTGTTGTCTGGTAATGTTGACTGTTTTTGTGTTCCTGTGATGCAGTTTTTGCTACATCTGATAAAATCCCTTGTCTCATCTAACACATTACTGGTTCTCTAAGGAGGTTTATTCAGAAACCCTTTGTACTTTTATTCATAAATGTGACAATGACAGAGATGTAAGGATTAGCAATTCTGAGTGCTTCTCCTTTGCTCCTGCTCTGCTTCTGAGTACACTAGACCTGTGGTGAGCAATGGCTCTGTAGCTACAATAGTTGTGTAGGCACCTTGAGTATAGGAGCAGGTTTACAGTATACAAACAGATTGGGAATAAATCCCATGGAATTTAACAGGATTTACACATGAGTAGACATGCATAAGATTACACAGATAATATAATTAATCTGTAGATGAAACTAAAGATTTAAATGATTGTCTTGGGCAAATTTTAACTGAAATGGGATACATTTTACTTTTTAATTATGATTCAAAGCTCCAGTATTGCTGGCAATGGGAATGGTAAAAGCTGGACTCTTCTGTTTTAATTTATATCTTTATTAGATGTGGTTTCACTTTAACAAATCTTATTTACTTATTTAGGATCACTCTGACCACAGTGCATCTTGAAATTTCTAGGTGCCATTAAAGTGTGTCATCATTTGTACAGTCTAATGGAATAAATCATGTCATGAATCCTGTACTTGCAATGTGCTGCTATTTTCATTAATTATGTTAAGACCAACCATTGTATGAATCCCTGTATTGGCATCCTCCCTTGATAGGATGTACAGTCACTCCTCCAATGTCTTCTAAGTAATGTATTCCTTACATCATAATAGCTTGGTTTTGGGAAGTAAAGGGCCTTAAGCAATGCTGTGACTCCCCAAGAGATGGCGATGTTGAGACTTCTGTTGTCTCCTGCTTCTTATACCTTTTAAAGAGGCTGGAAATTATTACTAGATTTTGCATGATAGTGCCTTTATTACGTGACATATACTAACCTACATGTCCTCTATAGGTGTGAGTTCTGGCAGGGCCTGTGGTTCTGAAAGAAACATTGTACCTGTGGAAACAGTTAACAACTCACCCTAACTTGAATCACTTGGTACACTATGAATTATCTTGTGAACAGCATCTTATAATATTCCTGTATATTAAATATGTCATATGCAGTTATAATGTTAGTAGTAAATATTTCTAAATAGCACTAGATAGCATGTGAAATATAATATAATATTTCTATAATATAATATAGAATATTATATTATATTATAATAAATATAATATAATTATTTCTATAATATAATATAATATTTATAGTTATATAAATAATTCTCATTAAAAATAAATTACTGAATATCTTCATTCTAAACAGGTATATTTGAAAGTAAATGTTATTAATTTTAATGAAATATTTTTAGGAAAGTGTGCTTAGTAGCACAGTTTACCTTGCTTTCCCTATAGGTTAAAGAGAAAGATTTGTCTCTTCTGTTTTAACTGGTTTCAATTGCCTACATTTTCACCAAATTTACAAGCTTCCCAAGAGATATTTAGGGTAATTAAAACAAAGGAAAAAAGCTATATAAAAATAACCAACTACTCCAAGTGAACCACCATTCCTAATCAGTGTGCTAAAATCTCATGTGATTTATTAGCTCAATGGCATGCCATAGTTCTTCCTTTTTAAATTTACTATTTTATTCAGTTTAAAAAAACACACACACAAGGACATGGCAGGTATGCTAGCATCTATTATACTTTAAAATAACACATGCAGATCTGAAAATAGCAGAGGCAAGTGACAATAATGTATCTTGCAGCATAAGCCCTTTCCAACATTGTATAGAGATCCTAAGAGAAGGAGAAG
Source organism: Gambelia wislizenii (assembly GCA_030847615.1). Lineage (NCBI taxonomy): Eukaryota > Metazoa > Chordata > Lepidosauria > Squamata > Crotaphytidae > Gambelia > Gambelia wislizenii. The sequence continues at coordinate 381,667,257 of JAUMIR010000002.1, read as the reverse complement.
AGGGGTACATTATATGTCTCTGAAAACCTCTTGAGCAATGGGGCAGGAAAATATAGCTGAGTTTGTTGGTGCATAAACTGATGCATTATGGTAGCTGTGGGAAACCTTTAGCATGCCAGATACTGATAAACTATTCCCATCATACCTTGCTATTGCCCTAGTTGGCTAAAAGGAATAGGATTTTAACATCTAGAGTTCACAGGTGATAGGTTCCCCAGCAATGCATTATGGACAAATACAGGGGGACTTGAAGTTTGCAAGAAGTCATTTAAAGTATGGAAAGGCAGATGTTAGGCTTGACAATCATACTTAGACATAAGAGATAAAAACCAAGTGGTATGTTGGATTACCACCCGCGGTGGATTCACACAATTGTCAAAGATCACATATTGGCCAAGAAGTCTGACAAAGACTAACCATTTAGTAAACTCAGCTCCATACAGATCTTTCAGGATATAATGGGTGAAGGGAGCATTTGTGGGCAGTGGGAGTGCTGTTTTATAATCTCTCCAAACACCACATACCTTAGTTGTCAGCATAGCATTTCATAGGCACATTGACTGAGCTGCCTATTGGTTCAGTGGAAGCAAACTGTACTTCCTTTTCCATTGACTGTTTAGAATGTTCCAGCCGCGATAACACATCTTTGTGTGTTGCAAAGACACAAATACATGTATTTCCACATATGGGGAGGGGAGAGAAAAAGGCAAGATGTATTGGGCTCATCTGCAGACAGCCTAAACAAACAAACAAATTCTGGACAAAAAGAAATAAAACCAACATCGTGTTCAAGTATTTTTAAAAAATCATGGAACCCCCTCCCCCCCCCTCCACATTCACTCACACACTGAATATGGTGTGCGAGAGAATACAGAAAAAGATTTGTTTTCAAGCTTGTATATTCCAGCTTCTTAAAAGTTATAAAATCACCAGGTGCAATGCTTTATTTAAGCTCAGTCATTTGCTCGATCTGTTCCCTACAAATTATGCCACAGAAGCTGTTTTTGTTCTGATTATTTTAATTTGCCATTCTATATGGTAAACTCATCTCAGTGTTTGTAAATTATTATCCAAACAAAACCAGGAAAAAAATGAAACACAGGCATGTTATTTGGCAGGCTGCAAAATCCTGTGGGCTTTCAGCACACAAGATTTCAGTGAGCTATAGAAACTGGTTCATTCAACTTCCTTTTCTTTCAACTTCCTGTTTGCACACTGATGGGAAACAAAATATTCTAGTGGGTGTTTGAACAGCTTGAGCTAAGTTGACCTCAGAACTATTGCTCAATGATGTAAATTCTGGCTTCAGATTTGAGCAGCTTGAAACTCTACATCCCCATTAGACCTAGAAGGTTTAATTTCCTTCTTTTTTTTCCTGAGTTTGTTGAAGCTCAGCAACAGCATTCACACTGAGTCCATAGCTGTCAGTTACTCAATACTTGGTTGTTGTTGTTGTTTTAATTTTTTTTTGCCCCTAGCTAAAAGAGAATGTAATGAAGAAATATCTTGTGATACTTCTGCTATGGCAATGATAATAAATAGCTAAAATATCACAGGACTTCTATTTTAGGGCAGTGGTTCTTAACATTTTTTTTTTATTCCTGAACCATTTAGATAATCTGATAAAAGCTAAGAATTCACTCCTGCTAACATGGTGATGATGACGAATGTATGCTACTTGTCTATATATACTAACATTCCGTGCTACTATATAGTTGTTTAGACTGAAAGAATATGTTAATCTCATTTAATTTTATGGATAATTTTGATTTTATAATTTGGAAAAGTTTTTTTTTCACAACAAAGACAATTTTTAAAGTAAAAGGAAAGGGAAAAAATTTAAAAAGATATGTTTCTGCACTAGGGTCACAGAAGCCCACCCATGGATCTCCTTGGAGTCCATGGACTACAGGTTAATAACACATACTTTAAGGTCATTGTAAACCAAGAGCTGTCAAATTGTGGATCTCCAGGTTTAGTTGGACTACAACTCCCATCACTCCTAACTAGTACATTCATTGCTGAGATGTGATAAGAGTTGCAGCCCAACAACCTCTGGGTTCATGTGCTAAATCTATTCCTTTCATGGTTATCTACGAAGTATGACTATAGTCTAGTATATAGTTCAGCCTCCATGAATTCAATGACAATGATATTTCTTGGCTCACCATGGAACATTAATTAAAGATGGGTTGTTTTCTAGGGAATTGTCTACATATCACCTGCATTTTTGTCTACTTTTTTCTATTTCTCTGGTGACTCTATAGTGACACCTACTGAAAAATGAGAAGCATTGGAAGTATTATAACAATACAGTTGCCCCTCCACATTCGCGAACTCAGCATTCGCGGTTTTAATTATTCGCGGTTTTGGGAGGGCCCCCCCGGGCCCCCCCAAAACCACGAAAAGGGGCCTCCGGAGGCCCCTTGAAAGCTGTGGGAAGGAGCCGGGAGGGCCGGCTAGGCGTTCACGGGGCTTTTGGAGACCCCCCAGAGGCCCCGTGAAGGCCTGGGGAGGGTGGGGGGAGGGTGGGGGGAGGCCTTCATGGAGCCTTGGAAGGCTCCGTGAAGGGCTGGGGAGGGTGGGGGGAGGCTGCGGAGGCCTTCACGGAGCCTTGAAAGACTCCATGAAGGCCCCGGGGAGGGAGGGTGGAGGGTGGGGGGAGGCCTTCACGGAGCCTTGGAAGGCTCCGTGAAGGGCTGGGGAGGGTGGGGGGAGGCCGCGGAGGCCTTCACGGAGCCTTGAAAGGCTCCGTGAAGGCCCCAGGGAGGGAGGGGGGAGGATGGGGGGAGGCCTTCACGGAGCCTTGGAAGGCTCCGTGAAGGGCTGGGGAGGGTGGGGGGAGGCCGCGGAGGCCTTCACGGAGCCTTGAAAGGCTCCGTGAAGGCCCTGGGGAGGGAGGGGGGAGGGTGGGGGAGGCCTTCACGGAGCCTTCCAAGGCTCCGTGAAGGGCTGGGGAGGGTGGGGGGAGGCCGCGGAGGCCTTCACGGAGCCTTGAAAGACTCCGTGAAGGCCCCGGGGAGGGAGGGGGAGGCCGCGGAGGCCTTCACGGAGCCTTGAAAGGCTCCGTGAAGGCCCCAGGGAGGGAGGGGGGAGGATGGGGGGAGGCCTTCATGGAGCCTTGGAAGGCTCCGTGAAGGGCTGGGGAGGGTGGGGGGAGGCCGCGGGGGCCTTCACGGAGCCTTGAAAGGCTCTGTGAAGGCCCCGGGGAGGGAGGGGGGAGGGTGGGGGGAGGCCTTCACGGAGCCTTGGAAGGCTCCGTGAAGGGCTGGGGAGGGTGGGGGGAGGCCGCGGAGGCCTTCACGGAGCCTTGAAAGGCTCCGTGAAGGCCCCGGGGAGGGAGAGGGGAGGATGGGTGGAGGCCTTCACGGAGCCTTCCAAGGCTCCGTGAAGGGCTGGGGAGGGTGGGGGGAGGCCGCGGAGGCCTTCACGGAGCCTTCGAAGGCTCCGTGAAGGCCCCGGGGAGGGCAATCCATATTCGCGGTTTTTTTACATTCGCGGGGGTCCGTGGAACGTAACCCCCGCGAATGTCAAGGGACAACTGTATTTTAAAAAACGAGTTAAAGAGAGAGAAGACACCTATATATTCTAGTCCAGTGAGAAAAGATTTGTATTGAGAAAGAACCTGTAGCACAACTAGCCACAGAAAGTTACTCCTTTATGTTAATTTGGGAAACTCAAACCTTCACATTGGTAAATAGATCACTATTTTTTACTTCAGCACTTATATAAGCAAGTCCCTGTCTCCTGCCTTCAGACTGCACTGTGATTATGTAGGAAAATAAACCATACTTGAACTGGCAGAAGGAACTGGGACTCTTAATTTATTATCATACAGATGTGTAGATATTGAATTATCTATGAAACAAGGTCCACCACAAAGAATCTAACTAGAGATAGTGAGGTTTTGGATTTGATATGAAGGTGCCAGGTGTTAGCAAGAAATCTCTTTCGGGATGTCTAGACGCGATGGTATACTGCGAGCGGGTGCACATATTTGCCCATTCATAACGACGCTGTTATATCTCCACCATTTTTTCACCTATTTGCATCTATTCATATATATTCAAATGGAGCGGCCACACACTCTGATAAAGAGCAATAACGGGAAAATGTGCAGCAATGCAAATTCAGATGTCCACATGTGCAAAAATGTGCATCTACACAGTTTCCAGAAACTTTGGGGAAAACCACCACTCCTTTTATTGTGCGGTTTGTGGAGTTTTTAGCCCCCTGACTCCCAAATACCGCAAATCTCATTCGGAACACGTTGGGACACATTGTGTTTTCTGAGAATTCTATGAGGAGTATTTTCATCATCTGGACAACCCCTTTGTCAATTATTGCCATACCTAGAGATATATAGTTTACCTTGTTTCTCCTCCTTAGTTTTGTTTGGGTTTTTCTAAGAAGTGTAGGAATTTCATATTTTTGAATCTGTAACTAATAAATTGATGTTAATTACCGTATATTCCGGCGTATAAGACGACTGGGCGCATAAGACGACACCCCCCCCAATTTTTAAGTTAAAATATAGAATTTGCCCCCACCCCAGCCAGCCAGCCAGCCAGCCAGCCGGCTGGCTGGAAAGCCTGTTCCCCACCAGCCAGCCAGCTCAGTGGCTGTAGATGATGGAATAGTCTGTGAAATTAAAGGACTGAGAACAGCTAAAAAAGCATGGGATACTTTGAAAAATCTCTGTGGTGTTCAATCTTTGGAAAGTAAGGTTGCATTAATACTGTAAGTTGGTTAATATGAAGCTATCAAATCCCAAATTTTTGAATGAGCACATTAATGAATGAGCACATTAATGGTTTTAGAGCCACATTGGCAGACAAGAGAATTTCACCATAGACAAAATTTGATGCAAAATGAGAAGTTGAATCCAGAAATTCTAATTTTAGGCTAACTTGTCCTGAAAAGAAACATCATTTTGACTCTCCTGAGCTAAATAGAGGGCCATTTAACTCTTCAAATGCAAAGCAGTCATTCTCACAGCAGGAGGAAGGATCTGCTGGGAAAACTGCCCAGGCCATTTTACACTTCAATCATTCTCACAGCAGGGGAAAAGGTCTATTGGGGGTATAAGACCACCCCCCCACTTTTGAGGAGATTTTCAAGTGTTAAAAAGTAGTCTTGTATGCAGAAATATACGGTAATTGGACAGCTTCACAGTTTTGGGGCAAACCATTGTGGAGACGCATCAAGTGGAGAAAGGAACCATATTTGAATCCCTGTTGGATGGTGTTGAGCAAGCTGCTACTTCTCATTCAAGCTACCTTGTGAGGAGATTATCACATTATCTCAGGTGAATTGCGTTATGAAAGGAACCCCAGGAACATACTGCTTTGGAAAGAAAAATTATCACACCTCTCTTCTTGCACGTGACTGCATTACTTTGAAAAAAAACACCCTGGTATGATAAGTCTGTTTGCTGAAGTTCTGACATTACAGGAGTCAGTCAATGAGGGGACCTTAATCTCCTCATCTCCTGCCCTGTCCCCCTCCCAGTTGCTATTCCAAAGCAGGCTAACTCTGTGCCTTTTGGGGTGTTTTTATTTACTTATACCAAAACAATAAAATAAAAAGATTTTTAATTGTTTTTGCCATAATTATACAAACACAACAAAGAAAAAGTAAAAAACACCCCAACAGGCACAGGGTTAGCCTGCTTTGGAATAGGGGAGAGCGGGGGTGATTAAGGCTCCCTCATGGCACTTGCTGCTGTAATGTTGGAATTGAAGCGAAGAGACCTATCGCACCAGGGCCAGCAGTGGAAAAACAGTGACAGAGCTATTGACCAGCTTTTCCCATCAATTAAAAGGGATGCCCCAGTAACAGTTTGAATACACACCACCTACAGGATGGTATCACATCATGTGATAAGATTCAGCCATAGAGGCTACTATCCTGCTTTAATTCCTTTTTTTTAGCCTTGTGTGATGATCTTGTCATCAAGCTAAATTTACAGCACAGAGGAATATTATTTCATGATTTTACTTTTAAGGATTTTTTTTTAAAGTTAAGGATTAAGATAAAACATCTAGGCAAGTGGCTAAATTTCTGAAAGATGCACAGAATTCCCCATCCTATCTCATGTTTCCTTTTCCAAAATTTAGCATCCTAGCTATGCTTCTGGAGAAGGGTATCGTCAAATTTAAGAATGTGTTATTTTTAAATGACATATTGGGGTGTGTGTGTGTGTGCGTGTGTGTGTGTTTCAAACCTCTGTCCAAACATTAGCCTCAATACTAATCAAATCCTAAAGCCCATCTCTTGTTTTTAACTTATGGACTTGTTACAAGAATTTGGGAAAGAGACAGCTGATCACAGAACAAGTATCAGACTCTTTAAAGACTCAGTCCCTGCTGCTGAGTGAGCTTTGGGAACAACTAGTATTTGCCAGATATTAGAAAAGTTAGTTTATGGACTACAACTCCCCACAGACTTCCCCCTTCTAGCCAGCATGGCCTGTTCTAGCCTCCAAAAGTAATTACAGTTGTCCCTCCATATCCACGGATTTGGTATCCATTGATTTAAGTATTCACAGCTTGAAAATATTCTTTAAAAAATAATAACCAAAAAGCAAACCTTAATTTTGCCATCTTATATAAGGGACACCATTTTGTTATGCCATTTGCATATAATGGGACTTGAGTATTCATGAATTTTGGTATCCATGGGAGGTCCTGGAACTAAACCCCAGCGAATATGAAGGGACAACTGTATTCTAAGCTATGGTGTATTTCAGAAAGAGCATGATGACTTTGATCTCTCCCCCTGCCCCCAAGACTAAGATCTCATTTTGAAGCTGTTGGTTTGTATGCTATTCACAATAGTAGAACTATTGTTCTAAGGACAAATGCAGTGGGGATATAACCAATTGATCTGACCTTGTTTGCCAAGTACAGTTGTCCCTTCATATTCCTGGGGTTTGGCTCCAGAACCCCTTGTGGATACTAAAATCCATGAATACTCAAGTCCCATTATATGCAATTGCATAGCAAAATGGTGTCCCTTATATAAGATGGCAAAATCAAGGTTTGCTTTTTGGATTATTATTATTTTAAAGAATATTTTCAAGCCGTGAATACTTAAATCCGTGGATACCAAATCCGTGGATATGGAGGGACAACTGTAATCCTCTTATCAGTTATTGCTGGTGCACAGTTATTACTGTGGGCACCCCAATCTCATCTGGTTTTGCAAACTAAGCAGGTCTGAGTGCAGTAAGTACTTGGATGGTAGACCACCAGGGACTACTGTGGACCTCTATGGTTAGGGTTAGGAAAGAATTCTACTTGAAACTCTGGAGAGCTGTGACTAGTCAGAGTGACCATACTGGCTAAAAGGACCAATGGGCTGACTCAATGTAATGTAGTTTCCTATGTTCCTATACCAGAGTATACATTGAGTAAGGCCTTGACTACATGGGGGGTGGTGTAAAAAATCCATATGAAATTCGGAGTGCTTTGGCCTGGAACTGTGCCACATGAAATTTAGATTACTCTGGCCTGGATTTAAGCACCATGCCTGCCAAAGCCCAAATCTGCATTTAGATTTTTACTTGGCTTCCATTCAAAGCTGCTACTCACATTTGACTCTGAGCTCTGGGAAAAGCAAAGCAGTAGACACTCCCTCTGAAATCAGAACAGGTGGCTAGCCTCATGATGGTGGGGCTCACTGGGTGTTCTGACCTCAGAGAGTGACTACCACTGGGGCTTTGCCTTTGGAATGAGAAGTGGCATGAAGAGGGGGGAAATGGTGGTGCCTCAAGTGCTTGTCCTTCCTCTCCTCCCCACCCACCTCCCAAATCCAGTGCAGATGAATTGTTCACACAGCAGTTTTCTCCAGACTTTCAAGCAAACTCTGGAGAAAACTGTGAGTTTCCTAAAACTCAGATTATGGGGGTAGTCCATGAGCCTGGTGAGAATAGGACCATATATCATGTGGCACTATTGCACAAGATTCAGGGGAAAGGGCACACATCATGTGGCATTATCTGGCCAGATTTGGGGGGGATTCAGGAATTTTCACTGCTGTAGACAAGCCCCAGTGTGATAAAATGGGCTAGCCCCTCTTTATTTATCTGACTTTCTCTCTCCTTACATTCCCACCCGTACCCTTCGTTCTAGTACTCAAGGCCTTCTGTCCCAAGCTAGGATCTCCACTGCTCCATCCCAGATTCGTCCCTTCTCGCTTGCCGCCCCTCACTTCTGGAACCTTCTTCCGCCTCAAATACGGGCCATTACTTCTTTGTCCACTTTTAAATCCAAGTTAAAGACCACCTTGTTCAGGGAGGCATTCCCTGGCTTTGTCTGATATACATTTATTTTTTCTGTCACTTGGGTTTTACTGTGGATGTTGTTATTAATTGTTGTAATTATCCTTGTTTTAATTGATTTTTATTATTTTGCCTATTGTTTTACTTAGATTGAACACCTTCGGGAGGTTTCATTCTGTTTTATCCTTGATTGTTTTGTACAGTGCTGTGTACACTGACAGCGCTCTAGAAATAAACTGTAACAACAACAACAACAATAATAGAGAGAGTCCTGCAGTGTGGAATTGGAGGAGTGTGCACTGGCACAGCTGCAACACTACCAAAAGCCAGGCTAGCTCAAGACATTTTACAGCCTGAGATGGAAAAAAAACCATGGAGCTCTACCATTCTATGTATATAAGCCAACTAGATGGGCAGTTCAATGCTGTTCCACATCTGGAGAATAGCACCTGAAGGCAGCAGGCTTGCTTCGTGCACACAGTGAGAAACATGCGGCCCTGTCCTTTAAAAGAAGGGGATATCTAGGGGTTCAGTCAAAATAGCTGAGCAGCTTCCAGTGCTGCCCTCAACCACCCAGCATCTCCGGCCTAAGAGAGTTGCCTTACTCTGTCCAATGGTAGCACTGCCTCTTCCAAAGCTAACTAGCTGTCATTAATATGGAAAGGCCCTATGGGGCATGGGTAGGGAATTGTATAATAGGTAGGCTCTAGAAAAATGTCCTGCCCAGAGATGTGGATCAATACTTAGTTACAATGGGCAGAATCTATGTGGAAAGAGATTGGATGATGATTGGATGATGGATAACATATTTGAAAAGAGATTGTTGTGGTTAAATATTATGCTATAAAGCATGCCTCAGAATCTCCCACACCATGAATACATGGGTATTCCCTTTCAACTACTTTAAAACTAAAAATGAGTTCAGAGCTTACCATGTCAGATACTAGGGAGAAATAGATTCAAATCCAAATTCAATCATAATGATGTTGGACATTCTCTCAGGCCCATGCTATTCTGTTCAAACTTTACCTTTCTTTCTCTGATTAGTGGCGGCTGGGCATGATATGCATTGTAGTTCAGTTCGTTGAGAGCACCATGTTGGGAACGAGGTTGTGAATTGATGTGGTCTCCATCAGAATCAGGAATGAACAAAATTTGCAGGCATCTAAGAGGTGGTAAGTGGTTGGCCATATCTCGCATGGTTGATGATATCAAAAGAAAACTAAGGAAGCCATGATAGCAATCTTCAAATACCTCACAGAAAGAAAGGTAAAGTTTGATTGAACATGAGAGCATCACCTTAACTGTAAGAACAATTGAAGAAAGGAAGAAATTGTTTTGGGTGTGATCTCCCTTCCTGAAGGCCTTATATCAAAGGAGAGGCATGCATCTCTTTGGGATACTCTAGGTTTCTGACATTGGGCAGGGAGGTAAACTAGGTAGCCTGCAAGCCCTTTTCAAACTCCATGATACTATGATCATTGATCTGTTCTTGTGCAGGGTGCTGCCAGTTATCTACTTCCCTCTCTTCCTCCTCGTTGATGCTACTTCAATTTTGAGTGCTGCAGTTGCTTCTGTTTGGCAGTATATCTCTCCTATAATCTCAGCAGCTGCTTACTGTGACAATGTACCTCTAGCTAAGTGGGAAGCTGAGCAGCTGCTTGCAGAACCTGAGCCAATCTTCTGCCTGGATCTGTTGGTTAGTGTTCCTGTGAAAGTTGTTGAGGACTGCATTAAACAACTGGTGGTGAATTAATTATACCTACTACCAGCCTTTTTCTCTAAATGAGCGAGAAATAGAGTTGTTGTCATTGTCATCATTATCATCATCTTCATCAAAAGCAAAAAAAATCATTTCTTAATCATTTTTTGAAATGTCAGGATGTTTAAAAATTATCCATGTATTTGTATGGATACTCAGTGATAAACACACATGCTGGAGCTTATATTAGTTTCTTTTCAGACGGCCTTCATCAGGTTTTGTCACTGTGTTTGGGGAGATGAGTCATGATGCGATTCACTTGCCTAATAATAGAAATAGCAGTTGAGATGATATCTTGACACCTGCTCCCTTTCTCCCGAAGAACTTCCTATATGTATCCTTTAGAGGAGGGTGGGCAGCTTCTAGGGACTGGAGGCAGTTACTCTGTGCTGCCCAAAACAATCTTTGGGCCGCTATCACTTCCCTGGCCTCACCCTTCATGCTGCCAGATCCCACACACATACACACACACATTTTCTCAATGTTGGCAACATGGTGGTAAACTCTCTCCTTTTAGAGAAGTAAACAAGGCATCTGGAAGCCTCCAGGAAAGAATGATCCACCTTGGAAACTGGGCACATAGCCCACATGTGCCTTGTTAACATGGGAAAAAATGGCACACTGATCAAAACCATACTTTTGGTGGCACAATAATACTAATAGCCACTTTTCCCCATGTAAACAAGTTGTATGGGGACTGTGTGCCTTCTTTTTAAGGTGAATCATTCTTGTTAAGATGGATTATGCTTCCTGGAGGCTTCTAGAAGCATGATCTACCTTAAGAACAAGGCACATGGCTCACACTTTGTTTACTTTGCTAAAGGCAGTTATTTTGCTGCTTCATCACTGACATTTGGCAGCAGGGAGCCACAAGCAGCTCATTATTACCTCCTTCTCCTTTAGGATGTGGTCAGACTGTTCTGTATGTATATAGGCAAAGAAATCTGCTGTCCCAGTTAGTCTCAGGGTACCTCTGGATTCCTTTATGCCATTTTATCTTACAATTAGAATTATCACGCAAGCAATGCCTGCTGAGATTCACTCTTCTCCATAAACATTACAAGTACAGGAGCCCTGTTCCATATTTCACCTGGCAACCCGACTCACAATGTGTTACAGTTCGCAATCTTTGCATGCCTATACCCAGTAATTGTAAGTTTGCATGCCTGCAGACTTCCTGTTTGTTTGTTTGCTTTACTGTACCCACTCTCTTCCTGCAATGTAACCTGCAGTAATTCTTTTCTTCTTCTCTCTCACTCCCTCTCCCATTAGATAATGTATTTAATTATGGACAAGTATGGTAAAGCTGTATGTGTATGTGCCTTCACATTGCCTGTTGATGTATGGCAACCCTACAAATTTCATAGGGGTTTATTTGGCAAGGAATACTTAGAGGTGGTTTTGCCAATTTCTTCCTCTGAAATATAGCCTACAGGACCTGGTCTTCATTGGTGGTCTCTGATCCAAGTACTAACCAGAGCTGACCTTGCTTAGCTTCCAAAATCAAATGGGATCTGGTGGCTTTAGGATATTTAGGCTATCTTTATATAATTAATAAAGAAGACTAGCAGCTTGTCTACACCAGTGAAAAACCTCAGATCTTCCCAAATCTGGCCCAATTATGTCACATGATTCCCTGAATCGGGTGCTTAATGCCACATGATATATGGCCCTTTTCGCACCAGTCTCAGGAAATACCACCCCCTTAATCCAGGTTTTAGAAAACTTGCTTGAAACTCAAGAGAACACTGTCATGTGAACAATCCATCCATACTGGATTTGGGTGGTGGGTGGGGAGAAGAGGAAGGACAAGCGCTGCCTGAGGTGCCACCATTTCCTCCCCTCCTCGTGCCACTTCTCATTCCAAAAGCAGAACTCCAGTGGTAGTCAACTCTCTGAGGTCAGATCACGGGTCCCACGATCACAAGGCTAGCTTCGCCTGTTGTATACGCCTGTTCTGCCTTCAGAGAGAGTGACTACTGCTGGGTCTTTGATTTTCCAGTGCACAATCACCACTCTGAGCTCCAGGAAAAACAAATTTCCAGTGGTAGCCACTCTCTCTGAAGGCAGAATGGGCGACCTCCGCCATCACAAGGATAGCCACCCATTCTGGCTTCAGAAAGGGCAAGTACCACTTGGGCTTTGCTTTCCCCAGAGCTCAGAGTCAAGCGTGAGTAACAGCTTCGAATGGGAGCAAACCAAGGACTTTATCAGACATCCCCCTTAAAACATTATTTTGCCAGCATAAAAAAAATAAATAAATCATTTTTTAGGCTGGCAAAAGAATGTTCCTTGTTTCGCTTACCTCCTTTCCCAGCAAAGGCTCCTCCAGCAATAAAGAGGAAGTGAATGGAGCTCCGTTTACTTCCTCTTTTGAAATTGTTTGGGAAATTCAAAAATAAAAATGAAAATAAATGTAAAAAAGAACCACCAACCACCTAAACATACTTTAAAATCCTCAATTAACTCAGGGAAGGTAAAAAAAAAAAAGTTCATCACTCACCCACATGTCCCGATCTGACCTGGAAGTGCTCTGACTGGTCCAGCCACTGATGGGATAAGTCCAAGATTTAAAGGGACAGAGGTATCACATGCTGGCAATGCTGGAAAAAAACCAGTAGAGAGATCTATTTATGGTTTAAGCCGTTAATTAAAACCTATGCAATTTTGGCTGTTTTTAACCACAAAAGAGCGACATCGTCTGATCTGCGCACCCTTTTATAGTTATGTGGCATTGTGATGATGCCGTATTTTCCATGTCTGATAAAGTCCCAAATGCAGATTCAGGCTTTGGCAGGTGTGGTGCTTAAATCTGAGCCAGAACAGCCTGAATTTCATGCACTGCAGCTCTGGGCCAAAGTAGTCAGATTCTGTTCTGGATTTCTACCCCCCCCCCCATGTAGTCAAGCGCAAGGTGTTTCTTTCTCTGCTAGATCCTGTGGATAGGTGGGAGAACATGGGTTCAATCATTGTTTAACTTCTGTTTTGCCTATTTGATTGACAAAGATCCAGTACTTAAGAGACCCAGTACTTGAGCCAGTACTATTGCTCACATTTCCCAACACAGTGAAGAATATTAATATGTACAGAATATGCATGTATCAGAATGATGGGCTATATTAGGTACTTCCAGACATTCTGAGATCCTTCATCAGAATGAATGAAAGGATTACACTTTCACTGTTGTAGTGCCTTAAGGAAATTTTCCATTATCCATATGTCACAGGAAAATTAACTTTTGGAAGAGAGTGGAACTCAGACAAATGTACTTCACAGAATTCCTTTCTCTCTTGCCTGAAATATGTGTATTCAACAACACAAAGCTAGTTTCTCTTCAGCCAAGTACTCAGCAAACTAAAATGAAACCAAACCCAGCATGCCAGCTATACTGTGGCAAATAAGTAGCCACTTCTGTGTGTAGTACATGCTGATAAGGAAAAGGTGTACTTCAGTCTTCCCATGAGATCATGGCAAGAATCATAGTTTGAAGGAAACAACGTTTTTGTGCATGTTGGCTCTTATTGACACAACTGCCACAATTGTCAGTGCATTGTGGGGTCAGGGGCCTGTTCATACTATACAATTATAGTGCTATGATTCCACTTTAATTACCATGTCACCATTCTATGTAATCCTGGGATTAACAGTTTAGGGAAAGGAATTTGGAATTCTCAGCCAGATTGCTGTGCTAGCTCACCAAACTATAATTATAACTATTATAATTATGTAATGTGAAAGGGCCTCAGGAATTTAAGTAGTCAGATGAAAGTACAGTTGACAAGGCCAGAAGCAAGGCTGGATTAAGGTGGCTGCAGCCCTGGAATTATTCCAGAAAGTGAGCACCCTTTGTGCAGGTGTTAAAACTCTACTGCTGGAGTGTAGCAGATCAGACTTGGTACCTTGAATTCTGGGTCAAAGAAAAGGCAGGGTATAAGAGAAGATCCTCATCGTTATCATCAATCTATAATCATCTATCCCTGGAGCAAATTCTATCCCTTTCAAGGGCCAAGGGAGGAGGTGGCTCTGGACATCCTCCATGCCTGTGCCCCTGCTGCCGTGGCTGAGTCCTGAATCTCAGATTCCAATGTGCCCTTTAGTCTTGACCTGGAAAATGGTGGTAGTAAATGCTACCAAGATGCTTTTCACAGGAATGTTTCTCGCTTAATAGCATCATGGTACAATGAATGATGCATATGTGTGGTACCAGAAGCATGGGTCCCCTAACGACTGAGGCTCCAGAGCATTTGCTCCAGTTGCACCATTGATAATCCAGCCTTGGTTATAGTCAATGTGTTACTTCCAAACTCTGATGTGGTTGGAAGCAGAACTTAATTTTTGTGGACTGCTGAGTAGGGCAGGAGTTGTAAATCCCCTCCAATTTTTAATGCCACTTTTTAAAAAGTGATTGTCAGCCATCCACTTCCCAGTTCTATAGACTCTGCAAGAGTTTAAAGGGTTTTATAAGTAGGGGCATCTAGCTTGATAGATGAGATGAGTCAGCAAGTGTTTTGTTTCGCCTGCCTGACAGGCAGAACAAAACAGGGCTGTCAGCTTTGCATTTTGCCAGAGCACTGCAGAGAAACACATTGCATGCCTTTTAACAGAGCACTTGTGAATTCCCAGTTGTCTTTTATTAATTATTATTATTGTTGTTGTTACTGTTATCATTATTATTAATGTTGAGAGGGAATGTTTTCCTCCAAAGAAGTTCTACAAGAACCTGTGACTACTACTGGGACATTCTTGTTTTCATCTGCATGTGTTATGTCTGGAGACACATACAACATGGCCTGTGACTGGGAACACACACACATTGTAGCTCATGATTCAATGCTTTACGTCAAGACAAGAGACTTCTTTGCATCTTCATTCTTAATGGCCATCTACCGAGGGAGGACCACATCTGAATCCCTTTTAAGTGGTTGTGACAATGAAATTACATGATGCCATTTTCAGTCCTCATGGTGACGTTGGTTTTGAGACTGGTTAAATGCACCATTCTCTGATATGTGACCATTATCTTTGACATGGGATCAGTTAGCACTGAATGTTAATACCTCTCATGTTCTCCTCATTATGCTTTCTCATTTTCATGACAAAGACAGTAAAAGGAATGGAAAATGGTGCAAAATTAATCTTGACAATCTGGACACATGACCCTATATAGAAGACACAGCTGAAAAACTCAGATGCCTGCTTGAAAACTTTGGGGGCAGGGAATTCAGTACTGTTGTCTGCTATGCACATGGATGTAGTAAGCTAAATTATACTTGCTAAGTGGGATCAGTTTTTGAAGTTGTGCTTCCCGTTAGTTGTGCTCCCATCATACTGTGGAGTAGTTAACACATGCATCGATATTACTGGTTCTTCGTCATTTTATTGCTCAGCATTTATGATTATCAGCTAAATGTGTCTTTTTAAATAGGGGGTTATTGATTCATTGTTATGAACAGTACCTCAAATCACAATTGATATGAAAATGCTATATGAACAAATTAAGTATTAACTGTATGAGAGTTACAGTATTAACTGTATGAGAGAATGACAGATCATGCTCAAAATTGCCTATATTTCATGTCCTGGTACAAACCAACTTATTTTTCATGTTATCAAAGGAAAAAAATAAATAAAACAGCCACACTGATTAAATGCTTAGCAAGCTGAAGGCGAGTAAAGGCACTCATCTTACCACATTTTTTGTATTGTATCTTGTGGCTGTTTGGTTGTTGGTATTCATGCAAATATGTTTATTTTTTTCTTCACACATTCTGATGTGAGCCAAAGGTTAGGGGCTTCACTAATTGGAAAGACTTCCCCAATTTCCCATCAATTATATCAGTGAACTACATTGACATATGTCACTGAGTAGGGGTGATATTCTGGCACACTACGGAGCTACAGTAATATTTTAAAGCAAGGGCAGGGGCCTCTTTCAGTTTGAGGGACAAATTCAGTTCTAAAAATTTTTTTGTGGGGGAATGACCGAAGGCAAATTAGTTGGACCAAAAAATACCAGGATTTTTAAATTTAAAGTACAGTAACTAAGACTTTACAAGAAGCATTTCACTGTTTAAGAATGAGGATGGGGAAGCCATATGTAAACTGGGAAACCATCAAGTGATGGTGTCATTCAAAAGGAGCAGGGTCATATTAGAAGTCTTCATGGGCCAAACTGGGACCACAGAAAGGCCAGATTTGGCCCCAACAGGTGAGTTTCCTCAGCCATTTTTTTAAGGGTTAGCTTTCCTCCTTGCATTATGTATGCTTTTTTTTCATGATATCAACCCACACACACATACACACATTTTTACTGGTATGTTGAAAACTGGTATATTGAAAACTCTTACTGTGATTTCTTTGAATTCATGTTGGTGTTTTTGTTTGTTTTTGTTTTTGTTTGTTTGTTTTTGTCGTTGTTGACCACACTGTGTGTCTATGATTATTCTTTATTTCTCTGTGTAAAATGAACTATTTGACAATGGTTTTGGTAAATAGTTTCAGAATTGCAGTGGCCAAATTCAATAGGTACTGTTCTTTCCACCTTGGAAAGGGTCATGCTCTATCTGCCTCATATATAAGAGTTAATAAAAATGAGCCTCTTAGAAGAAAAAGAGGTGCAACTATCATTCAGTACTAATAGGATCAAACGCTCAAAGCACCAGGCTCTAGATGGAATAATCTGTTGGTTTTGGTTTTTTCCTACATTTGATTTTTTAAAAAAATAGTTTTTTTCCATCCTGAATATGAAGAAGTTTGGAAATTCTTATTTTTTTAAAAAAGAATGAACTGAAGCAAGTTTCCCCTTTACCCTTGATTGTATACAGCTGCACTTTAGCACAGATTTTTTTAAAGAAATGCTCATACTTTGTATGTGGTAAGTTGGTTGTCTGCATTCACCTTGTGTTTTATTGTCTTTTTGTGATGACTTCCAGCCCTCAAAACAATCTCTGTGAAAGACAGGACAGAAATGTTTTTATTCATTTGTTCATTCACTTTTGAAATGAGGCTGAGGCGTATTTTCTTAATGCTGTAAATGCAGATTTCTGTAGTAGCCAAGAATGCCTTTAACTAGCTGAGTTAGATATAGTGGTTCGTTCCTTCATTGGGGTATGGTCATCTATATCCTAACACTCTTAAGAGGCCCACATAATCTATGGACTTTTTCAGAACAGCTAAATATCCCGTGGCAGGCACAGAACAGGCTCGGGAAAGATTTTCCCTTTTGGATGACGTTCGCTCCATCCCGTGCTTCTCCCGTGCTGCTGCCATGCTGCCTCTATCTTTTTCTATTCATGGGGAAAAGTTGTGAATAGATGTTTTCTTGCATTGCTGCAATGCAATCACGGGTGTGTGAAAGGGAGCCTTGTTATGCTCACATGATAACAGCCTCATGTGACCTCATAGGAAGGTCTGTGCTGAACACTTCTGGGTTCGATAGGGACATCCAGGTAAGTGGCACCCATTTTTTTACCCTCCCAGGTCAATTGCAGTGTTAAAAGTGTGTTTCACTGCTTTGTTTTACTGTTTGATGTTTGGTTAGGTTTTTATTTTAAAATCCCCACACAATCGTTCTCTTGCGAGAATGGGCAGGATTTGCTCTCTGGACTGTAAATGCAGCTTTACAAAAGCTGCATTTACTCCTGGACTGCTGAGGGGAAGGGGACCTGTTTCTGTCTCGCTAGCAGGTAGGTGTAATATTATTATTTAAAATTATTATTTTATTCCATGATAGGGACGGGAGTGGGGCTGGAGGGTGCTAGCGAGGCAGAAACGGGGTTTATAGAGGCAGTCTGAAAATCTCCTATGTGTCCTCAAACAAGGGAGAAGCAAAATGTCAGAAAGCTTTAAATGTTAGAATAGGTTTCTTAAAGCAGGATGGTGCAGTGGCTTGAGGATTGGACTAGGACTCTGGAGAGCTGGGTTCAAATCCCTGTTCAGCCATGGAAACTCAATGGGTGACCTTGGGCAATGCACATTCTCCCAGCTTCAGAGGAAGGCAAAGGTAACCCACCTTTGAAAAAATCTTCCCAAGAAAGGTCTGTGCCATAGTCAGAAATGACTTGAAGGCACACAACAACAAAGTATCTCAAATTCAAAATCTATGTTAAAATCTAGAGAGGATTGTGATACAATTTATTTTTTAAAAGTCTATTCCCAGTCTAGATGGTTACCAGATAATTTTTTCAAGGAAAATATTTTTCCTGCTTCATATTCTGAGATCCCTTAACTCTAGTGCATCACCAAAATAAGGAGTGAAGAAGAAAAAATTGCATAAAAAATTGCATACACTAAGTCATAAGTATATATTGGGAAAGATGTTTTCCAGAACACATATGCAAGGAGAAATGGGTTGCTATATCACTCGGCTTACTAGGTTTTACCAGGATTCTCATTGTGCCCCTTTCCACAATAAGCTAAACCAGAAACAGGTGCAGTCCCTCACAACACTTGCTTTTCCCACCTTTGTGACATCTCAAGGGTTTGCCTCTTGGTCTAAGGTTTTGGCCCTGGAATTTCAGAGGGTTGGATGCTCCTGATCTGGTAAAATCAATGGATGGATAGAGCTGAAATTGTGGTGTTGTCTATATGACAAAAATACTCCTCATAGAATTTGAGGAGAATATGATATGTCTTATGAGATTTTGTATCAATCCACCATATTCAGAAGGAGGGGGCAAAAATGCCAAAAACTATGCAGGAAAAGCCTTTGTGGCTTTTCCCATATTTTTTTAAAAGCTCCATGGGGAATGGGGCAACAGATTCACTTTGGTACACGCTCCTGATAAGAGCAGAAGTGGAAAGATGATTGGTAGGACATGTGCAGGAGGCAGAGCTTGCTAACAAGTCAAGTGCCCAAAACTGCCATCTTAAATTTTCGCCATAGTGATTGTGCAGACAAAACAGCCTCCCCCCCTTTTTTCCCCCTATTTATTTAAGTGGAATATCATACTTCCACACCTTGAATATGCTTTTAAAAAAAATACTGTTTGGCGGTGGCAACTGGTGACGATAAAAACAGGAGTAATTCACTCGCACCTGCCATTTTGATTTACAGACATGCTGGTTTGAACAACGAACTTGGTATGCCTGCAAACTTGCCAAAAATCATTGAGACAAATGACAGCTGCTGCAAATTGGCATTAGTGTGCATCAATCCACATTTTATAGCCTCGTATAGATAAGCCCTGTGTCAGCCTAGAATTTCAAAATGGAGTCACATGTGCAAGAGAATGGCAAGTCACATGTGCAAGAGAATGGCAAGGTGCTTGTTTCCTTTTTTACAAGAAACATCTGAAAAATGGAATAAGAGGGATTTGCAGTAGTAGCCAAGAATGTGCCCTTGAATCTATTTATGTTAAAAATCATAACAGTAAAAACAGCAACCAAAATTATTAAAAAGTCACGTAAATTTACAATGTGCCCATTCTTATAGAACAAAAACTTTCATGTGGCTCAGGCATTGTTTTTACATGTTCCAGGAATGTCACACAGACTGTGGGAACATGTTACCACAGAAATGTAATCTAAGTGTTCCATGTGGCTTTGTACATTATTGTGTGTGGGTTAGGGTTGTTACTGGAGTTTCCATGATTACTGAGCAGGGATGTTGGGTAAATTCCTGGCAGCCTAGCGGTTTATCCATTACATTAAAGTACAGCTCATATTTCAAAATGTGTGTGTGGGGGAATTTTTCCTTGAGATCATTGTAAAAATAAGAAACAAATGGCATGGCTATCAGCTCTCATTACCAATTGCCCAGCAAATGTAAAAAAACACTAAAAATAACCACAGGAAGCAATGATTTCTATGACAAATTACAGGGTTGTTTATTTAGTGTGCTAAGTAATAGATTTTTGATCAAAGATAAACAGTTTTAAAAGTTACATTTATTTTGTTGTGCAAGGAAAAGGAAATTGCTATTCCCTACAGGCTGTTTTACCTTGTAAAACAATCCGTCTTCAAACCCAAAATGAAAGAGAGCCAAAAGTTGAATTAGATGACAAGGCCCTGGAGATATAGAAAGCCACTATATTTGGTTGAGAACCACAGATGTTTCATATCATGGGCAAAAAGGACTCTGTGTGAATTTAGATGTGCTGTGATCCAGAACCTTTCATGTGCCCAGGCTCCCCCTCTTCTGCTGTGAGAAGGGAAATTATGATTGTTTCTATATTTCTCTTCTGTAGATTGTTTTTTATGTCACTTTCCCTCTATTCATACTTTAAATGCATATATAGTGAGGAAATTCCAGATGCAAATGTTTCCCTGTGGCAAAACTGATCACCAGTAACAAGCGTTTTTGACCCCATATTCAGGAATTGGAAGATATATATCGCTACAATAACGAGAGTTCATTTTTGAAATGCGTGCATAGTTTTGTGTGTATTTTTCTTCTCTGGAACTCATTAACAGCCTTGTAAATTATTTGCTTAGCGATCTGCTTAGATAGATCCCTGGCTTCTCCCAGTCACCCAGAGTGCTGGGGTCGGGGGGGGGGAGCAAGGCTATCTCAACCCGCCCCCCTTCCTGTAAAACCATGAACAACCCCTATTTTTACCACCGCTTCACTTAAATTGAATCGGAAGGCTCAAGCCTGTGAATTCTGAAAGCTTTTAGTTTATGCTGTTTCTCAAAAAACTAATGGAGCACTGACTGAATGTTCCCTAGGCCAGTGATACTCGAAGTGGTGGTCCATGAGCCAGTGCCAGTACCTGAGCCATTCCATTATAGCCATTGGGTACAAATATGGTATCTGTGCCTAGCACACAGGGCGAAAAAAATCCCAGCCATCCACATCCACTAGTTTAAGAGACACCAACCTAGACTATCCATAACTTACTAGTCTCTTATGCAGGCACATAGATGAGATAGAGGTGAGAGAAAGCTATCATCCCACCTCTTCCTATACAAACATATAAAGAACTCTGGCAGATTAGATTAAAGGCCTAGTTTATTCAGCATCCCTTTCCCACAGAAGTTACCAGGCATCTACAGGAAGATCACAAGAAGGAGGCAAGGGCAATAGAAGTCACCTACTCATGTTCCCCAGCAACTGCTGTTCAGAGGCACACTGCCTTTGATCCTGAAGGTTTTCTGGTGGCCATGAATAGCTTTTTTCCTGCATGAATACAGCAAACCCCCTTGTAAAGTTGTTTAACTTGGTGACCATCACTACATCTTGTGGTAGTGAATTCCATAATTCAACTCACCTTGACATCTCCACATCTGTAGACCCTGAGTGAATTAGAGATGGGCAGTTATGAATGGCATAATTTACTGGAGCTAAGTCTCTACATATGTGCTGGGTAGGACATGAAAACCCACTGGGTGACCTTTGGCAAGTCACATTCTCTGGGCCTCAGAGGAAGGCAATGCCAAACCTCTTCTGTACAAATCTTGCTAAGAAAACCCTGTAATAGGTTTGCCTTAGGGTTGCTGTAAGTCAGAAAAGACTTGAAGGCATGCAACAAAACAACAGGTAAAAAACCTCTTTCATATTTTCAGTGGCAAATCTTGTGTGGGGTAGGCAGATACAATTTGTCAAAAGAAGTGTGCTATACATACATATCCAGTGTGAATTTGCTTTGTTGGCTCCCTAGATGTAGTTCGGGTTTCAGCCATGTCAAAATGTAAAAATAGCATTAGTCATGTTAAGAGTTTGTAACACATTTCTGAGGTGTGTGGCTCACTGCCTATTTTCCATCAAGAACTGTGTTTTCTGCCAACCTAGATTCCATAATACTTATGAAAAAATGGTTAGCAGAAGTCTCTCATGAATAGAGACCACAATTCTAGGTTGACACTCTTCAACCCATTTTAGAGGTATTATTTATCTTTTTTTTTTCTTTTTTGACGTTGCTTAGCTCAAAACCACATTAAAATTCAGGCCAACAAAAATCATTAGCTTGGACATAAATTAAGCTGAAGCCACACACTGACAGAAAAATAGCGCTGTCAAATAGAGATTAAAAACACAACACTTATTTAGTAATAAGAGTAATGCTGTGTTTGTGAGTAATGTGATAAGAATAATGCTGTCATTATGATAGAATAATAAACAGTTTAGAGTGAAAGTAATATCTATACATGTATTCTCAGAAGTAGGTCCCACTGGACTCAACCAGCTTTACTTCCAAGTAAGCGTGCGTAGGATTGCAGTGGTATTCCCACTGTTAAGCAGAGTGCTCCAACTTCGGACTTTTTCAGACGTGTAAAAAGTGCTGCGGAGGGCTCGGGAGAGGTACACACCTGTTTCGCAGCAGGGGATCCTTGTCGGATGACGCCATCCCTCTTGCATTACCCTCCGTGTTCCTTCCATGTCGCATGGAAGGAAAAGGCACCACTTTTAATTAATGAAGAACTTCTGTGAGTAAAAAGTGGTGCCTTTTCCTTCCATGCGACACGGAAGGAACACAGAGGGTAACACGAAAGGGACAGCGGCGTCTGAAAAGGACCCCCTGCCGTGAAACAGGCGTGTACCTCTCCCAAGACCTCCGCAGCACTTTTTACGTGTCTGAAAAAGTCCTGAATTCAAGGCAAAAAGGTTTTTTATTCATGAACCAACCTTGTCTTTTCAATGTAATAAACTTCTTTTGAAAAGTCTTTTCCCAAAAGATATTTCCCATGTAGCATTAGAACAGGCTTCTTTTGTCATGAGGGATGATTTGTACACTTCTTTGGATTCTGGCCAAATAGATTAAAGAAGTAAATAGTCATATAATTTTTTAAAATTATATTCTTTGAGGAATCTCGCTTTTGCTTTCGAAGGGAGCTTTCTTAATAATTATTATTGTTGTTTGCTATTATTTTATTTATTTATTTATTTATTTAGAATTTATTTATTAAATAAAATTAATTTATTTATACCCCACCAATATTGTTTTTAGCAGAGGGGTGGGGTATAAATAAATTTTATTATATTATTATTATTATTATTGTTGTTGTTGTTGTTGTTGTTTTATTGTTACCACTTACCTGCCTCTCCCTATGGATCAAGGTGGGGAACAACAAATTAACATTTAAACTTAAACATAGTTAAAAACACATATCAGTTAAAAACATATCAATTTAAAAACAGGTAAAACTAACACATTTTCAAACAATCAGTATACAGTATTCACAATTTAAAATCATCTGGATAGGCCTGCAGGAAGAGGTTGGTCTTTAACGCTGCTTTAAATTCTGACAGTGTATTCAGATGCTGTATCTCTTCTGGCAGGCCATTCCAGAGTCTAGGGGTGGCTGAAGAAAAAGTCCTCTGTGTGAAATGTTCCCCAGAGGACCTAAGCATATGGGACGGATTATATGGGAGAAGGTGATCTCATAGGTAACCTGGACCCAAACCATGTAGGGTTTTAAATGTAATAACCAACACTTTGTATCTTGTCTAGAAACTAATTAGTGGAGTGATTTTAAGATTGGTGTGCTATGATCACTCCTGGATGTACCAGTGACTAATCTGGCTGTCGTGTTTTGAACCAATTGAAGTTTCTGAACTTGGTACAGTGGTAGCTCAATGTACAGTATATTGCAAGAGTCCTACCTTGAGGTTGCCAGTGTGTGCAAACTACCATCTTTAGGTCCTCCAACTCTAGGAAGGGGCACAGCTTGTATAACAGCTGAAGCTGGTAGTAAGCATGGAAGGTTACTGTTGTCTCACCTGAATTCTGTAGAGTAGACCCATTGACTCTGTGACTGAATGGTGAATCAACACATACATAATTCCACTGAATCAATGGATTTGCTGTCATTAGGGCTACTAACAGGAGCCAGGCCAAAGTTTGTTTGCAACAAAAGCAGATCCACACCTCACAGGAGAAATCTAAAACTACAGCCAACACACCTTTTTAAATGTGAAGTTTCATTCTCACAGGGGTCCTCCAATAGATCCTCTGGTAGCTAAAAGTCCAACAAGCCAATGAGGTAAAAGAAGATTATCTGGAACATATGATAGTTAATGGTGGCAGATGATGAAGTACAGCTGAGAAAAACCTATCCGTCCCCATCTAGCCTGTGGGTAGACCCTATGCTGATCCTCATGTGGCATGGCTTCCATACCTCCCACCATTTTGGTCACCCATCTCTGGACATGTTCCAGATTGTGAATATTCTTCTTGAATTGTGGTGCCCAGAACAGGACACAGTATTCCAAGTGAGGTCTGACAAAAGCAGAAGAGAGATACTGTTACATACCTCGATCTAGATACTATACTCCTATCGATGCAGCCTAGAATCACATTGGCTTTTCTGGCTGTCACATCACACTGCTGACTCATGTTCAGCTTGTGGTCTACTAATAAAAGTATCACTAATTGTATTTTGCTTAGTGGTCAACAGGTTAGTCCTGCAAATTTCTACAGAACTGTCTATATGCAGTCTCATAGTGCAATCCTATACTTCAGTAATTTCATGGGGTTGTACTTTCAGGGTAAGTGTTTTCTTGAGAACATCCACCTGGGACCATCTTAAAGGCTGTGAAAATAGCTTGGCAGAGTACAAGGGATACCATCTACAAATGGCAAACAGTGCTCTCTTTTTGTATTGTCTTCAATCAGTAAAACTATGGAGAGTATACAAACTGAAGTTAATAAAACCTCATTTAAAAGCCACATGTGTCTTAATGAGAGCCTACTGTCTCCAGCCGTCCTCATGCCAACCAAGTTGGGTTTGAACTTAAAGGAAGGTCATACACTTTAACAATAAAATGGGGAGGTCCTTTTACTTAATTTTTTGTGGGAAGTATTATGCCTGGGGAAGTATTACAGTATTTTACTAATCAGCTGCAAAGCTCATTAGTCTCCTTATTATATCTGAAGCACTTGTATTTGTTGAAGAAGTAGCAACTGAGATAAAAGAAATTTGGAAGTGAAATCATTACAGATTTGAGTCAGTGCCTTTTGCAGTTGGGAAGCCTGCACTATTATCCTTAATGAGTTGCTGCCCCAACCTCTAGAAATAGATCCATAGAGTCTAACCTGGTTTGAATTTGCTTGAAAATACTCTGTGATGTGAATGCATAAACAGGTAAAATTTACTGTTTACTGAATGTCATTTTTAAACATCTATTTCATTCAGATTTAGGAAATGTACATAAGCCTGGTGAAATTACAAGACATTATTAAGTCAGGTATTAAGAAAGAAAACTAAGCAATATAGTAATCAATGTTGCTATGTCATTTTAGGACAGCCTTGCAGTTAACCAGCCAACTGGCGCAAGCAGTTCCTTATTTTTTTTATTATATATATATAGATAGATATAGATAGATAGATAGATAGATAGATATACACACACACATATATACACATATATCACCATCAATGGCACTTTACAATAAAAACAACCAAAAGCAGTAGGTCCTGCCAAAGATTTTTAGATTTTACAATCTAAAATATATGTGTATACACATACAGAGGAAAGGAATAATAAAGCAAAAAACTATACAATGCAATTGCAGAATAAATTATTCAGATAAAATGCAAAAAAATACAATATAATATAAAGCAAAGTGACCAATAGATTCAATCAAAATATACAAGATTATAAAACAATATTAAATTAAAATTCCAGAAACTTTGGAAAACAAAAAAGCTTTCAATTGAGATTTAAAGACAATGAAAAAGAAGCAGTACATAAATGTTCAGAGGGAGAATTCCAAGAGTATGGGCAGTGAGTGAGAAAGGATGAAGCCAAGCTAAGGAAGAGGAAATCCTTGGTTAGATGAGAAGCCTAGCATTCCTAGAATGTAGATCTTGAGCAGGCTGGTAAAAAGAAATAAAGGCTTAAAAATAGGAGGGAGCTAGGTTTTATAGGATTTTGAATGTTAAACATTAAAACAAGAAGCTTACACTAAATCCTAGAAGGAATAGGTAACCAATGAAGAGATATCAAAAGTGGAGTATGAGGTCTGTCTATTAAATAATGAGACTGTGTTTCTACCTTTCAGACAAATCAGGGAGAACTGATTGTGAACACTTGATTGGTGACCTTGAACATATCTGAACCTGCATGACAAACATCAACACTCCACCTTCGGCCAGTGGAAAACAAGACTGCATCAGTGTGTCAGTGTGAACAGGGAATATCTTGAAGGGGACAAGCATTAAAATTGTAATACATATAAATAAAGATGGGTTATTATATTAGTCTAATTATTTAATAGACAGACCTCATAACATGATCAAAATAATGGGCCAAAAAGATAATCTTAGCAGCAAAATGATGAATAGAAACTAGAGGACTAAGGTGAGATAATGAAAGACTAGTCAAAAGAAGATTACAATAATCAAGGCGAAAAATGACTAAGGAATCAACTAAGGTCTCAGCATAGGAAGCAGAAATTAAAGGCCTGATTTTGGTAATGCTATAAAGAAAAAGTCAATATGACTTTGCTACAGCCTTAGTGTGAGGAAGAAAAGACAATGAGTCAAAAATAAAGCCAAGAATCTGTGCTTCCTGTGACAGATGGCTAGATGAGCGAATGGGAGAAGTGTGTTCTAGGAGCCAGTCCTATGGCAGGAAGCTGAAATGGGAGGGCTTCTGTGTGTTTGAAGTTTGCATGACAGTTTGAGTGAAGTTCAGTTCAGAACTGAGGACAGTTGGTGACAGTTATCTGGAGCAGAGGGCTCTGTGTGTGTGCAATATGAGAGAGGCTTGGATGTGGAAAATTTGTGTGCAGAGATTAATAGTTTGAATAAGAGGAATGAGTATACAAAGAGTGAATGAGTCTGGGGAATAAGAGATAAGATTATAAAGGTTTAAGCCCTGTTCTAAATAAGATTCTACATTACTATTATTTATTCCCTTCAGTAAAGTTACCCTTGTTGTTAAATCACATACAGACTCTGTCCATTCTTATCTATTATATAAAGGAAAAGGCATGCTACCAAAACTCACGCCACACATTTAAGTAAAAGTAGTAACCCTGGTTTGTAGGTGGAACTAAAGGAACCTTATAAAGTAAAGGCGGGAGGAACAGAGGGCGGAGGCAGCCAGGCTAAATCCTGAGGTAAAGTGGGGCTGGCATCTTGAAGTTTGCTCTCGACCACCTTGACCTTGTCAAGCTCATATAAAGTGGTGGTAGCTTGAAACTTCCTTCACAGGATAAATGGTAACGTTATTAACAGTGATGGAGAATGTGTGTTGTAAAGAAGGCTTTGGAGGAAAAATAAGTAGTTCTGTCTTTGCCATGTTAAGTTTTAGGCAATGATGAAGCATGCATGCTGAAATACCTGAAAGACATGCTGTAATATGAACTAAGATGCCAGAAAAAAAGTGCTGGAGTGAAGAAATATAACTGAATATCATCAGCATAAAGATTATATTGAAAACCTTATGAACTGATGATTACCTAAAGAGAGAATATAAAGAGAAAACAATAAAGGGCCCACAACAGAATCCTGTCCAACTGAAAGGGAAAAGAAGAAGATACATGACCTCCAGCTACCACATTAAATGACTGACCGGAGAGATAAGATGTAAACCAGCTGAGGAATGAATCAGGAATGAAACCCATGAAATTACTTCAGGTTCCTTCAGGTTCCTTCAGGCTAACATGCTTGTCTAAAACACTACTTGAGTTAATTGGGATGGTACATTCATACAGTTTGTGGGATGTGGTGGGGGTAGAGGATTAGTGGGTCTCATTGCCCCTGGAGATCTGGAAAGGCCACAAACATCCCCACTGCAGCCCTGAAAAACATTGTGAAAAAAAGTGTATTTCATGTAATTATAACTCTGGATATAGATTCCAAATTTCCCAAACTCTATGATATTGTTATAAACCCCCTGTCTGAGGACTCCGAGGAGGAGGAGGAGGAGGAGGAGGAAGCTGAGTCTGAAGAAGCAGAAAGAGCCAGCCTGGCTCAGCCTGAAGATAGAGCCAAAGCAGATAAAGAACACATACCTCATTCAGAAGGAACAGCCAGTCACCAGTGATGGATGATTTAGATGCCATGCCACCTCCCTTCTCTGAAGGTAGGAGGGAGAAGCTCCATGCCCTATGCTGCCGTTTAAATACCAAATGCTGACCTGCCCCCCCCCGTTAATTAGATCCACCTGGCCTTGAAACTCTAGCTATAAATACAACCACAGCTTCCCTTCAAATTTCAAAGCTGATAACTGCTTATCTTGAGCTGTTGCACTCCTCCTGGATTCTTGCTTAACTTGTCTTTGAACAGACTTTTGGATTTCTGCTTTAACCCTTTGCTGACCATGGACGTGGACCAAGGGCTTGACTCTACTGACATCTGGACTGGCTTGTAACTTCCCTGGCACCTGGTATGGGTTCTTGGTAGCTGAACTCCGGACTGGCTTTTGACTATTCTTGCAAATTTAATTGGTGACTGACTTTTGGACTGGCTTTGAACTTTTCTTGTTCCTGTTGCAGACAATTGGCACCAGGCTACAACTGCACCTCTTCCCTTGTTGTTCCTGCATTCCCCCCCTCCCCATTGCTCCTAAAGCACTTGCCACTGTGATTTCAGTGTGACAGATATGCCATAAAATGAAGCATGTGCACATGTTCATTGAAACTGTAGAAACGAGTAAAAATTTCATTGCAGGTTTTTTTAAAATAACAATTTCACAAATGTCTTCATATTCAGGAGGGCAAGAACTTGAAACTATTTAAAGTG
Source organism: Gambelia wislizenii (assembly GCA_030847615.1). Lineage (NCBI taxonomy): Eukaryota > Metazoa > Chordata > Lepidosauria > Squamata > Crotaphytidae > Gambelia > Gambelia wislizenii. The sequence goes on along the minus strand of JAUMIR010000002.1, from coordinate 381,638,578 downwards.
CGTTTCCTGACTCACTAGGTATGTCAATTTAGTGATCATGGGTGCAGGTAGAATGAGAATGGGCAATATGTTCCAGGTGCCTGGGCTGTTTCTCTTTTCTAGAAGCCCACATGATTTTCCTGGGCTCTAGTGTACAGCAGGAAGGTCAGCCAATCAGAAGCAGTCTGATTGGCTGGCAGGGGGTGGAGCTTGAGAGCGAGTGAAGACTTCACTCAGATTCTCTCCCAACCTATATAAGCTACATTCCCCACCATGCCAGCACTCAGTTGGCTTTGACTGTCATCCCTACCCACCATCCCTGAGTGTCTGGGTTTTTGTATAGATGATTGTTTTGTTAGTCACACTACAAATACTGATTGTTACAACTTTGGTTGGGGACTGGATTCAGTTGGAGGTCAACAGGCATCCTGTTAGCTGGATGCATAGCAATGCCATCATCGTTGGAGACCTTAAGAGGACTCCTGGGATGTCCCAGAGGATGCTTGGGAGCACTTCTCATTGCTAGTAGATGTACAGTGGGCCTCCCATATCCATGGATTCTGTATCCTCAGATTCCACAATCCACGGCTTGAAAATATTTGAAGTCATCATCATCATCATCATCATCCAAACAGCAAATCTTGATTTTGCCATTTCATATAAGGAACACCATTTTACTACACCATTGTATATAATGGGACTTGAGCATCCATGGATTTTGGCATTCATGGGGGGTCCTGGAACCAAACCCCAGCAGATACCAAGGGTCCACTGTATCATAGTATATCTGCAATATACCTTCTGATCCAGGATCTTGGTCAAGGTATACTTGTTTGTAAGTAATTATAAAAGTGGGATAAGTGGTTGAAGTTTATTTATCATTTATTTATTTAAATTTACTAACATATCTATATCAAACCCTATCTCATGGGATCTCAGGGCAGTATACAAGTGAAATCAATTTCCACAGTTTAAAAACAATTTAAAGTACCGTGTAAAACAATAAAATCGATTGTAGCAGACTAAAAGTATATTAAACAAAAGAACAATTTGAAACAACTTGAAAGGTTTAAACAATGTAAAACCTGGTACCTCTGCCTTTTGGAAGAAATCAATTAGATCCCAAAGGCTTTCATAAAGGAAATGAAAGAAATCTTAAGTTTCGAGCCTATAGTGACAAAAATAAATAAGACACTGCCTAATTCCATGGATGTTTACTCAAATCTAAGCCACAATTTCACCAAGAGGGTTTACTCTCTAGTAAATGTATCTACAACCACAGTCTAATTTCTAAATAGGAAGTGATTCACTACAGAGTATTCAGATTCATTTTCTTTTCTTTTACCTATATCCTAGAAATGTGCTTTAAAGCCTTGGTATTGTTTTAATAATGGATCCCATATAAAAATGTATCATATGCAAATGGTTCAGTCGTAGAACTGAAGAAGGAAGGATGCATCACTGTTAATTAGGAAATTATGAAGTGATATATATTGCTGTAAGAAAAATACCAGAGTAGAAGACATGAAAACATTTATGTTTTAATAGTTTCCTCTGGGATGACCTTAACTATGCTAATTGGTCTTTGATGAAGTATGAGAGGGGCTGTTGAGTTAAATGGTCAACATGCTCATTATTTAAAGAGTATCATTTTTATAGAAGTAAAATGACCTAAAATACGTTCAAGCCATAACCTTGCCCATGGGCACTTCAAAGATGCAGAATCTTCATCACATCACATATTACAGTGAACTCTATGCATACAACATGACTTAAGCTACAATTCAGCATGCACTGACTTAGGCACAAGAGTCACTGACTTTAATGGGACTTACTTCTGAGAAGACAGGCGTAGGAACAACTTTGTTCATTTACCCCCAAAACCAGAAAAAGAAAGACCATATGTTTCAAATAGCTCAATGCTTTGCATTTTCTCAGAGGTTCAGGGACCTCAAAAGGAGTTACACACAAGTAAAGGTGCATAGGACTGAAACTTTTGGGAGCGTATCAGACCAGCCTAATAAACCGGGACATGGATGCCACAGCATCATGAAAGGATTTCCCTTTCAGATGACATTGTCCCTGTCCCATTCTGCTCCTGTGCTGCCCCCATTCTGTCCCTGTTTTTTTTTTCATTGACAGCTTAAGCCATTAATAGATATGCCGTTCCATTTTTGTAACGGAACGATGGTTGTGTAAAAAGGTGCCTATTATGCTGGTGCAATGCCAGCGTTAGTGGGAGGTCCGTGTGTCAAAAAATCTTCCAGATGCCTCCCTTACGCTTAACAGGCCTCCGCTGCCACCAGGATCACTCCACCATCTCTGCCTGATTGCCTCCTCCCATCAATGCCCGATTGTCCCCATCACTGCCCAATCGCCCCCCATCGCTGCCTGATTGCCTTCCCAATTGCCGCCCAATCAATACCCAATTGCTGCCCAATCTCCCCCAATCATCCCTTGATTGCCCCCCCAATCATCCCCCATTGCCCCCCGATCACTCCCAGCCTATACCATTAAATTCCTGGCTCTCCTCTTCTCGCGAGAACAGCGGGGATTACAAACCAGGAAATGAAAGGAGCTCTAGAGCTCCTTTCACTTCCTGGGCTGCCCGGGACAAGCATGATTAAGGTAAGTATGAAACTTTTTGGTTTTTGTGTCCTGTGACAGGGGCGGGAAAGGAGATTGCAGGATGGGAACACTTTTTTGTTCCCGTCTGATAATCTCCTTAGTTTCAATGTTTATTTATTAGCAATTAAAGACAGACATTTAGCCATCCTTATCCTTTTTTATTCTTATGAACCATTATAGGGTTTTCAGAATGAAAACTGGAATAGGCTCCTGTACTTTTAATGGTTTGTAGAACAGGGAATTTCAGCAGGTGTTGTTTATTATTAGTTTGCACAACAAGCCACAGTTCTTCTACACAATCAATAAAGGCACAGAAGATGTCTCCAGTTTTCAAGCTGGCAACACAATGAAACAATTAAAGCCATGGGAGCATTACTGAGGGAGAAATTTAGTAGTCTTAGTGGACTGGAGAAATCTAGTGTCAGAATCTGGAACCAGTGACTTAGGTCCTCACCTATGTGTTTTTTTGGCAACAGAAACAGTAAGTAGATATTTTAATTTCCCACAGTCCTCCTCGATCCAATGTGGTGTTGTAATAGCAGCAGTAGTATTTTATTTATTTATTTATTTATTTTCAACAGAACGGGGACTCAAAGAAATAAAAGAGATAAAGATAAAAGTAAAAACACACACACCCATAAATGCATACAAAAGTGGCTAGAGAATTTAACTAGGATTTGGGAGATGCAGCTTGGTAACCTTGGGCCATTCCCTGTCAGCCTGACTTACCTCACAGAGGCCTTGTCTAGATGAGGGAATATAATGTGGATTGCTGCCCATTAATGCAAATTCACAGCAGTGTTCATTTGTCTCCAAATTTAAAAAAAATAATCACTGGTATGTGAAGCTATCCATGTTGGAAGTTCCCATGGAGCCATGCCTGCAAATCAAAATGGTGGTTGCGAATGAATTACTCACTTTATTATTCTACACAAGTTGCCACCACTGCCCAGTAATATTTTTAACTGTAAGTCGAAGGTGTGCAAGTGTGACTTTCTGCCAAAAAAAGCTGTTTGGTCACCTCAGCACATGAACGCTACCAAAAAGCTCCAAAATAATGCTTCTGGCCACTTTGTGGCCAGCAAGCCCACCCCCACCCCCCCATGCAGATCTGATCAATCAGCTTTCCACTTCTGTTCTTATCCAGGGATGTGCTGCAATCCAAATCGATTGTCCTAACAAGCAGCTATAACTAACTCACCCCTTCAAGGCACAGAACAGAGCATAAACATCAGAGCTCCAATTATAGCAAGGTGTGCCACAGCATACAGACCTGGCCACTCTCTTTCTTGGAGTGCCACAGATTGGGACCTCCTGTGACACCCTCAGATGACTGTCGGAGTATCTTCACTGCAAAGAGCTCTCTCTGAGATTGGTAACTATCACCCTACCTTCCTGGACCTCTCTCTCTCTCTCTCTCTCTCTCTCTCTCTCTCTCTCTCTATATATATATATATATATATATATATATCCAGCCATTCTGCCTTGCTCTGCTATAGCCTTGTATGATTCATAAGCATGTATGATGTATATGTTAGTTTACTTTCTGTATTATTCCAATAAAATACTTTCTTTTACTTTAACTGGAGCCTCCTCTACAGTTAGTACTGGTATACATAGGTTAAAAGAGTCCCGAAGGCACCCTCTTCTCACAGGCCTTCTTTCTGAGTTAATAATTCCTACAAATATTAAAAGAGATTTTGGTACCACAGGTGTGACTCTAACATACCCCCTACCTCTTAAGGCAATAAATACAGGAAATACGACCTGTGAGCACTGGCCATATCCCTCACAAACACTACCACATCAGGAAAGGAGGCATATTGTTTTGGGTTGGGTGGGAATTGTACCACAATTTGCATCCTCTTTGCCATGCACTGGCAGATTGCAGGTTTGTTCGGCCACAGTGTCCAATGTGCACATTTTCCTCACATTTAAAACACACACACACACACCTCGGGAGAAGCCATGAAGGTTTTTCCCCCATAGTTTTTTGAGTTTTTGCCCCCACTCCTTCTGAATTCTGTGAATCACTGTGGGATCTTGTTGTTACAAAAGGTATTCTCCTAAAAATTCTATGAGGAGTATTTTCACCATCTAGAGAACCCCATAATATTTGGGAGGAAAATGTGGAGAAGAGGAAAGTCATGTATGCCAAAGGCTGCGATATAATTGTAACTAACATTTGTTAGCATGCCCTACTACTCCCTCCCCACAATATCTTATAATTTGAAATATTGGACACTTTTCAGGGTCAGGTTCGCTGGGGCAACCTAAAAAGATCAGATGGTGGTCACAATGGCCTGGGTTATGTCTTAAAAATATTTTGGCAAACAAGACCATATTAGGATTGTGTGGAAGCCCCTTAGTAGACACAATTGTTAAGGAGGTATGTGCTAATCCTTTGTTCTAGCCTGGGGCACCTCAGGAATGAGTCATTAAACCAAACAATTAAGTGGCCATTCTACTCCTAAAGAAATCTCACCTCTTACCTTCTCCTGTCCAGCTTTGTGAGGTTGTCGTAAACCCATCAATTCCTATATCCCAGCATTAACTCAATCAGTTGAGTTTTGGTTTCCTTTGTTTATCTGGTGGGAAAGCCATCCAGGCTTTGTCTCAACTAGAGTACCTCTTCAGGATATGAAATAGGGTAAAAATATTTGTCCCCTGATAATAGAAAAGTATGCCACAGTGGGTGAACCTGGCCACTCTATTTCTTGGTGCACCCCCAGATCAGAACCTCCTGTGCCACCCTCAATACCTGTCTGAGTATCTTCACTGCATCAAACTCTGCTCTTCAAGACTGGTAACTATTGCCCTATATTTCTGAATCTCTCCGTCTGTCTAATCTTTATGCCTTAGTGCTCTATAGCCTCGTATGATTCTTAGGAATGTGTGTCATGTGTGAGTGCATTTTGTATCATTTCCAATAAAAATACTCTATTTCACTTTAAAGCTGGAGCTTTCTCTGCAGTCAGTACTGGTATACATAGGTGAAAAGATCCCCACGGTTACCCTCCTCTAACAGGCATCTGTTTGAGCTAATAATTCCCCATATCAATTTTGGCATCACGGATGGATCTCTAAAGTACCCCCCCATCTCATAGAGTAACACAATTACTAGATAATAAACATAGCATCACTGGGGATTTAAAATAGAGAAGGCTCATCACCACAGGAAACTTTGCAAAAGGCCTCTGCAAACCTGGTGTCAGCCTGGTTAATGAATAGACCCTGAGGGTTTGCTGTGTTCTCTCTGTATTTAGCAGGGTTTTGAACAGTTACTTTTTTTGGGGGGGTACTGCAGAAAAGTATTTTGCAGACAGAATCCACAGTGGTCATGCTGATTGGGGGATTCTGGGAGTGATGTTTAAAAAAGTAACTTTTCCAAGCTTTGATATTTACTTCTTTCATAGTTTAGAGAATAATCTATGACTGCAGTGGCTTAGGAGAAGGGAGTTAACATTTAATATACTTTGTTCCTCATTTGCTGTCTTCTTTTTTTTTTTTAATGGATTTCTTTCCAAGCCGAACTTCCTGCCAGGAAGATCACATGAAGGAAAGTACTTTATAAAATACCATCCCCTAAATGAGAGATAAAATGGTTCACTTCACACAGATTCTTCTCATTTGAAGGCTTGGGGCGGGGGATGTAAAAATGTACATTTTTATAGAAAGGAAGAAGGTTGACTCCCTCCCCCTCCCTTCTACAATGTCATATGAGAAGGAATGTAGCTAAACAGTAATACTAGACCTTTTTAACCATTAATTGGTGTTTATAATAAGGGTTGTACTGATAACCAGCTGTGTTTCTGCCCTCAGTCCTGCAGCGAGGAAGGGGAAGGGAGTCTGCAAATGATTGCCACCTTCAAGTATTCCTTACCGTCAATGTTTCATTTATAATTTTTTTTTTAGTAAAATACCTTTTTGCCGTTTAAAAATATATCCCAGTTTGAAAGGGGGCCTATTTAAAGAGTTTAGAATGGAACAGCTGTGCACTGTGCAAATCAAGGCCATTGCCCAGTTGGGCTGCCGGCCTACATTGTAGACTAAGTCTGCTGTAAAAGCTCTTCTCCTCCCAATTAGAGAATAAAGGTTGAGGTGCCTACCAGCCTTTTCAGCATGTTTGGTGTGACTTTTCACTCCTGACTTTGCTCTCTTTTTTATGGTTCTCTCTTGCAGTTCCTTCTCTGACATGCCAGTAGTACCCAGTAATGTAATGCAAGGTCAGGTTGGGTTATCATTTTGATAGCAAACTTTTGTTTTCCTGCAGTTTTGTAAGTCAAATCAAAAAGCCCACTCCATTCCAAAACTTTAGAACTGAGTCATGGTCTCTATGTACATTTTGTTTAGATGGTGTGCTAAATTCAGCATTGTGCCAGGACAGTTATCTTTCTTTAATGGGAGTTGACCTCTCTCCTCCTCTTCCCTCACCCCCCAATCTTACCTGGAGGGTAAGGGGAAATTCAATATACCAGAGGCATGGTGTCTGTTGTTTGGAGTAGGAATATTTTTTTTCATTTATCTTGCTCCTGTTGGGCACAATGACAGCTTGAGAACATTTTTTTTACAAGCTTCTTTTATGCAAATTACACAAACCATTTTTTGCACCAACTATGATGATTGCAACCTTGCTGCATGTACTTTTATAAAAACAACAACAACAACAGAAGCACTTGTTGGGTCTCCAAGGTCATGGTCTACTCCCACACAGTAGCAGAAATCATGATGAGAAGTATATGTCAAAACAGTATGTTAGCATACCCTACTACCCCTCCCTGTGAGATTCCATAACTGAACATATTAGACATTTTTCAGGGTCACATTGGCTTAGGTAGACTGGAGGTCAGTCAAAGGTCAAGATGACCTAAGATGTGTCTAGAAACATAATGGTGGGAAAACCCAAGTTAGGATTATGCTGAAAGTTCCCATAATGGGTTTATGCTAACAACCCAGTTGTTAAGGGATATGTGCTAATCCTTTCTTCCAGCATTTCAGGCAATAATCCAGTCAAGCAATCATGTGTCCATTCCTCATTCCATACTCTACAGAAATCTCTCCTCACAACATCTCTTGCCCAACTTACAAGGTTGTCACAAGCCCATCAATGTTCTTTCTCAGCAATTAAAGCAATCAGATGTGTTTTGGTTTATTTTGTCTATTCTGTGGGAAAGCCATCCAGGCTTTGCTATAATTAACTCACCCCTTCAAGGCACAGAACAGAGCATAAACATTGGAGCTCCAATAATAGCAAGGTGTGCCACAGCATACAGACCTGGCCACTCTCTTTCTTGGAGTGCCACAGATTGGGACCTCCTGTGACACCCTCAGATGACTGTCTGAGTATCTTCACTGCACAGAGCTCTCTCTGAGATTGGTAACTATCACCCTACCTTCCTGGACCTCTCTCTCTTTCTCTCTCTATCCAGCCATTCTGCCTTGCTCTGCTATAGCCTTGTATGATTCATAAGCATGCATGTTGCATATGTTAGTTTACTTTCTGTATTATTCCAATAAAATACTTTCTTTTACTTTAACTGGAGCCTCCTCTACAGTTAGTACTGGTATACATAGGTTAAAAGAGTCCCGAAGGCACCCTCTTCTCACAGGCCTTCTATCTGAGTTAATAATTCCTACAAATATTAAAGGAGATTTTGGTACACCAGGTGTGACTCTAACATACCCCCTACCTCTTAAGGCAACAAGTACAGGAAATAGGACCTGTGAGCACTGGCCATATCCCTCACAAACACTACCACATCAGGAAAGAAGGCATATTGTTTTGGGTTTGGTGGGAATTGTACCACAATATGCATCCTCTTTGCCATGCACTGGCAGATTGCAGGTTTGTTCTGCCACAGTGTCCAATGTGTACACAGTCATGCAGAGTACTTTCCAGGATGTGGTGGCAAGATTATACAGTACTCCACATCCGTGATGCTTGGCAATGCTAGGAGATTTTAGAGTGTCAGGGTCACTGACAAGAGATTGGTGGCATGGCATTTCACAGCAGGTAGTGGTCCTGAATTCATTTTTTAACATCACTAAAATGCTCGTTTCAAGCATAGGCCTCTTCATTCAGGTGATACACACGTTCAAGTCTCTATGGTGAACAGATGGGTCCATTCTGGAGATGCCAGTTCAGTCAGTCAACTACAAACCTGAGGTTCCTGCCATGTGGTTCATGGCCTCCAGCATTAATTGAGCACTGGCATAACAGATCAATTGGAGTTGTTGTGCCAGGGGAAGGTGTACATGTGAGTCACCATCCATGACTCTAGGATGAGATGAAAGGCACTGTTTTGCAGCCCCAACATCAGCATGAGATGGCTGGCTCCAACACACAGAACACTAATAGCTATACGTAATTAATATGAGGAAAAGATTATGAAAGATTCGACTGGAATATTAATGAGCAACAATTAGGTTCCAAATCATCAGTTTTCCTAAAAGCAGTAGCAGGTCAACTGCTGACTTGAATTAAGTTGTTCTACTACCACAGAAAGAAAGACTCACAGCGCAGCCATGAAGATCGCAGTGTGTACATCTGTGTACATGGAGAAATTCACAGTGCAAGACACACAAGATGAAACTTAGGTTACTGCTCAGAGAATAATACAGTGAAATTAAGTAAATTAGAATGATAAAGGAAGTAATTTCAAGAGAAAAGCTAGGAAACAACAAGAACTTAATGAAGAAATAGAATGTGCTACTATGGCCTAAAATGAGGAAGAAGAAAAAAGAAAGGAATCAAAATGGACTGGAAATCTAAACCACTTTTTACAGCTTCATAAAGAAGGGAAAACTTGTTGAATTAAGCTGCCTATTTGCTTCATATTAGAGAAAGAAAAGTGAGACCCGCACTAACAAATAGAGTGATAATACCAATATAATATGATTATTAATGATTATATTAATATTATTATTAATGAAATGCAGAGTGCAGGCTCTACAAATAGGAAAAACTGAAGGACAACAACAACTAAATTTGAGGGGGGGGGATTCTTAAGTAGGTGAAAGTAGGATGGATCTACTGCCTAAATTCTACATAATGAACATACATCACAGAGTTTTAAAAAGTTGTGAAAGCAACAAATATAAGGATATCATGAATAAAATAAAGGGTTCCCCCTCCCACTACAAGAAAAGTCTATGAGGAATTAATTTAATTTTTAAGATTTCATAAACAAAATTTTGAACACTTGCTTCTATTGAATTACCTATCAAGTGAGTGAATGAAGCAGGAAAATAATTTATCTGAGTCCCTCCTCTAAAGCGCATTGGACAGTCCTGATAAAACATGTCTTTACTAGAATGTTAGTCCACATGCCCATCCCCATTCCCTTTTCTCAGTGTTTTCAGAGTAAATTAAATCTAAAAGGATGCTATTAATGAGGTTTCATGTGGGGGTCCAGCTTGAGTTCTGGTTGAATTGGATGGAAGTCCACAGATGTTGGCCTTTGAATCTGATACACATTCCTAGCAATTATCATTATGGATTCACCATATGCTATAAATTGTCACTACACTTTGTGGTGGTTAATTATGCATTGAAAAAAAGATATGTTCCTCCTCCTCCTCCACCACCGCTGTCCTTAATCCTTCTGGAAATTGACTTCAGTCAGTGACTCCCAGCTCTGTGATTGAGAAATGACATCCATGTCCATCTCCTTTTGGCACTATTCATAATCTTCTTTCTGTAGTGAAAATGAAGACTCCTAATTAATACAAAACTTTGTGATAAGTTCAATGCTTGTCACTTAGGAAATACCATTAGAAGCATGTGACCTCTTTGTTACACCCAGGAAATCCTATTGAATCATTTATTATTTCTGATACTTGAACGAGAAGCTGACAGGTGTGTGTGTGTATTCATCCCTAATCCTTATGCTTTCCACCACGATGCAAAATTGTGCATAAGTTTGGTAGGAAAGCAGAGGATCTGCTTTCTATATACTATCTTAAATCAATATCCACCAACCATTATATTCTAACATTTAGCCATACAGAGGCAATAGAGGTTAGTGATGCAATTCTTTGCTAATTTTATTCTTGAAGGAAACAAGTAATTTTAGCAATTTTCTTCCTGCTGTGGGAGACTCTTTGAAAACCATGCACTTCAGGACTTGAATTTGCACATGGTATTTTTGAGCAGAAAACAGCATTTTCTTCACTGAAAATAATATTTGTGTGCAGAAAATGCTGTTCCCTGAACAGAAAATGCTGTTTTCTGTACAAAAAAGGTGCAAATTTTACATAGAATAAGTCTCAAACTGTGCAGATTCTTATCTGTCCAGATACTCCTCACCGGGGCTTTCTGGCACTCAAGAACATGGTTTTCTAATATTTTTGTATATTCTTTCCATCCTCAATGGTTGTACATGATGGGCATTACAATTCAAAAACATATGGATGGCCACAAGTTTCCCATTCTGGCTCTGTTCCTTCCAAGTCATAGGGAATTTCATAGTCCAGGATCCAATGACTACTCTTGAGCATGCCCTGAGGGATTTTTTTTTTTAACTTTTTCCCTTGGAATAGGAGACACCTTTGTCATTTCACAAACTGCTTTTGAGGGACCCCTCAGTTTCAAAAACAGTTTGCCAAGGAACATTAGAGGTTGCTCTTTCAAAAAGCTGAATCTAAAACTCCACTGGACATATAAAATTATTGTGTAATTCTGTGGTACTGAATAGATTTTACCAGCAATGTAGCTATGTTATGAGACAAAATGAGAACATTGACCCCCTCCAATAACACCCCCCAATTAAATTTTCCTCAACCCCTCAATTAAATTTTCCTTCAAACCTCTAGTTTCCAGCATTGGAATAATTTAAAATTTCTGAACATTTAGAAATAAAGTTTAGGAAACACCCCCCCCCCAAAAAAAAGGAACAGGTAAAGCTACATTAGAAAGGCAAACACAGTGAATGCAAGAGTTCTAGATGTGCATAATTTTCAGTGTCTCACTCTGGGGAGTGAAGGAAAATTTCATTGTTGGGAAGAATCTTCATTGGGGACAATGTCCTCATTTTGTCCCTCTGCTACACCCCTGGTTTTTGTTGTTGTTGTTGCGTGAGCCTTCAAGTCGTTTCTGACTTATGGCGACCCTAAGGCCAGCCTATCATTGGATTTTCTTGGCAAGATTTGTTCAGAGGAGGTTTATCTTTGTCTTCCTCTGAGGCCTAACCCTCTTGAAAAAAAGTACAAAATTAACTATAAATTCATCAAAATAAATGAGGAGAATCTTTCAATATCCAAAAGTATTGATAATGATGATAACAAGGGTAATAAGGATAATTCCCCCACATACATTGTGGGTGGTTGGATCTTCAGTGAGACACATAAAGTTTTAGAATGTTAAACTGGAGGGAAGCAGAACACAAAGAGAAGCAGATTTTGGTAAAGCGGGTAAAAAATATTTCACAAGAAGCAGCCCTTAAAATCATGGTGCTATATGTAGATATTTGTAGTAATAATAATTTGTTTGGTATTATATATGCTTTGAAAATAAATCTATGTCTAAAGGTTCATTAATTTGGCCTCTGGGAAAAAGAGTGGATTTTTCACAATCTAATCAGATGTTTAATGCAATCCAGGTTGTCATAACTCAGAACTATCTCCCACCAGTTCAGTTGGTTCCAAATACAATTGCACTGGACTGCAGCCTTAAATTATTTTTTGAAAAGGTATTTGATCAAAATTAAATGTCTTATCATGTTCCAAAACAACAACAACAAAAATCTACCCTAGCATATTGCATAAAAGGCATTCTAATTAATACTTATTTTCTTGGGTATAATGCTATTAATATTTGAAAATCACTCCTCCATGTGGCAATTAGAAAATTCACATTTTATTGGGATAAAGTGGGGGGGGGAAACACCCACCCTGCCAGTTATTGGGTTACAAAGTGAATTGTTCTGCAGCTGCAGAATCAAGTGCTTTAGCTGAGTTAATGCTTTTCATTTCTTTTGCATGTGTCAGCATTAATGGAAGCAAGCTTCTATAAAGCCTTGCATGTGAAGATGGTGCTGAGCAGACTAGATTCAGTTCTGTTGAATGCTTTCTGCAATTTTTTTTAAGGGAATAGCACACAAAAGGAGACTTCAAATCAGGCTGAACTTCAAGTAAAAGTTAATGCTATTCTCTTTTGGGTTCAACCACCCACTTTGCTTAAGGTCACTAGTTGAGGCTAATGCTGTGCAGAGGGGCTGCAGCAAACTTGGCATCTCCTTGATTAGGCTCCCTGCTGATCTAATACACATACCAGCTCACTTGCCAAGTCAAATAACACATTTAGTGAATTGGAAATAAGATTTAAGTGAGGCAGCACAATGCGGCTTGCCCTCTCATCTTTTTACTGAATCCTTCTCTTTGTATGCTAGACTGTGAAAACTGCTCTTGTTAGAAGACTTAATCTTCATTTTTTTTCCTGTAGATTATTTGGAAACAGGTCAATTGAATGTTGGAGCTGCTAACTCCTCCTACTAAAGAAAAGGAACCGCTTGTGGCATACTTAATACATCATTTAAATGCAAGGCTTCTATTATTACAGGGAAAATACTGTAGTATAAGGATCTCTTAAAATGGGGGGGGGAGTCTGTGAGTGTTAAATGTAACCTTTAAAAAAGAATGTGTTTATTTCTTTACCATCTACCCCTTTTCCATGAGTGTCTGGTATTAACAGCTTGTGACTAGTAATTGATGGGATTGATTACATCAGTATATATTCGTCTTGCATGACTCTAGTGCTGTAGTTAATTCTTGATACAGCAGAATACAATGGGGTGACATTTCTATGGGGCATAACTGCTTTTCTTAACAGCAATCCAAAGCATTGCACATAATGTTTGACTTCGCACTATTTTAGCTTTTAGTGCTGCAAAACTGGAACTGATCATAAAGCATTATGGCTTGTGTTTGGTATGTTTGCTTCCTGTTATTTTTGTAAAAGGAGGAGTCACTGAATTTGCTATAATTTGAGATTTACCACATATTTGTAATAGGCTATCATGCCATTGAAGACATAATAATCTGTAACCATCCCATATCCCTGTTCAGGGTTATGATGTGTATTGACTTTTTTATGGTCTACTTATCTCTTCTGCTTATATAGATTTATGTGAGCCCCTTTTCCATAAGAAATCCTGAAATAAGAGCTGGCTTTTAAAGGCCTTTAATATATTTTACATCATAGTGAAGGATGGCAAGATGGAGCAGAGACTGAGCTAAGTGATGCAGGGAGCAATGGCTTAACAACAGTGAGGATCCAAACAAGCGATCAACTAGTTCTGAATGCTGAGGTGCACTTTAAACTTTTGTCTCTCAGCTAATATGTCTGAGTGCCAAACTGAAACACTGAAATGTATGCCTTTTTCAAAAGCAGTGTATGATGTGATTTGGACATAACAACCCTTTGCAACAACAGCAACAATTGCAGGAGCAGCAGCAGCAACGACAAAGTAAAATAAAATATTTGGAAATAAGCCAATGAAGATTTAAAATTCTGTATTTAAAAATTAAATGTGACTTGAAAAAAATCCAGTTATATTAAAGAATTGTTCCTTATTTAATGATCACAATTTCTTATCTTCTAAGAAGATCAGCTTATTGACTTGCAACTAGAATTTCAGAGTACCAGTGAAGAAGAAGAAATATGGTCAAAGGGACTGCCGTTGAAACAGATGCCAGAACATTTGGCATTCAGTATGGAGGGCTGATTCATAATGTTGCTGCTATGAACATATTTCAGCAAATGTGGGCTGTCTAGCTTCCACTCATTTGTTTTCTTCATGCTCCTCAATGGCTCCAGCTATAGCTGCCACAGCCAATTCACACACACCCATGCACACACACATTCCAAAGTCAGCCATGGATCTTGCTGACACAAAGCTGGAGCTTGGTAGGCATGCATACCAGGTTGGCTATGGTGTAGCTATCAGTTGTTATTGTTGATCCTGTCACTGCTTTAGCATCATGAGAGGGGGAACCAATTTCAAATTCTTTTTTCATTTTAAGCAGGAGTTTCCCCCCATACTAAAGTGGCTCACATGGTTCTCCTTGAAGATCTTCTGAGTAGCTATGTGGTCATGCCAGTGCCTTACAATGCAGAAAAATTGTGGGTAACATGTGTTTCTTCCTCAGAGCAAGCCATGGTGGAATCAAGTATCTGTATGGGGAGGGTGTCTTTGTTGTTATAGGGATGTATCTGGCTCTGCTATCCTAGTGTCTCGTGAATAGAGGAAGGCTTTTATGGAAACAGGCACTGGGTGATGGGTGGTCCTACATTGGGACTGGGAGAAAAGTGACAAGAGAGTGACAGCCAGACCATTTCAGGTGAAAACAAGTCTTGGGCCAATCCTGGTAGACATCATTTGCTCAGTGAGTTAACAAGGTATGTGATTTCCTGCACATTGCACAGCTTGACCCAGAAAACCCATCCACATCATTAAAAACAGCTCTGCCCTAGCATACAAAATGTGTGTAATGACTCTGCTGAGCTTTAGCTCCGTTCAGCTGCAGAGCTTCCCTGAGCTTGGCATATAAGCTCCCTTTCTGTCAAGACTTGGTAACTTCTGTGGTCATTTTTTTCAAGTATCTTGCCTACACAAAACTGCTGAGTTAAGTGCTGATGGGAATTACCATTCTAGTTCTCCACCTCGGAGTTTTAGATAGAGAATCTAAAATCTAAAAAGTGAATCTAAAAACATGACAGATAGAAAGCAGTCAGAGCACTTTCACAGGGAATGGTGTGTTACAGCCAGTCCAGAAGGCTTGTCAGCTCAATTCTAACTTTTGTTGCTTCCAATTTGAGTAAACATTGCTCCTCCCTGCTTAAGAAACATAAATTCCAGAGAATTGTCAACAATCTGAGTACAACTCCTTGGTTCCTGTCTGAATAAATTAAGGGATAGTAATGCACAAAAATCTCACATGTGCTGCACATGACACATCACTACCATACCTGCAATTTAAGACATACACAAGATTTTGTTGTGTGCCTTCAGGTTGTTTTCAACTTATGGTGACCCTAAGATGAAGCTATCATGGGGTTTTCTTGGCAAGATTTGTTCAGGGGGATTTCTTTTTGCCTTCCTCTGAGGGTTAGAGACTGTAACTTGCCTAAAGTCATCCAGAGGGTTTCCATGGCTGAGTGGGGATTCAAACCTGGTGTTCAGAGTCATATTCCAACACTCAAGCCATTGCACCAGGCTGGCTCATACAAGGTTAGGAGAAGGGTTTAGGTGCAGATGTGCATGCCAGCAGCAAAAGGTTATTACAACACTAAATTCTCAAACTAAGGACTTTATCAGACAGGGCTGAAATAGTGGAATGGTGATACGATAGTATCACAAACACGTACCCCTTATCTCACGATGTCATCCTCCCATAGTCCGTATGTGCTTCACCCATTAATTAGGCATAACTTTAAACTGACAGGCAAAGCCATCAATAGCCCTCAATATTGCTCTTTTCCTGGTTTTGGTGAGTGTGTGATAATCATGCCCCATGGTAATTGCATGATTCCAGCATGAATGGATGGTCCTCTTCTCCCCCTCCCCATTCTCAACATGAACACATAATTAAACTTCCACGGGAGAACGTGAATAAGACCTACAGGATGCTATTTTAATCAATTGTCACCTTTTCTTGGTAACTTTTTATGGTTTTTTTAATGTTTATTTGTGAATTTCTTTGGTTATTTATTTGTTTTTAGTGTTTTAGAGCAAAGTCGCATCTTCTTACAAGAACAACTGAAATCTCGCCCATGCAAAATTGGGACTGGGAGAAGTAAGAGAAAAATTTTCTTAAAGGCACATGCACCAGCCAGCAGGAGGCATTAATACTCTGTCATTAGAAGGGAATGCGAAGACAAGTATTACTATAGCACAAGCTAAAATCCCATTCTTAAACCACTAGTGGTGGTTGTGCAATAATTCCATGGTGGAAGTATTGTGTGATAATGACAACATGCGATAATCATTGTAGTCATGCCACTATGTTTCAGCTTTCCTCAACTGTGGAATTACAGCATTTTTAGATGCTAGTCTGATAAAGTCATAAGGCAGGGGAGAAAACTTCTGCTGTGACCATCTCCTCTATGCTCTCTCTGATAATCTGAGGTAGCTATATGGCAAGAAGAAGAATAGAATGGATTCTACTTCCAAAGGGAAAACTGGGGAGAAAAAAGTATTAGTGAAGCACTGGAGAAAGGAAGCTGTCGGATATGAGAGAAAAAGTGTATACATGTACATTGGTCCAAAACTATGGAATGAATCTTTCAGATAGGATGAAAGATCTTTAATGTAATGGAGCAATGTTTCCTAGTGGCCAAACAATAGTAGCTAAGTGTACAAGGTAGACCAGTCTTGAACATGGGGAAAGATCACCCTGTCAAGGGAATTGGACAACTCATTCTCTGCTTTTTCTATTTGGGGAATTTGCACAATATGAGAATGTAGCAGAGCTACTATGAAGTTGAGACAGTTGCCCAACTATGATGGTTGTAGATTTTCATTTACTCTGTTAAAATGGAGTACTATCCACACATGATGTCAATGGCTGATAATGCTCCTAGTGAAAATGTGTACATAGAACAAAATGGCCCCTCAACCCAACATGATAGAACAGATAGTCTATCAGACTTTGAAGACTGTGATGGTGGAATGCACAGTTCTTCCAGGTGAAGTATCATACCTTAATGCTATTGGCAAATCTACTCCACAAGCTCTGTACTGAGAGTGAAGCAACTTTCTAATTCATACTCTGCTGGCCCTATAGAGTGCAGGTTACACTGGGCTAATGCAAACATATATTGCATCACATGTTTGTCAATACACACATACATACATACACATAGAGTCTCTGAACAGGGAATTCAGACAGCAAATTGATGAAACAAAGAATGATTTTTATTCACTGTTTAAATTCAGGAATGTCTCTGAATGTTTCAAATTCTGCCTGTGTGTTTTCATGTGCAAAGGTTTAGCTGTATAAATGAATGTAAAAGTGCTTAATGAGAAAATGTGTATTTAAATAAATTGTAAATTAAAATAATTGTAAAGTATGTACGGTATCTGGAAGTTCACCCTGATTTGAATTCTTCAGACTTTATATTTATTAGATGATATCCAATATGCATACGTTCATCAAAGTATAATTATTATAACTATATAGCACTATTGCTTTTCCTCTACAAGCTCCAGGTTGTAACAGTCATAGTCCTGCAACAGTATTTTAAAACATAGAAGGTTGATGAAGAAAGAAAGAGACTGCAGGAAGAGAGAGCTGCTCTTGTTGATTGGAAATCAGATTGCCATAGGAAAACAGATTTTATCCCTGTCTTTGTGAGACTGCCTCTGTATAAAACCAGAGAGGTTATTACTTAAACCAAAGGTGCCAAGTAATGATGTGCTCATTGTTGTTCGGTGCTTCAGACCTAATGCATTCCAGATCCAATTTACATAAGTACTGGAAAAAGTAGCATGTGATCTTATAATTAAGGACCATCAGCACAATTCTCAAAGCATTTGTGTCAGCAGGAGTCCCATTGAAGCCAATGGGACTCCCACTTGGGCTGTTCTTTCAGAAGAAGCGTGTATATCAACATGAATATACACAAGGGGTCTGGATGGAAGGCTAGATGGGCAGCATTGATTCTAGTATTCATGATTTGTTGAGAGAGTATGCAAGCTTACTATTAATTTAACAACACATATTTGCAAATATGTCTCTGTATATGATCTCTGTATTACAAATCTTCTGCCCATGCAGAAAATAGCACCTACTTTGAAAGTATATACTAAAGTTTTATTCTGTAAATAAACTTATTTTTGTAAACCCAGAAAAGTTCTTTGTTATTTTTATGTGGAATTCCTATGCATAACTTTTGGCATTCTATTTGTAGGCCATAATTAAATCAGTTTCTATGTCCTTGGCAAAGCACAAAAATCAGTGTGTATAGAGCCATTGTACTGTCTATCCTCCTTTATGGATCTGAAACATGGGTCACGTATCGCCACCACCTACGACTCCTTGAGCGCTTTCATCAGCGCTGTCTACGCACAATCCTAAATATACACTGGACTGACTATGTGACAAATGTTGCTGTCCTTGAGCAAGCAGGGATTACCAGCATTGAGGCCATGATATTGAGAACACAGCTGTGCTGGGCAGGGCACGTTTCTAGGATGGAGGACCATCGCCTCCCAAAAATACTACTCTACGGTGAACTCACCACAGGTCAGCGTAAGAGGGGCGCTCCAAAAAAAAGCGATACAAAGACTCCCTGAAACAACATCTCAGGCTCGGCCAAATTGATCACCAACAATGGTCCACCCTGGCCTCACGTCGGGAGGCATGGAGACGCACTATCCACAATGCTGCAGCCTTATTTGAGAACTCACGCCAAACAAGTCTTGAAGAGAAACGACAACGCAGAAAGAATCACAACCCAAAAACATCACCCAAGGAGACTTTCTGCTGTGCTTTCTGCAACCAGACTTGTTTATCTCAGATTGGGCTTTTTAGTCATCAGCGCGCTTGCAGAAAGCACGGGATGTGTCCTTCGTTTTGTTTGCGAAGAGAGAGAGATATCCTTGCATTGGCAAAAGGATGAATGCACTGCTAGTTTTCTTTCTTTCTTTGAGAAATATTCCTGAACTAGTCACTGAGATATCAATTAATTTAAGGGATGATTGCAGATGAATGAGGATGCTGAAAGAACTGACAAAGATGTTTTATTTTACTACTGATTTTTTACACATGTATTTCGTGCCAGGGCTTTAAAATCTGTGGACACATAGTATCTTTCTCCTTGTAGTTTCTCCCCAACAACATTACATGTTAATATTATTGTAGTCAGCTTATTTCTACATTACTGTGTGTTTTTCTTACTTAATTGCAGTCTCATGAAGTTCAGTAATATTAACATCTAACCTTTAAGAAATAAAATAGTGACATTTTAAAGGGGGTAGTAAAGTAGAAGGGAATCAGGACTTTTTCAAATAGGGTAAAAAAGCCCCAAGGAGGTCAGGAGAAGAACGGAGCTGTTGTGCTTACAAAGCCCCATTTCAGACAACACCGTCCTCCTCTCGACCTTCCCCCCATGCTGTGGGCACCACTTTTTATTGACGGAGGTTTTCTGTCAATAAAAAGTGGTGCCCCAGCAAGGAGGAAGGTACGGAGGAGAACGGCATTGTCTGAAATGGGGCTCTGTAAGCGCGACAGCCCTGTTCTTCTCCCGACCTCCTCAGGGTATTTTTTTATCCCATTTGAAAAAGTCCTTATATAGGAAACAACAACATCTCTGTCAGCAGCCTGTCCTCTTTATACTAGGCTGACTAAGAATGGTACCATCAGTGTCTTTCCCACATGTAGATGTCACCTCATTCCAAGGTAAATTTTTTATTCAGTAAGGTGAAAACATGTAAAGCAAAATAAAGTTGTCTTGCTGTGTTGCTTTGGATATAGAAAGTAACCCCCCTCAGTCTTTGCAGATACTGTAGTTTTCCTCTTGCTGCATTCTTGTAAAGGTACACAAAGCCCATGGACCTTCATACATCAGTAACAGATGTGAGTTCTATTATTAATGTTCTTAAAAGTACTGCAATACCTTTATGTTCTGCAAGGCACTCATCAAAATGTAATGTGCGGTTGGTATGTGCTGCTGATGTCTAGAAAGAAAATGATATTACATATCTGTGTAATGAAGAAGCTGAAATTTGCAGGATCATGACATTGTAATGCTTCATCCTGTCAGAGTGAATAATTTTATTCCATGTGCCAAAAAAATAAAAAAACCAAACACCTCCTGTATTTTCTATTCAACAATATATTCCCCCACCTATCTATGGTATTTCTCCTCTATTGCATATAGAGTTGCTGTAAAAAGTATAAAAAGCTGTAATTCAGAATTCCATGTAGAAATCCCTATAAGATGTGTGTGTATGTGTGTGTAATTCAAGAAAAGCTTTGCAAATCATGCAAGATGAAAACGTAGCACTACTGAATGTTCTAAATGTAGCATAGTATTTATTCAGGCCACACTATTTTCCCATACAAAGTGGCTTTGGGTAGTAAATGCCAACCTTAAGTGATAGCAAAATATTTAGTGACCATGATGGTTTCCATTTTTGCTTATATTTTGAAATGTGCCAGATTTTGAGTTTAAAATTCACTGTGAACAGTTGTGCAATATCTCTTCTTTAGTGTAAGTGCAATTTTTAGAGGTTTTTTGAAATGGTAATTGTATGCCATATATATGGTGTACAGTCATTTCTTAAACATAGGTGGATCTTCTTAGAATCATAGAATCATAGACTCATAGAGTTGGAAGAGACCACAAGGGCCATCCAGTCCAACCCCCTGCCATGTAGGAATAAATAATCAAAGCATTCTCAACAGATGGCCACCCAGCCTCTGCTTAAAATCCACCAAAGAAGACTTCACCACACTCTGAGGCTGTGCATTCCACTGCTAAACAGCTCTTACTGTCAGGAAGTTCTTCCTAATGTTCTTCCTAATAGAGAAATGAAAAGGAGCTCTGTTCTGGGCTAGGGCAGGAAGAACTTGCCTTGTGGAGGGCTGAAGGGGAGGAGTCAAAAGTCCTTTCAGTTATTGTGAGATCTTATGTTCTTCCTGCCTCTCTCTCAGTGGTTAAAGGAAATGACACAAGTGTAATGGAGTCCTCCTCTCACCAACCCAGAGAATTCTACAGGCAAGAATAAGTCTGACTTTTGGAGAGGTTACTCTCAGTAGAAGGTGGTCCTTAAAGGTCTGTACCATTCCTGCCTATCAGGGTGAGTGGGAGAAATAATCCATCTCTGGATGCTCAACTTTTCACTGCTTGGAAAAGGTACTTGCTCCTAGGTCTCATCCTTATTTACTGTCCCATCCTCTTCAGTAATGTCTTTCACCCTCTCTGCAGACCCTTTACTTCTTTTGTATTCAGGCTCACTGGTATCTTGATCTTAATCAAATATACTTCATTATGTTAATTTTTTAATGATACTGTTTGCTTTAAGTATTGTTTTTCTAACAGTATTGTTAATGTTAACAGAATTTTAACAGTATTGTTAATGACTTTACTCTCCACTGAGAAAATGGATTAGCCATTTTAAAATTTAACTTATACCTTGCCTTTCTGACAAAAAAGTTTGCTTAAGATAATTAACAATGCAAAAAGAAATAAAATAAATAAAAGCAAAGTCGTGATTAAAACATAGGCTGGCATCCTGTTAGTGAATTACAATGGAGTAAGAAAGACTTACACATTTGCAACTCACTTTTTTGGTTGTTGCAGAAGTTGGAATTCTGTTCCAACCATGCAATGACCCAAACCCCCTGCCAATCCACTTTGTAAACAGCACGCACACACACACACACAAGTGCGAAATGTTCGAATGCCATATAGCTACATTTCTGTAGTTACATCTCACAGTGCTAGCCCCCAGAAACTCAACTTGTAAGCCATGTAGCACACCAACATAGTGTTGGATACTGTGGGGTGAGCAGGGATATGTCCCTCTATTTTCCTGAAACTGGATGCACTATAACAGGCATCCACAGAGACCTCTCTACAGATGATGTCCTTGCCACAAAAGAAAGTGCTTTCAACCTAATGGGATGCTAGCACCTTTCAACAACAGAGCAGAATATGTGCCAAAGGCCTGTCTGAATAAAAATGTCCTTGCTGCTAGTGGAAGGAGAGGGAGCCAACATAGCCTCCCTTGGCAGGGAGTTCCAGAATCCAGGTGTGGTCAACTGAGAGGCCCTCTCTCTCATCCACAGCAGACATGCTGCTAATGACGGCAAGAATCAGAGAAGGTCCTATCCCAAAGATCTTAAAAACCAGGCAAAGTCAAATAGAAGAGTACAGTCTGTCAAACTGTCTGGACACAACTTGCATTGATCTCAAAGTTTATAAATTGTACTTCAAATTGTGCCTTGAAAATAGAGCAGTAATCTTTGAAACTGTAGTTGCAAGGGCTCTCTGTTCTGATTGTGTCTGGAAAAATTCATTTGAAACATTTGATTTGTGAAAAACCAATGCATGTCCATGTACCCTATTCATTATGATTTAGAATTCGTGTGCACCACATAATACTGCAAGTTTCTTTCATCCAGAGCTGAAGCTAATGAGCACATTAAACCATTCTCTTTAAAATACTTTTTTTGGTGAATATTTTCAAGGAATTCTTCAAATATGTGAATATTTTCTATTGACTCATCTATTATTGATCCACTGATTGCGGCCGAGTGACATGGTGGCCCCACTCACCAGTCCTACCCAAACAAAACATACCACAATATGAGAAATAAGAGATGTTTATTTACAGGTAAAGAGAAAGATGGTTTGACAGAAAAGGCCACAACTTTCTGTTTGGTGATAGTTGCTATGGTTGGACTGGGCATGGGTTATCAGTGAGCAAGAAGAGAGCCCTCCCCTTCCTCCATCACCGAACGACTGCCTGCCCTTCCCCCACCCACCTAGCCCCGCCTCCCAGCCAATCAGCAGCCACGCCCGAGCGGCAACCCTGATTGGCTGGGGGGGTTAGTCAAGCTGGCCGATCGGGGGAGGGCTGCCTCTTCCCGATTGGCCAACCTAGAATACTCTTCCGAGCACGATGGGAAGAGGGAGCCAGCTGACATGGCAGTGGCCATGCTGGCCACACGGGCGGGCCCGGGAGCCGGGGCGTCACCGGCCGCAAATGTGGCCGCCGGTGAGTACCCGGGCAGCCGGCTTTTTGACTTTTGTAAAACCCTACTTTCATCATCAAGTTTGCTGCAGAATAAAACCTGTGAGATCTGGCTTTACAGACTACATGACATGGGTGACAATGACAATATAAGAGTGGACTGGGTGAAAGGCCAGGTCACCCACTTCCACCTCTACTATCTCCAAAGTCAAAGAAACCAGTCACAAAATAGCAGACCTCAGAGAGCTTTGGATTACAGCTCTCAGAACCCCCCAGCCAGCAAGGGTTTTCTAATACACACACACACACATATAAAAAAAGTTCCAATAAATAGTCGGCTATCGCAAGTAGCTACCCTTTGATAGGCTGGAAGAAGCATCCCAACTCCTATGGCTTTGCTGCATTTTCCACATCTGTTCACAGGTATTTCTTGCTCCCCATATAAAAGCATTTGCTTCCTCTTCAATGTCACTTGTAAAAACATCAACAGATTTTGCCCTTTTCCATTTCATCTTTGCTATGTGACCTCACTGTAGTGGTGATCATAAAGGGAGTGATGATTCCATGGGGAAACGCCCATGAGGCCAATCCTAGTGGCATGGGTCTGAATACTACAAACATTTAAATGCATGCTTACATGCACATTCTAATAGACAGCATCCATGTTTTGATGTTTATTTGGATGTATAATGAATTTTAGCCCACATGACTTTGGAAGTAACATGAACTTTAGGGCAGAATCCAAAAAAACTGGGAACCTTGGTCCAGTTGCCAGAGTAGCAGGGATGCATCCTTATCCTGCCACCAATTAATACCTCCACAATCCTCAAGAAAAATCAGGAAAAAAGTATGGAGGGGATATTTCCAAAAGCCTGGCACGTTACTTAACTTTGGCTGATCCTTAAGCTAAATCATTCCAGGTTTTACCTCTAAAATCTGAGCTCCTCATATATAGTATATATGGCTAATGGAATGAAATACACTGGAGATGAACAAGCAAGGACTTGGATCCAAAAAGTGTGAATGGAAATCTATTCATACAATGGGACTAGCTATTCATTGCTCCCACTGTGCCCCATCACCACTACCAAAGTGCACCCAAGGATTGAGGGCTCTCTGATATAGTGTAGGATGTGGCAAATGGTGCTGGGGATGCCAGAAAAGAGGAAAACTGTGTTGGGAAATGTGAGATATGGAAGTGGATCTCTCAAGCAGAGTAATCAATTGGAAAAATAAGCTAAAAAACAACCAGATACACAGATTCTAGTGGAGAAGGAAACAAGCTTATTCTTTTTTGTAAAGCATATAAAAGTAGCTTAACTTACAAATACTTGATCAAAATTAAATACATGGAGGAGAGAAGAGAGAATGACAAACAGGCCAGAGGTTACAGTGATGCAGGTAGAGAGTGTGTGTGGTAAAACAAGTAACCAGGAAGTCAACATAATGCAAGCTAGGAAATATAGACACACTAAGGTATCTAACTCTAACAAATTGGGCTGTCACCTTGCATGAAGAGAACTGAATTTCTGTTCACAAAATATGCCTTTGGGTTAGCATCATTGTTCAGCTGAAACTTGTCTTTAGATTCCAGTGAAGGACTAATGTGCCACTGTCCCAGTGAGAAGAATCTCTCTGCAGATTTCTCAATTATGTATCAAATTTGTGTCTGGCTATACAACTTCACACTGTACTGGAGGTTACTACAAAATAATTCCCTCCCATTAAAAAATTAGCATGACAAGAGAATGTTAGATGAGAATACTTCTTTTTTTCCCTTTCAAGGAAATTATGTGTTCTTTTCTGTTATACCTGTGTTTTCTATGTGCGTATGTCACCTATGGTGCCGACCATATCAACAATATGAGTCCTTTTCAATTTACAACACTGCAAAAGTGTCCCTATATTTTCTTATTATCTGACTTGATGAACTAATTAAAAACAGTCAAGGTTATAGCTAGGTGTCCAATAAAAATGGTTCTAATTGCCCCGAGACTGCGGATAATTCAATTACAAATCTTTTCAATTTGATTTATTCCTTTCTTCCTAAGGAAGGATTATGTTGATGGGTTTCAGGTAATAGAACTTGGTGGCTTAGGAGGAGCATTAAAACATCCTTCCAGATTTAACTAATGTGATTAAGTTTTATGAAGTTTGTTTTTCTTCTTAAAATCTTACAGAGGTCAAGTACTCATGTGATTCCTTTGGAACAGTGGTTGAGAAGTTGGTTAAATTGAGGAGGTGGTAGTAATCTCTTGAAATGTGCTCATTAGAGCTCTAAAAAGAAATTGAAAAATCTTTTCCCACATCACGCAACCTAAGTTAATAAATGAAATAAACCTCCATAATACTTTTCAAGTCTTAATTACTGATCCTTGATGTGGAACTGCTTCTTGGATAAGACCCTCTTACCGGATCACACTTCTGTGCTCATTACAGGAGAGAGCGTCAGGCTTGACAAATATTTTGAAGTTGAGTTCAAACCTTTGCCCTGTCAGTAATCTAAACTGAAATGAACCATCAAGAAGATTCCTCTCCGACACACAAACATCTGATACTTCCACACACAAAGAGAAGAGGGGAAACTTTTATTTATTTATTTATTTCCTTCGCTTGTTACTACTTGTTTATTTTTTTTTAAAAAAATCAATTTTTATAAGAATATCAGGTAATATTTTTATTGGATTCCATAGAATGCTACCTTTCAAATGTTTTTTTTTTTTAAGAAAATGAAAATGGGCATCAGGGACTAGATGTCAGCCATCTTTACTAACAGTGTGATTTTATAGAAGTATACTCAGAAGCAATCTACTATTTAGCAAGGCTCACTCCTATTTGGATGGGTATAGGATTGCCATCTGAATCAGTGCTTCTTAAGCTATCTGATGTGTGGAACTGGCCATTATTTTTTTTTCCCAACATGCCAGGGACCAGCACCATATTTGTGCTGATTGAATACAACTGTTTCTTTTCTTCTTGGAAACTCACCAGAGACTAGCAGCCAATGACTAAGGAGATTATCAGACACATTAAAAGTGGTGTTACATGAATGCCAGGAGATCGCAAAAGGGTTCCTTTTTCACATGAAATTGTTCCCCCCTCATTATGCACCCATTCTGCTGCTGTTCCACCAGCACTGCTTTTTATTGATGGGAGAAGCCGGCCACAGATCCCTCATTCTATTTCTGCCACGGATGTTCCTGTGAGTGAAAAGGTGCCCTGTTATGCTGGCAAGATCCCAGCGTCAATGGGAGGTCTCTGCCAGAACACTTCTGGGTGAGATTGGGACATCCAGGTAAGCTACCCTCTTTTTTGTACCCTTCCTGGGTTACTTTTAATATTTTTAGTGTGTTTAGGTGCTTGGTGTCACTTTTCTGTGTGTATTCTTGTTTTTACTTTTGAATTTCCCATGCTCGATCCAGGAAGTGAAGGGAGCTCCGTTAGAGCTCTGTTCACTCCTGGGCTGCTGGAATGACAGGAGAGAAGGTAAGTGTGATGGGGAGAGTGATTGTGGAAGGTCAGGTACAGGACAGGGGCTGGAATGGAGATTGTGGGACAGGAACACTTTTTTTTGTTCCTGTCTGATAATCTCCTATGTGATAGACACTAGTACACAGACCACCACTTTGAGTAGCACTGTCTTACATCGTGTAAGAAACTGAACTACTGTATAACAAATTGGAAAATAAACATTTTACAATTACAAATTCTCAAAAAATAGGCTGTCAAAGAATGTAAAATGACTAGCATATCATTATTACACTAGAATACTAGAATGATAAATGTTATGAAATTATTCATCTGATACTGAGCAGTAAATTGAAAAATCCATAGGCTTATATCCTAGATGTTTCGAATGCAGAGGAAGTAAATACATTTTACATTGTCTTATTCTGATTGGTCACTGAAATGTTGACCTCTGCTAGGAGTGATCCATCTTCTATGCTGAGTAACAACTAGTTTTCACAAAAATAATACGTAATAATAAAGTTTAATCACAATTTAAGCATACCTTACCTGGTAAGATTCCAAAGTGAACAGCTTTGTCCTGGTTCCAGCCTGTGTCTCATCTTTTATATAGATCCTACAGTCTTCCATTCTGCATTATACTTTCTTAAAAGCAAAGTGTAATATTGCAGAGTGCGAAGCAAGAGTGAAATAAAAAAAATGCTGACCATTGCCAACTTTTATGATAGATCGCAGATGTCATAAAACAGCCTTCCAAAGTGCTGCTGAGTATGGAATATTTTGTATCTAAATAAATGTATATTGGTGTGTGTGTGAGAGAGAGAGTGAGTGAGAGAGAGAGAGAGAGAGAAGAAAATTCAATAAGATGTCCCGTCACTGAAATTGGGTAAATTATATTTATATTGTGTCTATGAGGGCAAAATCTCATTCTCAGAATCCACATTGTAGTTTGTTTCAGGTTAGTTCCTTTTTTTTGTAACGTCCATTGTTTTAGCAATTTGCATGTTCAATCTAACTCAGTTGTACAATTTAATATGACTAGCTGATGTTCTTAGGATCCCAGATTTCTTGTGCTTCAGATTTCAAGAGATTTCTTTGTACCAAAATTACGTGCATGGTTGTTGTTTTTCTCAGCAACATAGCCAGTTGTATCTAACCAGAACTGAAAAAGTCAGAACTTAGAAATGTTTCCTTTCTTCAACAACTCCTAGAATCCTTCAGCCAGCATGGCCAGTGGCCACCCTTCTGAGGATTTGTAGTCCAAGTAACTTTTCCAAGGCTTGACTTTAACTCCGAAAGATCTGTAGTCTCCGAATTAGCCTGTGCCCAAGATTGTTTTCATTTTCTATATTTCAGCTCCTGCTGATTGTGACAGATCACTCAGCATGCCAGCAGATGTATTCCAAGTTCATACAAAATGCCCTGTGCTGCCACTGATTCTAGACGTCACCTTCAAGTTACCATACAAATTCTCCCAAACACTTTGGACCCAACTGTAGCTTTCTAATGGGTTGCAAGTTGTAGCTATGTTCCACAAAAGATCTTTATGAATCCACAAAGACTTAAATAATTTGTGAGGATTGCTTCTGAGCAATGATAATGTTTATATAAAGCCTCAACACAGAGTCATTATCAGATAAAAGTCACAGATAAAAATGGAATTCTTTAGCAGCTGTGGCTTTGTAATGAAATCTCACTTTTGAACAACTGAAATTCATCTGATATTCTTGGCCTTTAACTTAGCAATGGTGACAAACACTTAGGAGATTACCAGATGCAGCCAAAGAGCCCAAGAGGATCATGTGAGGATGACGTTACTGTACTGCGAATGGGTCCCAGTTTCAAATGTTGTCATCATCCTCATGTGCTGAGTCGGTACTTCAGCTTCAAACAAAGCGTCACTTTCAGTTGACAGGGAGGTCCCATCAATTGAAAGGAATGCCTTATTCATGGCTGCAGCACAGAGTCAGCATGCAAGGAGGAGGATGTAATTTGAAACTGGGACCCATTCACGGTACAGTAATGTCATCCTCGCATGTTCCTCTTGGGCTTTTTGCCACGTCTGATAATCTCCTTAAATGATGTGATAGCAGCTTGAAAAATGCAGTCCTCTGAATCCACCATGAAATCAACAACAAACAAACAAAAAGAGGGACAAAAGTAAAACACATAAAAAGGGAAAAGGCAACCCACCCTCACTTTTTGACATGAGATATCAAATTTGTATTTTGGTTTGCACATGCAAAGTTTACAACATTTATTTCTTAAAAACAGCTTCAGACAGTTTTGGGGGGAAATTTCAAACTCCTTTTACTTATAAAGTATTTGGAGATTTTCAGACAGGCAAAAATCGCTCCTTGCCGCGCGAGCAGCCTCCCGAAACTGCTGCGCGGCAAGGGTCTTCTTCGGACGACGCTGTGCCTCTGGCGAAACCGTCCGTGTCACTTCCGTGAAGCTTGGGACGGCTCCGCGTCATATTTCAAGCACGGAGGCTGCCCGTGATTGAAATATGACGCGGAGCCGTCCCAAGCTTCACGGAAGTGACACGGACGGTTTCGCCAGAGGCACAGCATCGTCCGAAGAAGACCCTTGCCGCGCAGCA
This sequence comes from Gambelia wislizenii, assembly GCA_030847615.1. Classification (NCBI taxonomy): domain Eukaryota; kingdom Metazoa; phylum Chordata; class Lepidosauria; order Squamata; family Crotaphytidae; genus Gambelia; species Gambelia wislizenii. Next base: position 381,609,199 of record JAUMIR010000002.1, on the reverse strand, counting down.
GTTTCGGGAGGCTGCTCGCGCGGCAAGGAGCGATTTTTGCCTGTCTGAAAATCTCCTTTATCAGAGAAGCTTCTTTCTTTCTTTTTTCTTTTTTGAAGAGTCAAAAGCTGACTTATGGCCCTCTAGACTGTTCACAACAGCATTAAATTCATAGATTTTTCCCTTCTGTAAAATGGAACGGAAATGTGATTCTCTGAAAATTTAAATAGGATCTCAAATGCACATTCTTCACTAAACTACCTATGAAATATTAACCATAGTACATCTATATTCGTAATGAAGAAATAACAATAATAAAATACTTAACATATTTATTGATTTATTCCTGCATTTTTTGAAGGGAGCCACAACCCGTAATCCATAGTCAATGACTTCTAAACCAGTTTTTATTTGTTTCCAAACAAAGAGACAGTTCAAATACATCACAAATCCTAGAAAATAATAATTTTTGTGTATTTCAATGTATTTCAATGTGGGGTATTAATTTATTCCATTTTAAATTAAATTAAATTAAAATTTAACAAAGGATCTTTGTTTCATTCTTCAGCAGTGCTTGAAAATCTAAGCCAATTTATTTCAGTTTTTTGGGGGGGAGGGGGTTGTCTTAAACTCACTTGTCATTTTTAGGATTAAAACACTTTATTACCACATGCTGGAAAGCTACCTTTTGGAAGGAATCATTACCATAACTCATTGCTCATTTTCTTTTCTTTTTTTATATATAATAATTTTATTAATTTTTAAAATTAAAAAAAAACCATACAATTACTACATAAAACTTAACAAACATATATAACAGTGATTCCCTCCACCGAGGGACTTCCCTTTACATTCATCCCTCTTTCCAAAAAATCATTGTTTCCAACTCAGGTTTGCTCATTTTCCCCTTAGTTGTTATACTTTTTTTTTTATTGGGTTGTGGCCCATCTAAAAAAGGAAGGAAGGGATAAAATGTTAGAAACAATTCTCCAAAACTGTCATCCAAAGCCATCGTTTCCCACCTAAAATATTACAAGAAAAAGTGATGGGTAAATATTAGTCATTCCATGGAAAAAAGCAGATTATGTTACCAGTTATTATGTTACTTTTAAAAAGTATGTTGATAATACCTTTGTTCTGGTCAAGACTGAACATTATCTGATGCAGAAAATATGGCGTCATAAGGACACCTAATGATCGCAAAAGGGCATGCATACCAGATGACTTCATCCTTTTGCAACCATGTCTTGCCAATAAGGCATACTTTTTTATTGATGGGCCAAGACGTCAATTGATCTCCCTTGGCACTTTGTTGTTGGCATTGCCGGCATTTGAAACTTTGTGCCATTGTGCTCATGTCAATGCAGCGTGAATGACAGAACACTTCTGGATGAGATCGGGACAGCCAGGTAGGGGACACTCTTTTTATGACTCCCCTCTGTGTACTTGGGACTTTTTAAGTGTGTGTATATGCTTGTGTTAAGTTTTTATGTCTTTATTTTACTTTTATTTTAAAATTTCCTACACTTGCGTCTTCTCATGAGATTTACAGAGATCATGAGTGTGGAGGTGAACGAGAGCTCTGTTCATTCTCTGTTAGTGCCTGGGCTGCCTCTTTAATGCTATGGGAGATAAGGTCTGGTGGGGGGGGGTCTTTTGCCACATTAGAGGTAGCATATTTGTTAATAACAGGTGGCTTCCAATCTTCAGGTATAATATTTCACCTGAGTATCGACAGGGGGAGTGTGTTCCTGCTGGTGCTCTTGGACCTCTCAGTGGCTTTCGATACCATCGACCATGGTCTCCTTCTGGAACACCTGAGGGAGTTGGGTATCAGAGGCATTGTGCTTCAGTGGTTCTGGTCCTATCTCTCGGGTAGATTCCAGATAGTGATGCTTGGGGACAGCTACTCCTCTAAGTAGGAGCTTACATGCAGCATCCCACAAGGGGGCATGCTGTCTCCAATGCTATTTAACATTCACATGAAACCACTAGAAAAGATCTTCAGGAGGCATGGGGTAGGGTGTTACCAGTATGCTGATGACACCCAAATATATTTCTCTATGCCCCAGGCAACAGCTGCAACTGTGCTGGTGTGTCCCCACTGGATGCATGCCTTGGAGCAGTAATGGGCTGGATGAGGAAAAACAGACTGAAGCTGAATCCAGATAAGACAGAGGCACTTACTATTAAGTCTCCCAGACAGGGTTTGGAGGTGTGTCAACTGGTTCTGGACAGGGTTACACTCCCCCTGAAAGACTGTGTTCGCAACTTGGGAGTGCTCCTGGATCTGTCACACCAGATGACAGCACAGGTAGATACGACGGCCAGGAGTGCATACTATCAGCCTTGGCTGATATGCCAGCTGTGCCCCTTCCTGGAGTTGGAAGACTTAAAGATGGTAGTACATGAGCTGGTAACTTCAAGGCTTGACTTCTGTAATGTGCTCTACATGGAGCTACCTTTATGCTCCAGAAACTACAACTGGTTCAATATATGGCAGCCAGGCTGGTCACAGGAACAACAGGGGGTGACCATATCACCCCAATATTAAAATCTCTTTACTTTCCAGGCAAGGTATAAAGTGTTGGTCATTACTTTTAAAGTCCTTTATGGCTTAGGGCCAGGCTACCTATGGGATTGCCTTCCCCCATACAATCCACCCCATACCCTTAGGTCCTCTGGGAAAAACTTACTCTAGCCAATTAAAACTAGGTTGGCCACAGTCACCCAGAGGACCTTCTCTGCCACCGCTCCCAGACTGTGGAATAGCCTGCCAGAGAAGATCCAACATCTTGAAGATCTAGATGTTTTTAAGAAGGCTATTAAGACGGATCTCTTCCGGCAGGCCTTCCCAGATTAGGTTAAATGCTCAGCTGCCATTTATGTGCCATTTTACATTTCACTATTTTTAATTCTATGATCTTTTTTATTTAAGTTTTTGACATTTGTACTATATTTAACATATTTAAAGTGTGAAGTTATTTATAATGATAGCAATTGTTAACCCAAGGGAATAAACTACTCCAAAGCTCTTCAGTGCTATCCATTGAATAGAGGATATTAGTGGGAACAGAATGGTGACCAGCACTGGGGGAAAGTAAACAAGGCCTTCAGATGATGCCAGTAGGGCAATGTCATCTATATAAGCTTGCTCTACCCCCAGTTTCAACCACTCATTTTCCTCTGCATATCTATTTTTCTGAGGTTAAAATGAATGAGGTCCCTTGTTTAACCTATTTACCATTTACCAGCACATAATCTTTTTCCTGTTTGTACTATCATGAATTTAAGGTGTTTCTGAACTGTTCATAAAAAGCTTTATATGAATTGGGAAAAGCTAAGAAGCCAAGAATTTTTCTAACCTGAAAGACATTTCAAGAACATAGGATGCTGAAGTGGTCTTTTGTAAGAGTAAAGTAGCTTATAGAGGATAGTTCTCTTTTTAAAATAGTTTCTTCACTACAGCTAGATGATACGGTACACTGGAGTTTGTAAAATGTCTACAGAATCTAGCCTGACTTAATGTCAATTTCAAAAGCTTGTTTATACATTTTGAACCAATTCCTCTTCCCAAGTGGAAAATTCACATCTACCAAGTGGAAAATTCACATGTACTGTACAGGAAAGATCATACACATATGAGGTACACGGTAGTGTTAGCCTTCAAAATACAGACAAAAAAGAAAATACTAGAAAAGTATTGGGACTTGATGATAGTTTAGAAGAATATTCTGATGTATATAGATCTGTCTTCTTCATAACATACAGAATATGCATATATTTTGTATTACAAGAGGACTACATAATATGTCATAAGATGAAGTCCAAACTCTTTTGACAAAGGAGAATGGATTTATCTATAACTTCAACATGCAGTTTTGTAATTTAACAGAGAATAAGGAGGGCAGCATGCTTGGGTAGAGAAAGCCAAATTATGCAGCTTCCCCAGTTAGAGGACTGAGGCCTACTGACAGTCATGCTGTTATTGTGTTCCTAGAATGAACTGGAGCATGAAGTTCACCTCAAGTTCCCAAGGGAACTTTAGGTCACTTCAACACCCTGAGTTCACTTCAATAAGATGTTTTTATCTCTGCTTTCGTCTGGGACTGAATGTCAGTCAGATGTGCCACTGAGTGAAGTGTGGGTTTGACTAGGAGTGAGATCAGTCACATCTTCCATATCAATACACTTTTTCTGCCCCTTTACTTTTCTTCAGAAAACTACTTGAGCTTCTTAGATTCACCTTTTAAAAGATCATCATTTTGCCCTCTTGGTACCTGTAGACATAGGAGACCAGATCACTCCCTTCAACCTCAGTGGCACATTTTAGTCCCCCAGAGTTACATTGTCTTACATAATCCTCACAGAACTAGACCTACAATGTAGTGATTCCATTGCATTCTCATCTGAACAGTTGTAAGCAAAGTTTCTAAATTTCAACCATGTGCTGTGTACTAGAAGCATTTTTTTTTTTAAATCAGGAATTTGCTCAGGAGATACATGCCATTTGGGGGACATAGGAATTCTCATTGGGGTAAAATATAACCTATATATTGCCTATAACAATAAAACCTAACTTTAATCCTGATCCTATCAATGAGTTTAGTTCTCATACACTGGAATTCTCATTGGGGTCAAAAATACCCCACAACCCCATGCAAACTTTAAAAAAAAACTGTGTGCATGACAGTTGACATGAATTGAGTAAGAGTGTCTGAGGGCAACACTTCCACAAATATGTCATATGAGAGGTGGTTTTGCTTCCATTGCCTTAATAGGGATAAGGCATTCAGAGAAGCTGAGTCAACTGCATAAATCTCATACTTTAGATGGTCTCTTGGTCTATTTTACAGAGGATGCTCTTCATTTTGGAGGTGCCCTATGTCTGAAGGGCAGAGCTGTCCAATCCAAGGAGATTATCAGACATGCCAAAAAACCCACCATAGGGATGACAGGACGTCATAGGGATGACAGGCTAACTTTTTAGATGACGTTGTCCCTGTGGCATTATGCCCCCATGCCTGTGCCACCCCCTGCTCCTTTTTATTGATGGCTTAAGCCATGAATTGACTCATCATTCTGTTTCTGTCACAGAAAGATGGGTGTGTGAAAAGGTGCCCCGTTATGCTCGTGCAATGCCAGCATAAAGGGGAGGTCCGTGCTGAACACTTCCGGTCCAGATTGGGACATCGAGGTGACACACTTTCCCCCCTCCCTGGCTACTTGGTTTTTTTAAAATGTGTTTCTGTGCTTTTTTTTTTTTTTTTTTTTTTTACATTTAACCTTGTATTTTTCGTTTTATTTTTAAATTTCTGGCACAATCGTTCTCTCACAAGAACAGCCGGGTTTTTGTTTCCAGGAAGTGAATGGTGCTTGGCAAGAGCTCAATTCACTCCTGTGATACCGGAGGGGAGGGGAGCACTTTTAAAAGTGCAAAAAAGGTAGGTCTGAAAAATTAATTTTTAATGAGCTACAGGGATGGGAGTGGGCCGGGAGGGGACATAGCAAGATGGGGACGGTTTTTTTTTTTCATCCCCATCTGATAATGTCCATAGTCCATCTGATAATGTCCAATGTCCATAAAGAGAACAAGCCATAAAAATAAAGAACACGGGGTCTTACGTTTGAGGATCAAAGACCTCTTTCTGGAATTCTACTCAGAAGTTGAGAAATTTAATGTTTTGATTTACAGTTCCCAGAATACCCTCCTCACCACAGGATATTTTAGGTGTAGTGGTCCAAAAATTCCAAGCATTGTTTCTAATGTAATACAGTAGCTGTGCTTCCATGCTTGCTTGCTTTCTAATATTTACATTATACACTATATCATCCTACCTTAGCACTACCTTTCCGTGGTGGTGGTATTGCATAGTCCTGTGAAGCAAGAGGCTATGCTGGTAGTAGCACTGCTGCTAGTGAGCAGGGCAGTTGATTCCCAGGGCTCTTTGAGGCCTCTCATCCGCTTGTTTGCCATAAGTCAAACTCGACTTAACAGCAAATAACTATAACAATCCCTGTATCTTGGGATCCTAGGGAGATGTACAAATAAAATAAATTTGGACAGTTTTACAATTCCAATTCTAAACAATTCCAAATTTAAATGATAAAAATTTAATTTTAAAAAGCCATGTTTTTACGTGGAAACAAACCAATATTGGTGCCAATCAAACCTCCAAATCGGGGGAAAAGGGATTCCACAGCATGAGTGTGATAGCAGAAAAGGCCCTCTCCCATGTTCTCCCACAATATAATGCTTCCACGGGAGACAGAGGAATGCCCTTCCAGTGCATTTCAGTCCTTGGACATCTATATATAGAGAGGGTGCTCTTTAAGTACATAGGCTCTTTAAAGCATGCACAATTCTTCTGATTCCCACCACTTAGTAGGGTCTATAATTATAATTGTGTCTGACCATTTATCTACTCCTCCAGGTTATGTGAGTAGAGGAGCCTGATTGAGTAGATTATCAGACAGGAACAAAAAAAGCATTCCTGTCCCACAATCCCCACTCTCACCCCTGTCCCATCCCTGTCATGCCACAATCACCCTCCCCACCACACTTACGTCCTCTCCCATCATTCCAGCAGTGAAGGGAGCTCTAATGGAGCTCCCTTCACTTCCTGGATCGAAATCCTACAGATTCTTATGAGAAGACGTGAGCACGGGAATTTCAAAAATAAAAATAAAAAGAACATGGAAAAAATGACAGCAAGCACAAAAACACACTTTAAAATGTTCAAGTAACTTGGGGGGGGGTTATAACAAGTGTGTCATTTACCTGGATGTCCCAATCTCATCCAGAAGTGTTCTGGCAGGGATCACCCATTGACACTGGGATCTCACCAGCATAATGGGGCACCTTGTTGCATGCAGGAACGTCCATGACAAGAACGGAATGGAGGATCTATTGACGGCTTCTCCTGTCAATAAAAAGCAGCACCGGTGGAATGGCAGCAGAACAAGTGCATAAGGAGGCAGGAACAGCATCATCTAAAAAGGGAGCTCTTTTGCGATTTCCTGGTTCCTCTAATGCCACTTTTAATGCATCTGATAATCTCCTGAGTCCCTCAGTCAGAAGAGAAGCCAGGTAGAAAAGAGATGGGAATGGACTGAGGAAAGGAAGAGATGGCCTTGGCCATGCATGAATAGAAAGAAGAGGGCTGCAATATTAAAGATGATAATACAAGAGTGTCATTATTGCTGAGGGAGTCTCATTGTCTTTAAGAATAATGACAGGCCTTACACTCTTGGGACTTGTCTGCACAAAGAGAAAAAAAATGGACTGTTCCACAGTAATAGCAAGTCACAGCAGCTGTGACCTGTCTTAATGGTTTTACAGCCCCCATAAACTTTGCATGCCTGTACCTGAGATGGCAGCCATGAGTGGATTACTCGCATTTTTAAATCTGTCGCTGCAGAATTTTTTTAAAAAAAAAAAAACTATTCCTATGGTGCACACAAGTGATAGTCCACCTTTCCAAAAAGAGAGAGAGAGAGAAAGATAGTACAAATCCCCATTTTATTACCTTAGCAATCACTTGCTAAGGTGAAAATTCAATATGGCAGCAGCAGGTGCTTGCCCTGTAACCAAGCCCCACCCCCTGTGCTCATGCAGCCAATTAGGTTTGCACTTTGTCTTGTATGAGGAAATGATTCATGTCAAATTGCTTGTCTTAACTAGTGAAAATGTGCATATCACTGGAGCTTTTTTAAAAAATCAGAAAAAGCTGCAAATGCTTTTCTCATGTAGTTTTCCCTCTTTTTGCCCCCCCCTCCTTCACAATACGATGAGACAATGGATCCCATTAAGACAGCTTGTTTTCTGAGCAAATTCTGTGAGGGTATTTTCACCATATAGACAACCCCTTGGTATCAGTCCAATTGGATATAGTAGTAAGTAGAATATGTAAATATTGATATAAATATTAGTCTATGATAGCTATCATAGAGAAAATTGTGTCAGCATTGTGTGTTTGTCACACTGATTATTTTAGGTATTACTCTTAAGAAGACTACCAGTCAACATTCTGATGAAGATTGTTTTTCAAAACTGGGTTTTGTATCGACCACCTCTCAAGCTTCAGTCATATTATGTCTTCATTTGTAGTTTTTGGTCAGGTTATTGATTGTTTAGCCTTTATCCAAGTGTTAAGCTTCATGCTTAGGGTTATTCAGCTTCTTTCTAGTTTGTTGTATGCATTGACTGTTCATCCTTACTATATTTTGTATGATTTCTACATATCCTATTGATGTGGTTGTAATTTTTGTGCATTTCATTTCTGTATCTTTGGTTATTTTGTATTACCCTCCAAGTGATTACCTGCTTTTTTATTATTTTCTATGGATTGTTAAACTTCTTTCTAGTTATTATATGTATTAAGTGTGAAGCCTCATTCTGTATTGTATGTTCTCTACATATATTATTGGTGTTCCGTTTTTGTATCCTTGGTTATTTTGAATTATACAGTTTCCTCTTTATTGCTTGATTTATTTCTTGGCCATGCATGGCCTGGCTGTTCAGGGAGATGATAGGAGCTATTGCTAGGGTGATCCCTGGAATCCCTGAAGTCCCCACAGCCAGCAGACAGTGGCTGACATTGTGGTGAGGGCAGGAGAAAAGAATGGGGCCTGGAGCAGCCCACCAGATGTGAGATTTGGCTGCAGCCCACTCAAGCCCAAGCAGGCACAACTGGGGTGGCCAGGGAAGGGAAGACAGCAGCCTTGCAATGGGAATGGCCAGGGAAAGAATGAAAGTGGCCTCAGCCCACTTGGGAAGTCACATGGAAAGAGGCTGGAACAGTGAGGGCAGCTGAAGCCATGCCAGTCATGATGTCGGTGGCAACAGCCAAAGTAGAAGTCAGCCTTAGTTACGAAAGAGCAGCAAGGGCTAAGGAGGCCAGCACCAACAACAATGACAGTGGCCAGCAGAGCCACTGTCCCTGCAGCTTCAAGATGGTTACCACTGGCTCAGGCAATAGAAGAGGAACTATAGTACCAGCCTTCAGTTTGTTGGGATGCTTACAGTTCTTCCCCATCTTTTCTGCCCTGCAGAGTGATACTGTTAGAACTGTTCTTTTCCTTTTTCAAAGCTCATGATTTTGAGCAGAGGCATAACTCCAGTTCTCTTTCATCCAAGTGGGTGTGTATGAATTCTGCTTCAATTTGTTTTTTGAAAAAAAAAATACTAAAATTGACATTTTTTTTTCATATTTAGGTTGGAAAGAGATTGGTAGAGCTAACAATGAAGGTAGAGAAACTGAAATTAATAGATTGGCCATCCAGGTTCTGGTCTTAACTGTTAAAGTCTGTGTTTGAATCTTTGTTTATATTCAGCCATGTTTGTGCTGAATTGGGTTTGTCACCTCTTGTTTTCTGAGAGGCTCCACATCATTAACATTTTTATTTCAGGCAAGTACCCCATGATTCTCATGCTGGGAATAGCTCTAATCATTGGATTTGGCCAGTGCAAATGGGGGTGAATTTCATTTCCGTTTACTTCTGAAAGGCTTGTCAAAATTTTGCAAGTTCCTTAATGTTCAGGTGAGAAAAGGACCTGAGATTTAAAACATTTAAATGCAAGAGAAAGCAAAACTTACACACTTCCCAATCTTAACAACTAGTTTTGTCTCTGAAACCTCTCATTCAACCTTCTTATTGTGTTTCATGTCTTCCATTTCATGAGTCTGGAGGAAATGTTTGTAGGCCAAAGTATTTCAAAAGGCATGAAGTTTGGATAAGATTTGTTTGGCCATTTCTGTTTCTAGAAAATAGTGTGGGCTCTTTGTATCTGCTGGGGTTTGATTCTAGGGCCCCCATGCATACCAAAATCTGTGGATGCTCAAGTCCCATTATGTACAATGGCATAGTAAAATGATGTCCTTTGTATAAAATAGCAAACAAGGTTTGCTTTTTGGATTTATTTTCTGAATATTTTTGAGCTGTGGTTGGTTGTATTTTTGGATTAAGAATGCATGGATATGGAAGGACAATTGTATTTTTTTTTAAAAAAAAATCTACACATATCTTAGAAAGCAGCATACGGATATGGCTATGGAGGGCCGACTGTAGACAGAAATAAATTATTAAATATTAAATAGCATAGGAGATTGTTGATACGTGTGGGTTGCAGTCAGTGCTAATAAGGTCAATACTCCCAGGGAAAAAAGATCCCCACATATGTTCCACTATTCCTTTACATCTGAAAATTGTATATAGTAATTCACTCTGAAGGCCAAAACATCCATCCCCAGATACCTTTTCCACATGAGTTATATCTAAGGAACTCATGCTCATGATCCATTTTGAGCTATATAGGACCTTTGCATTAATTTAAATAACTTCTGACTAAAGTTATTCTACACAACTGTACAAATGTGCCTTAATTATGGGAACAAAACTATAGCCAGATCCTTGAATCAATGTGGATTAAAATATAATTTCACAGCCAAACAGAAACATGTTCCCAATCACTGCACTTGAATTATTGTTATGTAGCTTGGGGCTTGTATTAAAATCACTGAATAATTGCAATCAGATTATTATAATCAAGTACAGGGACAGTAATTACAGGTTACAGTCATTTTAAGCTGCCCTGGAAGTCCCATATACTGATCATACGCATATTAAAAGTTTATGTTAGTGATAAAATTAATGAACAGGATTGCAAACTCCTCTCTATGAGATAGGTGTCGCATATCTTCCTGTACAGGGAGATGTATTTTGCATAGCAAGGACATCTAACAAGTTTACATGATTTCCATCTAACCACACCAGCCAGGAAAAGATCATCCATTCCTAGTTTCAGAGGTTACAGTTGTTAAACATTCCTATTTTCCCAGATCTTCCACTTCCATTAGTCCCTTAATTGTTTTATTGGTTGGGTTTTCTATCCTTTTATGTATTCAAAAGTTAAAAAGGAAGCTGAAAAGTAAAGACCAAGGGCATGGAATGCATGTGTGAATTTTAGTAGAAATTTGAGGCCACGGAGACAATGAAAAATTAGCTTAATTCTTGAGGAACATAAGGAGTTCTGTTTTGTTAAGAATGCTTTTCTGAACCACTTCATAGAGGGGCCGGTTACACGGCAATATTTTCCCCGCAATGTATCGCAATATCGCACTTTCGATACAGAGTCGCATAGTGTACACGATTTTTCATTACTTTTTGTGAAACGCCGCAATCAAAGTTCACATGATGCAATTATGCGGAATTAAATAAGTTACGAATTATTCAATTTCGGGGGTTTTTTAGTTCCCACAGTATCGACATTTCGCATTTTAGCTAGTACCGTAGCTGTCAATCAGCGGCATACGTCACTCCTTTATGGTTAACTTCCTTTCTGTGCTCCCGCCACTCTTATTCCTATTGGTTAACAGTTTCTATTAAACTTTCCCATTCCAAGAAATCTGATTGGGCACACCTATACCTGGTGCACCTCATCGTTCGCCCACCGTCGTTAGGGTATCCCTACCTATTCAATTTAAAGATGGAGGCTTTAGCAACTATTTCTTGTTGCTCTTGTTGATGTTCAGAATCATAGCCACAATTGCTGCATTTCAGGATGCATGCAGGTATTATCACCACAGAAGCTGTATTAGGAGAAGGAATAGATGTAGGCAGCTGCGATCCTTCATAGAACAAGTCATCACAAAGCAATGTCCCTTTTTCTCAAGATATATTCTTCCTTTTGCTGCGGAAGAGGTGCTTCCCTGCCTGCGTGATGTTTTTGTTTGGTGGGAGGGATGCTTTAGTGGGCCACTCCCAAGGATCCGCCTAATTTCCGGTAGATGAAAAAATTGCGAAAGTGGATGTCGGATAGTTCACAATATCGATAGTGCGCTATACTGCGGAACTTTTAAAAAAAGAGCGGAAAATCAGCGCAGTCAAAAGTTGCGCCACTTACGGGTATTTTACACCCCCTCCTTCTGAAAAGGGCGATACTGCGTCGAAATACGTGGGAACTATCAGGCGTCTTGCCGAATTATTACATGACTTATTTTGCCGTGTAAACGGCCCCATAGTCTTATTTTAAAAGACCATGTTATAAATCAGTATTTCTGAATTCTTGATGAGCTGCATTGAAAATCATCTGCATTTTTTTAAAAAAGCAACCCATGCTTTCATACTATTCTGATTAAAAGACAAAATGACTTTGGCATATCTATAATAGACTTATATTTTGACACCAGCAATGAATAAAGAATTTAAACTATGAATTGGATTGTGATTCCTTGGATCTAAAATTAGAACCTGAAATGCAAGAAGGATGAAGCCCAAAGACTTTCATGACAAAGACATTTCTCAGGCACAAGCATCAAATCAGTACCTGATTTTACTGTGGTTTGATTTCTTAGGGGTCAGTTACACTGCAGTTTTTATTGCGATAGTTTGCGCTTTAGCACATTTTCGCACCAGTGCTGCATAGTTTACATGATTTAGTGAAAAATTGGTTGATCTGGTTAGTTTTTGGCTTTGTAGTTCACACAGACAAAGGGGTGTGTGTGTGGCCTCCCAAGCACATCTAGGGGAAGATGCTGGGAAGCTTAGAAGGAGGGAGAGAAAGAGAAAGAGAGAGAGAGAGAGAAAGCACTGCCACCTTTCCCTCCCTCTTCTTCCCAAAGTGAGAATGGTGGGAGGAAGGAGGGAGCCTTTCAGCCACCGAGGAGCCCTCCCCCATTGCTGAGAGCTGGCAGGAAGGAAGGCAGGCCTTGGGAGGGGGATGATCACCCAGCCGCCAGGAACAATTGAGCTGCAGACTCTTCATTCGCTCTACTTCCCTCAAGCCCCCCTTCCCCTCACCCTCTCTCTCTCTCTCTCTCTCACGCACACACACAATACACACACAGAGGAACAGTAATTAGTGGGGGTCCCTCAGCCACAGCAGCCAAGCAAGCCTGGAGGCAGACAGCTGGGCAATTGGGAATAGTACTGGTATAACAACAGTGGCTGGATCTTTTCGTTTGAGGCTCCTCGCATCTCTTGAAAGTCTGCCCCCTCCGCAGTCAGTCCAACCAAGCACGGCTTAGCTCTGCTGTGGCTGTTTTGGAAGATTGCTGGTGGTTCCCACAGACTTTTGCAAAACGGTAGTTCACACAATTGATAGTGTGCTAAGTTGCGCAACTTTTTTAAAAAGTCAGGAAAAGTTGTGAAAGACTATATTACGCTATTTTTGTGTTTTTTAGCTCCCCCCTTCTGAATGAGGCAACTTTGTGGCACGATGTGTGGTAACTATTAGGAGTCTTAGCAAATTCTTCACAGACTTACAGATTTGCCATGTAAATCGACCCCAGAGTCTAACAGAAAATGGGAAAAACTGGAAAACTGAAATATAGCACTCTCGTCTGCAGTGGCAACTCTCCTCTTGTACTACCAGCATAATATTCTTGCAATGTCATATTTGTGGTGCTGGGTACAGTGAATTATTTCCCTATTTTGTTTTATAACTCCATAGGTGTCTACTCAAAAAACAATCACATGGAATCAAAAGAAAGCAGTTAAGTTCTAAGGCAGTAGTTAGCAACCCATTACCTTCCACAGTTTGGGTCTAGAAGTCCATAACCCCTCACCATTGAACATGATAGCAGGGGCTAATGGACATTGTAGTCTGAAACATTTGAAGGGCACCAGATTGCCTATCTGTGTTTTAGGGAAATGTAGATCAAAAGAAAGCGAAGTAGACTCAAAAAGTAGAGATAAAAAGTACAGAGGAAAAGAATCTGTAACCCAATCTGTACAGTCTCCACATAGCTATTGAGTGGAAAGATCCTATGTTTGGTTCTGAAAACTACACATCAAGAAATGTCTGTGGCAGAAATATTCCAGCCACAATCATTTCCTAAAACATGGGAATTGGGATAGCAAAATTCTGTGCCAGTTGTGGTAGCAAAAATAAATTCATTATCCTTTTCTTAAAGGTGGTGGGAGTATGTACCTTGTTTTACAGAAGTATCACCCATTTGTAGGTCATTTGGTGTATGAGTCTGACTTAAAACAAGGGATACTCTTGTTTTTACAAGGAAAATTTACCTGTTATTGGTGGCAGCAAATATGATGACAGTGGCACGGCTGCCAACGACTGCAAAACAATCAGGGGGATGTTGCTCACCTAGTCATATTGAAAAGACTTTATGGTGGTTGGGGAAGTATTACCATCACCAGAACACCTTTAATGTCATTGAAACAAGGACCTCATGCCATGGACCCAAAGCAAGGCAACATGCATTACATAGTGTGTGTGTTTTTTAAAGATCAAGATATATTTATGATCCTTTTTTAAAAAAAAAATATTATAGACCATTGGAAAAGTGGGTTCTCTATACTTCTCACATGTAGAAAGGGATAAATGCATGTCTATTGAATATGAACAAAAAAAGAAAGAAAAACCTGACATTCAGGAGAAGAAAATAGTCCAGCAGGCTAATCCTGTGCCAGCCACACAGACTTTCTGCAGCCACTGTGACAGCCAACATAAGCCAGATAAAAGGCCAACCAAACACCCAGATGCTGCTCATGGAAAATTGCATGCTAGAGCTCAGCATCTGGGTTTCACAGCTGCCAAGTTCACCCCATGGGTGTCTACAGTATTGGCTCAGATGTTGGACCAAACAGAAGGGAAGTGGGCAACATGGAACATGCTGAACACCACAGTTAACAAGATGATATCTAGCCAAGTGAGTAATAAAAATGCATGGAGTTGCCAATGTGATTTAGAACTTTTCAAAACAGAAGCCAAATTTAAAATTCACCCAAAATATCAGACACAAATATAAAATCTCTCTCCAGGTAGTCCATAGCAACAAAAACAAAACTTATAATTACAGTTTTTGTGGAACGTGATCAGTAATGACACCTGTCTTCTGGTATCACCAAACTTGGACCATGCCAACAACGATCATGTCAGAATGCACAGAGAAGCTATTGAAATCCACAAACACCTGGACAACTTCAACAGGAAAGAGGAAACCCTAAAAGTAAACAAAATCTGGCTTCCAGTTTTGAAAAACAATAGAATAAAAACCCAACACTTACAAAGGAATTCCACCCAGGGACAAGGGGATTTCCAGGAGATAATGGCCCATCAACCAACCATTAGCCAAATAGACACTAACAATCCTTGCATTTCTATACCCAGAAACTAACCATTCAATTACACAAATTTACATATACTTCCCAACAGGGTTTCACAATATATAAACTCCACACACTCCTACCCAACCATTCTCTGAAGATGCCAGCCACAGATGCAGGCGAAACATCAGAAAGAAACTATTCCAGAACACGGCCTCACAGCCCAGAAAAAAATCCTAGGAAAATCTATGGATGCCGGCCGTAAAAGCCTTCGACTTCACATCTCCCTCTAGTGTTTCAAGGAGACTTGGCCTCCTCCCACAACACAAGCCCAGTAAATGGAAGACATTTAAAAGTGTAATTGCAGAATACGAGATGATTTAAGGTAGTATAGAGAAGAGTTTACTCCTCCCCACACACTGTGACCTCTGTTGAAAATCATTCACATACACATCAGTTAGGTGTGTGTGAGGGGTCCTCTCATTAATTCTAGGAGGAGGATACATTTTCAAGCCAATTGTAGCCTAGAGGAGCATGGTGTGCTTTCAAGTGTGTGTGTGTGTGAGAGAGAGAGAGAGAGACAGAGACAGAGACAGAGACAGAGAGAGGTATTAGGTGTCCATGGGTTAGTTATGGATGTGTTTATAAATGTGTGTGTTATGAGTATATGAATGAGTGTGTGTGAAAGTTATGTATGGGAGAACAGGGTTTGAATGCCTGCTGAGCTGTGGAAACTCGCTGGGCAACCTTGGGCAAGTCACACTCTTTTAGCCATAAAAGCACTACAGAGATATGTGTTCTAGGTTTTTTTATAGACTTTCCTGATATAGGGGAATAGCAGAGAAATCTAGAGCCTTACCTCCAGAGCCACTTTGTTGGAATGGAGAGTAAAAGGTATGATTGCCTAATGACCTTGCACTCTTTCAGCCTCATGGGAAGGCAAAGGCAAACGCCCTCTGAACAAATCATGCCAAGAAACCCCTAGTATAGGATCATCATAAGCTGGAGTTGACTCGAAGGCACAGAACAACAACTATGGATGTGCATAAAAGTATGTGTAGATGTGGATGAGAGATAAGGGGTGCCCATGTCCACTTATCATTGACCTTACTCACTTCTGAAGGGGAGGGCACCCACCTCTGCTATGTGTCATCCAGAGGATTGACCACAAAGCAAGGTGACCCTTGGTACAAATAACACTCTTCATATCTGGAGTAATGGGTAAGTGGACCCTAGTCAAAGCTGTGGGGAAATTATAATGTAATACAATCTTGTGTATCCCATGTTAAGTTCAGTTTAAGAATTTTCCTGCATGCATGAGTTTTTTCCACTCCCCCTTCTTCTTTCCCTAGGCAATTTCAGCCAACTGGAGCAATGGATCATTCATCACATGACCTAATTTAAATATTTTATTAGACTTTGTTTAAGTTCCTTTTAAGTTTGTCTCCATGTGGCAGTAGCCACCCTCTTCTCTTTTCTTTTAGTCTTGTTTTACTTTTCTCCCCTTTTCACCGTGTAGTCCTCATCGCTTAAGGCTGGGTGAGGATTTTTTTCCCTACCCTAAATCCTCTTAGTTAGTTAAGGACCTTTAAATTTGTTTTAATATGTAGATTAAGGTTGATATACCTTCAGTAAACTTTTGATATGCATGTTTAATCTGACATCTTTGTTGTTCAATGAGTCTAATTGACTGGGTTATCAGACCACACATTTAAATGTTAATTGAGCTGTGTCTGCATTCTGATGCCTTTACTTTGAAAGAATGGTTTTTTACTTTTAAAGAAGATATTTTTATTTTTAAAAGGGCTAGATCCCTGGAATCTTTAATAAATTTTTAATTTTAGACTCATACCCTCCAACAAAAGCATCCATCAGCACCAGTATGTCCTCCCCTACTCACGGACTTCAGCTCTGCCAGCTGCCTAAACATACCACTTGTTGATGACAAATGAGATCACATGTGCTTTTCCCCATATGAATCTGCGTCAAAAAATTAACGTATCAATGTAAAAATATAAAATTTGAGAAAAATGTATATTAAGAAAAAATATATGAGAAAATGCACTTAGTAATGCATATTTAAATATACCTTTTGGTGATTTTTTTTAAAAAAATACCATATGGCTACCAACTGCTGATGCCAAATCAGATTACAGGACATAGTGGAGTTATGAATACCCACATGCAAAAGTGACACAAAAAGGAAATAGACCAATTTATCCATCCCTAGCTTTTTACCTCTCTGATATGCAGTAGGTAATGAGAGACAGCATGGTGTAATGGTTTGAACATTGGATTAGGACTCTGGAGAAAAGGGTTTGAATTCTCACACGGCCATGGAAACCCCTAGGTGACCTTGGGCAAGTCACACTCTCTCAGCTTCAGAGGAAGGGAAAGGCAGCAACAATGAGCAAATCTGAACAAATCTTGTGAAGAAAACCATATGATAGATTTGCCTTAGGATTGCCATAACTTGAAAATGACTTGAAGGCTCACAACAACAATGCAGTATGTCTCTGGCTTTTCTTCGCAAACGAAAATTCAAGAAGGACTCATCCCGCGCTTTCTGCAAGCGCGCTGATGACTAAAAAGGCCAATCCGAGATAAACAAGTCCAGTTGCAGAAAGCACAGCAGAAGGTCTCCTTGGGTGATGTTTTTGGGTTGTGATCCTTTCTGCGTTGTCGTTTCCCTTCAAGACTTGTTCGGCATGAGTTCTCAAATAAGGCTGCAGCATTGTGAATAATGTGGGTGCGGCTATACGGTCATAAAAAAATACGTATGGGGGGCAAAAAATACGAACAGCCTGTCGTTCGTATGCATACGAACCGGCTATACGATTTTTAAGCCCCCTAAACTCCGTATGACTCCCTCTTCCTGAAGCTGGCTGGAGCGAGCAAGCCAAGCGGCAGTTTTAAATCTCGCGCCACTTTTTTTTAAAAAAAAAAAAAGGTTCCTGGTTTGTGGACATTCGGTTTTCCGTATTTACAATATACAGTTGTCCCTCCACATTCGCGAACTTGACATTCGCGGTTTCGGTTATTCGCGGTTTTGGGAGGGCCCCCCCGGGCCCCCCCAAAACCGCGACACGGGGCCTCCAGAGGCCCCGTAAAAGACCTGGGGAGGGGTGGGGAGGCCTTCGCGGGACGCCCGGAGGCCCTCCGGAGGCCCCGCGAAGGCCTGGGGAGGGGTGGGGAGGCCTTCACGGGACCCCCGGAGGCCCTCCGGAGGCCCCGTGAAGGCCTGGGGAGCGGTGCGAAGGCCTTCGCGGGACCCCCGGAGACCCTCCGGAGGCCCCGCGAAGGCCTGGGGAGGGGTGGGGAGGCCTTCGCGGGACCCCCGGAAGCCCTCCGGAGGCCCCGCGAAGGCCTGGGGAGGGGTGGGGAGGCCTTAGCGGGACCCCTGGAGGCCCTCCGGAGGCCCCGCGAAGGCCTGGGGAGCGGTGGGGAGGCCTTCGCGGGACCCCCGGAGGCCCTCCGGAGGCCCCGCGAAGGCCTGGGGAGGGGTGGGGAGGCCTTCACGGGACCCCCGGAGGCCCTCCGGAGGCCCCGCGAAGGCCTGGGGAGCGGTGCGAAGGCCTTCGCGGGACCCCCGGAGGCCCTCCGGAGGCCCCGCGAAGGCCTGGGGAGGGGTGGGGAGGCCTTCGCGGGACCCCCGGAGGCCCTCCGGAGGCCCCGCGAAGGCCTGGGGAGGGGTGGGGAGGCATTCGCGGGACCCCCGGAGGCCCTCCGGAGGCCCCGCGAAGGCCTGGGGAGCGGTGGAAGGCCTTCGCAGGACCCCCGGAGGCCCTCCAGAGGCCCCGCGAAGGCCTGGGGAGCGGTGCGAAGGCCTTCGCGGGACCCCCGGAGGCCCTCCGGAGGCCCCGCGAAGGCCTGGGGAGGGGTGGGGAGGCCTTCGCGGGACCCCCGGAGGCCCTCCGGAGGCCCCGCGAAGGCCTGGGGAGCGGTGCGAAGGCCTTCGCAGGACCCCCGGAGGCCCTCCGGAGGCCCCGCGAAGGCCTGGGGAGAAGTGGGGAGGCCTTCGCGGGACCCCCGGAGGCCCTCCGGAGGCCCCGCGAAGGCCTGGGGAGGGGTGGGGAGGCCTTCGCGGGACCCCCGGAGGCCCTGCGAAGGCCTGGGGAGGGAGGGGTAAGGGCCGGGGAGACCTCCGTGGGGCCTAGCAAGGCCCCGCGAAGGCCTGGGCAGGGAGGGAGGGAGGGCCGGGGAGACCTCCGCGGGGCCTAGCAAGGCCCCGCGAAGGGCTGGGGAGGGTGGGAGGGAGGGCCGGGGAGGCCTCCACGGGGCCTAGCAAGGCCCCGCGAAGGCCTGGGGAGGGCGGGAGGGAGGGCCGGGGAGACCTCCGTGGGGCCTAGGAAGGCCCCGCGAAAGCCTGGGGAGGGAGGGAGGGAGGGCCGGGGAGGCCTCCGTGGGGCCTAGCAAGGCCCCGCGAAGGCCTGGGCAGGGACAGAGGGAGGGCCGGGGAGACCTCCGCGGGGCCTAGCAAGGCCCCGCGAAGGCGTGGGGAGGGAGGGGGAGGGGTGTTTGTTATTCGCGGATTTTTCACATTCGCGGGGGTCCGCGGAACGGAACCCCCGCGAATGTGAAGGGACGACTGTAAAATAAAAATAAATAAACATATAAATTCATGGACTTACCAGACGCTCGCTAACCAGGAAACCAACATGGCGGCCGCTCCCAATTCCCCTCCGTGCTAGCCCCTCCCCCTCTACTCAGCCAGCCAATCAGATTACCCTGCCTGTTCATATGTGTGCGAATGGACCATACAGACCCATCAGCCATCCGAACGGCGTACGGATTTCTCTTCGTGATCCGCTTTCCTTCCCAAATGCCGCGTGTGTGTATTTCAGGGTGGAAAACCGGGGGCCCCCTCTTTTGCATTCGTGCGCATCCGAACGGCCGTTTGTACGGAAGTGTGAACTTTCGCACGCCGTACGTATTATTTAAATCGTGTAGACGGGACCTGTGTCTCCATGCCTCCCGATGTGAGGCCAGGGCGGACCATTGTTGGTGATCAATTTGGCTGAGCCTGAGATGTTGTTTCAGGGAGTCTTTGTATCGCTGTTACGCTGACCCCTTTCCCACTCTGGACAGGACAAATTTTACCTAGTCAGATTCCACCCTGGCCAATTTTCCCATTTGCCTGTCTCCTAGTATGGGGTAGGTGAAAAAAACCCTGAGGAAAGGGGGGGGGTCAGAAATTCCTACCTAGCTCCGAAGCATTATCATACTATTCCAGTGGCGGGAGGGTGGGTCGCTGTTGAAAAGAGAGGCTGAGGTGAGAGGCGGTGAGTACTTTTATAGCATCTCACCCCTGCCCCTCCCCTTGCGTCACTGGCACTTGCAAGTCATAGTCCGGGTCTCTTTTCATCCTCCAGGCCCATAAAAGGGCTTCCCCACCAGAGGCTCTGCTGGCCAGCGGGGGAGCCGGGGTTCCTTCTCCTGTATGAATTTTTATCATCTTTTCCCCGATGAAGAAGCTGGTGGAGCTTTGGAACCATGAATGATGTGTTTTGTGCCTTTTGGTTGACCAATAAACCAAAGGTACTGCATCTTTGTGAATTTAGGATTTTGTTTTATTATTCTGAGAAGAGAGGGTAGAGTGCTTCCAGTCTCAGAAAAAGAGGCAGGATTGGAGCTACTTCTCAGAAGTTTGTTCGAATGTGGGAATGTGAATTGCTTTTCTTCAGTATGTAAAGAGGGACTCTTGAAGTGATCCCCTCTGAATTACATGATCTCCTGAACTGTGCAGCAGGAACTCTCTTAATCTCTGGATATCAGATCCCTCCTCTGTTTCCCCAAAACAGGATCAATATTTCAAAGAAGCATTCCTGATTTGAAATTACAGTGAGTCCTTGGTATCCCCTGGGATACCACCTCCCTGTGGATACCAAAACCTGTAGATGCTCAAGTCCCATTATATTCAGGCCATAATAAAATGGCACCCTTTATATAAACTGGCAAAATCAAGGTTTTCTTTGTGGACTTTCTTTTGAATATTTTTCAACCATGGTTGATTGAATCCATGGATGCAGAATCCATAAATACGGTATTTTTCTGCACCCTTCAACTCTGTAAATCTGATTATTTTTGAGATTTGCTTATTTTCAAGGCTTAGTTTTATGTGTTTTCTTTTCTCTACCCTGCTCCCCTATCCCAGCAATGGTGTGAGGTGTGAATACAGAGCTCATGTAGTGACCACAGATCTAAGAGAAATCTGTAATTTTTGAGCATGGTCCATCAAAGGCAGTTTGATTTTACAATAATGTAATATATAACGTTTTACTTACTGTTTGATCATATTGCACATGCAAAACAGAGTGAGAGATAATTGTATTTATTGATTTGGGCCTTTTTCTTTCTTCATAAATTCTTAAGGATTCTCTAATTAATATAATAGTTTTATGTATCCTTCTTCATTAATAACTTTTGCCCTATTTTTTAATGACCACACCATTTTGACCACATTCAGATGTTTTTCAGCCATGTCTGCAATGCTGGAGAGCATGTGCAAATTTAGAAAATTTAGAAATAATTACTCTGATTTGAATAGAAGTATGGAAAATCTCACCATATTAGACTGACCTATGTAATTGCTCAGTCTGCTGTCAGGGTACTCACTGTTGATAGACAATTTCAGTGCACTTTCTCTTCCTTTTCATGGTTCTGTGTTTTCAGGACTTATCTATATGGGTTAAATACCCTGGCATGTCCCCATCTCAGAGTCCTGCTGTCCAAATGAGGCAGGGCATTTGCCCCGTTCTCTCCCTGGACAAACCTCACCACTTCTGGGGCAGATACGGGGCTGAGAGAGGGGCAAGCAGGGATAGGGCCCAATAAAACACTATAAGAAAATACCAGTTTAATCTGGTACTGGCAACCATAACCCAGATTCGGCCCCATGTGTCCACAGGAGCCCATCTGGCACACCATCCCTTGTTGCCACCACCAGCTCTGTGGCTCTCCCAGAAGCCAGGGAGGAGTCCTACAGCATGTGACCAAGGCTGGGTACATGCAGGGGGTTTGCAGTCACATCTTGTGGGCCCTCTTCCTGCCTCTGAGACAGGAAAAAAATGGTGGCAGTGGCTGCAGGGATGGAATGGTGTTATTGTGCAGACTCCAGCACACTCCATGGAGGTAATGGGGGCAGAACAGGCCACCTCTGCAGCCAGGATATCCCAGCATGGAGCCAGCATATTCTGCCTGGTGTAGATGAGTCCTTGGAAGGTAGATCAGAGAGCCCTTCAGATACAAGATATCATAAAATAGAGGACTATCATTTGTAAGCTGACAGTCAAGACCTAGCTGGGAAGGGTGAGCTTTTGCTTGGGAGCCACGCCCCTTCTTCCACCCTGAAGTTATAAGAACTGCTCACTAGCTGAAAGTCAAGACCTAGCTGGGAAGGGTGAGCTTTTGTTTGGGAGCCACACCCATTCTTCCACCCTGAAGCTATAAGAACTGCTCACTAGCTGAGAGTCAAGACCTAGCTGGGAAGGGCAAGCTTTTGCTTGGGAGCCACGCCCCTTCTTCCACCCTGAAGCTACAAGAACTGCTTACAATG
Organism: Gambelia wislizenii; assembly: GCA_030847615.1. NCBI lineage: Eukaryota > Metazoa > Chordata > Lepidosauria > Squamata > Crotaphytidae > Gambelia > Gambelia wislizenii. The sequence continues at coordinate 381,586,596 of JAUMIR010000002.1, read as the reverse complement.
ATTATTTATCATTACCAACATATAATGGAGCCGGGAATGCTCTGGGTGCGGGAATTGAGTCGTGTGGGGGAAGGGAAGGTATGGCGGCAACAGAGTAAAGAATTGTTACAAAAGAAGAAGGGATCAATGCTTAATATCTATCCCTTCTTCAGTTCACTCTGTTTCCCAGAATAATTTGGGGAGCGTACCATCCTTTCCACAGCCCCTTACTCTGCTCCTTTGCATTGTCAGGTCAGTTAAAAATAAGACTCATATTATACGTGACCTCTTAGTGGATGAGGTCGCCGATCTGGCATGCTTTACTGAGACCTGGCTGGGAGATGCCAGTGCTGCGACATGTGCAGGTCATACCCTCAATGCAATCTTCAGTACAGAACAGGAATATTTGTGGGTGGAGGTTACAAAAACCTCAGCATTGTCATGGACAGATCACTTCCTGGTCAAGATGGAACTAAGAGCCACTGTCTGCCCCTCTGGGGGTGGTGGACCCATTAGAACGGTCCACCCTCGAAGGCTAACGGAACCAATTGGTTTCCAGAAAGCCCTAGAGGGTCTAATGGTTGGTAACACCAGTGATTCTGTTGAGGCTTTGGTCAGCATCTCTAATCGACGACCTCCACCTGAGCATCGACAGGGGTAGTGTGACCCTGCTGGTGCTCTTGGACCTCTCAGTGGCCTTTGACACTATAGATCATTCCATCCTCTTGGATCACCTGAGAGAGTTGGAGCCACTGCTCTGCTGTGGTTCCGTTCCTTTCTCTCGGGCAGATCCCAGAGGGTGAGACTTGAGGACAGTTGCTCTTCCAGAATTGAGCTTAATTGTGGCATTCCTCAGGGTGCCATCCTGTCCCCGATGCTATTTAACATTTATATGAAACCTCTGGGAGAGATCATCCGGAGACATGGAGCTCGATGTCATCAGTACGCTGATGACACTCAGATATATTTCTCCATGACCAGATTGTCGGCTCAGACTTCAGATGGCGTCTTTCCTCTCAATGACTGTCTTAGAGCGGTAATGGATTGGATGAGGAAAAACAGATTGCGACAGAGAGTCAAGGAGCCCCCCGCCCCGTCCCAGCCAAATCATGAGGATACACACAAAATAACATGCACCAAAAGAGTTTATTTACAAGAAGAGATGTGGTTGGCAGAAAGGCCACAACTTTCTGTCTGGTGATAGATGTTGGAGGTTGGTCTGGGCATGAGTTACCCGAGGGACAGGGTGAGAGCCCTCAACCTGTCAGAAACCCAAATCAAAGTCCGCCCTAGTAGGCGAACCTAACCGCTCGGGCACGTGAGGATCACGTGACCGATCACATGCCTGGCCGTGAGGCCATGTCACGTGACCAGTCACGTGTCCGGAAATGTGGCTCACGTGACCAGCACGTGATAGATCACGTGCCCAAAATTTTCTGGGGGGGAGCTGTCCCGGAGCGGTCCTGGCCCAGGACCCCGGAAGCCAACAGTAACTCCCAACTCTCCCCCCAGACGGGACAAAAACTCACGCCCACCGCTCAGCCAGAAAGTTGTGACAAGATAAATACAATGCAGACAAAGCTGAACTAGCTAACAAAAAACAACTGACTAAGGGGTGGGTGGGTTGGGACTTTGGCTCGCAAGAGCCAACTGCTGGAGCAGAGAGCCGGCTGGGAATATATACCCGGCCGGCGGACTGCGATGGGGACTGGCCCCGCCCCCCGGCCAATCAGCGGCCGCGCTGGGCACAGGCTCTAATTGGCCGGTGCCAGCCAATCAGGTGGGAACAGCCTCCCTCCGATTGGCTGGTTCAGTATCCTCTCCCTGACCTGCAAGGTCAGGCCGGGGAGATTGGAAACGACTGGCATGGCGGCGCCCATGCCGGCTACGAGGCTGCCCAGGCGCGGGGGGACTCCGGCCGCAAAGGCGGCCGCCCGGTAAGTCCCGGGCAACCAGCTTGAGACTAAATCCAGAACAAACGGAGGTACCGACAGTCACAGGCCTGAAACCAGGTCTGGGAATACAACTTCCAGTCCTGGATGGAGTCACACTCTCCTCTGAGGACTGTGTTTGCAGTCTGGGGGTACTCCTAGATTTGTTGCTTCACATGACTAGTCAGGTGAGTGCGACAGTCAGGAGTGCCTGTTATCAGCTTCGGCTGATACGCCAGCTTACCTGGATACAAGGGATCTGGAAACTGTGGTACATGCTTTGGGAACCTCACGTTTGGATTACTATAACACACTCTACATGGGGCTACCCTTGTGCCTAAGCCAGAAACTTCAACTGGTACAAAATATGGCAGCCAGGTTAATTACGGGTACATCTAGGAGAGAGCATATAACACCTGTGCTTAAATCTCTCCACTGGCTGCCGATCAGTTTCCGGGCACAGTACAAGGTGTTGGTTTTAACCTTTAAAGCCCTACATGGCTTTGGTCCATCTTATCTTCGGGACCGCCTCATCACATATGTCCCCCCCCCCCGCGCACTTCGGTACTCTGGAAGGAACTTGCTGCAGCCTATGAAAACTAGGCTGTCGCAGACCTCCCAGAGGGCCTTCTCTTCTCCCAGACTTTGGAATGGCCTGCCGGATGAGATCCATCTTATCACTAAAGTCGGATCTCTTCCAGCAGGCCTTCCCAGAATAATTTCCTGGCTCAAGTGGAGCTGTTTGATTACCTGCTCCCCTTCCACTATTGCCATTATTTATTTGTTTATTTATTGTATTTTATCTTTGTTTTAATTCTCTATTAGTTTAATTTAGTTTTAAGGGGTGGGAGGGTTAGGATTGGGAAGGATTGTTTTAACTTGCTGTGTTTTAATCTTGTTGTACGCCACCCCGTTGCCGAGCAGAGGGGTGGGTTAAAAATAAAAATAATAATAATAATAATAATTATTAATAATAATAATAATAATAAAATGGAACAGTGGCCACTCTGTTGTTGTTTTGTAAAAAACTGATATCAAGCAAAGGATGATCTGAGTATATTTTCACAGTGATGTCTAGCAAGGGGACAATGTTAGTTATATAAATGGAAAAGCGAAAGACGCACCAATTTATTAACTTACTTTGAAATTAGTAGCTGGGGAAGAAAAGATTAAATGCATTTTCAGCCCTTTGTCAACAACCACAATTGGGACACAGCATATGGTAAACATAGAATCATAGAATTAAAGAGTTAGAAGAGACCTCAAGGGCCATCCAGTCAAACCCCCTGCCATGCAGGAATACACAATCAAATCATTCCTGACAGATGGCCATCCAGCCTCTGTTTAAAAACCTCCAAAAAGGAGACTCCACCATACTCCCAGGCAGTGTATTCCACTTCTGAACAGCCCTTGCTGTCAAGAAGTTCTTTCTAATATTTAGGTGGAATCTCTTTTCCTGTAGTTTGAACATATTGCTCCATGTCCTAGTCTCTGGACTAGCAGAAAACAAGTTTGCTCCATTCTCAGTATCACTCAGGTTCACTCAGCCTTCCATCCTTTCGTAGGTCGGTAAAATGAGTACCCAGCTTGTGGGGGCAATTAGCTAACACACATTGGAAACTGTTTAATGCAGTTAGATGTGTAAATAGCTATTGCTTAAAAAACAATTTGTAAGCCGCTCTGATAGCCTTGTGGCTGAAGAGCGGGGTATAAATAAATAAATATTATTATTATTAGTATGACATCCCTTCAAATATTTAAACATGGCTATCATGTCCCCTTTCAACCTTCTCTTCTCCAGACTAAACATGTTCAGCTTCCTAAGCCTCTCTTCATAGGGCATGGCTTCCAGACCACCCACCATCCTGGTCACCCTCCTCTGGACACGTTCCAGCTTCTCAATATCCTTCCTGAATTGTGGTGCCCAGAACTGGACACAGTATTCCAGATGAGGTCTGACCAAAACAGAATACAGTGGCACTATTACTTCCCTTGATCTAGACACTATATTCCTATTAATGCAGCCTAGAATCACATTGGCTTTTTTAGGTGTTGCATCACACTGCTAACTCATGATTATAATCATGATGTGATAAATTATGTGTAGAGGAAAACTGTTGCCTATGAACACCACACTGGGACCATTTAGATGTGTGGGGGTGGGAAACAGACCCCAACAGATCCATGGATTGGACTCGTGGGCTAGAGATTTTCTACCTACTTCAAAACTTGCTGGTGTTTTGTGTTTTTTTTTAACTTTTTAATTGCTTTGAGTTGCCCGGGTTATCTTGGAAAGGGAGAATACAAATAAAGTAAACAACGAATTAAAAAAAAAATCTCCATTTTCCTGATGGTTTTTTTTTTCAGTCTTTCACCCATAATCTTTAAAACAATCTTCTCCCTTATAAGAAACTAGCAACAACCATTCAATCATTTAGCACGGTTTTAACATACTTAGGATAATACTATTTGTTCAGATTGAAACTATTTAATTCTACCATCCCATACATGCCTATTCAAAATTAAGCCCCATTGTGCTCAGTGGGTCTCACTGCCATGCAAGTGTGCCAAGGGCTGCATCTTCAGTTTATCTGTGCTTAAATTCCATTTTTGGTGCTTCCTAGGCTAGCGTTCATGTTTTAAAGTAGAATGTTTGGTGCATGTATTTATTTCAAGGGAAGGGGTGCAATGTTCTCTAATTAGTGGTGGTTGTTTCGAGGAAGACTACATTTAAAGGCAATTGTTGAGGCCAGACTCCCTCTGAGCATCGCTCCTAACTATGAGAAAATCTCAGGATAAAATTTACCACTCAGTTAGCAACAGCAGTGCTTTAGGGAAGATTGATCACTGTTTTTGGAGCTGTGGTTGCTGTAAATTATTGCAATCGGAGAAGATGTGTGAGTTTCTCTCACAGATGAATTTCATTCAGGCCAGCAGGATAAGCACTGCCTCTGTGTTTTGTAATACCATGTTGTCAAAGATAGGCCACCTAGTATTGTCACTTGCAGGGACAATGAGGGAAGAGCAAAAAGTCTGTTTGCTTCTATAATTTTGTAGGATGTTGTCAAGAGACATTCTAATGATGCTGTTGAGAATTAAGCCTCCCGCTTTTCCTCACTATTGGAATCTCATGTTTCTGTAAAGACATATCTTTGCTTCCTCTGACCCTAGTAGACACCCCCAACTTGGACCCCTCCAGACTACAACTCACATCATCCATGGCCATTTTATATGCTGGGTGGACAAAGGGTGTTGTAGTCAAAAGCATCTAGGGGTAGAAACCCCCTAAAATTCGATCCACATGGTATCACCTCAATTCTAAGATAGAGATACCATTTCCCCACAAATTGATCCAGCTTGTTGCCAATCACCAGCCCTCAATGTTGCCACAAATGAACAAGAGAAGGACAGGTTACTTACCTGTAATTGTAGTTCTTCAAGTGGTCATTTGTGAAACCACACAATTAGGTTTCAAGCTTGCACAGAAACCACATTTGAAACAATCTAGAGCAGTCAGTTAAAGCTTTTGGCTGTAGCCCTGCCCACCTTTCCATGGGTATAAATACCCCAAGCCCGCTAAAAGTACCTCAGTTCTTTTTCCATCTGCTATGTTTTCAGCATTGGAATGTTCTTTTTAGCAGCAACAGGATTTTCTTCTATCTTCGATCAGATTCTCTGCTTCAGTGATGACAATGGCTTTCTTCAAGAGGTGTTAGCTCTGCAATTCCAAGATTTCCGGTCAGGATGAACATTCCCAGTGCCTTCTGACTGCTGGAAAACCTTGATGTTTTCTAGTTACTTTTAAAGGATATTTGAGACACTTTTAGATGCCTTTTTATCTTCAGTTTTTGTGCCATTCTCTTATAAAACGTTCATTTGGTTTTTCAAAAAAAGGAGCAAAAAGTAAAGAGCAATGCAAGGAGCAATACAAGTTAGTGTTCTAACATCACAACAAGTAACTGTAATCAGTTGCTTCTTTGGTAGTATAATGAATAATGGGAACAAATAACTTTTCTTACAGGGGTGGGTAAGTAAAGTGTAGCCCTGGGGCCTTTTGCTACTGTTTTTGCCTCCATGGGAACACCCATTCCACCTCCCACCATGAGAGATGGTGGATTGCTTCTACTGAAAGCCTCAAAGAGCAGTAATTCATCTTTTAAATATGTTGCAGGGAGTCCTTGCAGTGTTTAACATCCAAACTTGCCTGGTTTGTTTGTTTTTTCCCCAAAGCAGACATGGACTTCTAGCTACTGTGAAGGGAGTGCCTTTGTTTTTTGTCAGTCTGTGTAATTCACAGAGGATCAGAAGATGCCCCTCAAGCCCCTGCAGTTTTAAAAAGTAAAATTTAAAAAGTTTTCAAAAGTAATTTTCCAAGTTCTAATATGTTTATCATGATACTATTAGGAAACTACTTCCAAAAAAAGAAAAAAATCCGCAAAAGCTTATACTATAAAAAATATGTTAATCTTTAAAATGTCACAAATGTTTGGGTTTTTTTTTCTTATTTTTAATTTTTATTTTACTTTTTTACTGGGATTAATAACCCCAGGGCACTTCAGCCAGAATCCTGCTGGTGACTTACACAAGTCATGCAAGCAGCTGGAATTTTTGCTGGCTTGTTTAAGGATGCCAACACTTTCTATGGAATTGTTCCCTTAGCTTGTAAAACAGTCTGAAGTGATCACAGAAAGGCATGCAAGTAGGGACCATCCGTCTGGATGCCTTCTTTCCCTAACAATGCTGTGGAGTTATGTGGGTACAAAATTATAACTATGCCAGGTTTCAATAGGATTTTGGTATTTATATCCTTACTTATATCTTAGTACTAAGGCACTGAAGAATACTATGGCCAGATTCTCATTGGTGTCTTATGCGTGTGTAAGATAGCCCACAGAAGTCATTGCACTTTTTTTTCTGATGCAAAATGGCCACATTCAGTTCAACGTTGCAGAAACATTGTTCTTTTTTAATGCAGTGTGCATGGATGCTCATGAACATTGTGTATGTATTTGCTTTGTGCCTGGGGAGACACTGCACAATATGCATGGATGTGCAATGCATATTGTTTGTATGTTTAGCTGTACATGTTTCTCCCAGTAGATCCAAGATATGGCCATTTTGTACAGGGGTTGTGTATAACTCCACACACAAAGGTTTGTACTATACAACTGTTAAGGTGTAACCCCCTCCTCCATTGTGCAATCCAATTTCAAAGAGAAGGGAAGGAAGCTCACAGCCTTTTGATACAGTCTGAAAACACACTCTCAAGGATTCCTCTAGTCTAGAAGTCCCTGGAGACCTGTCCTTTGGTAGTCTGCTACCACTCCTTGATTTAATGAATTGTGAAATGTGATTACAAGGAGGCAATCACATTGTTACTTTAAATTTCCAGCCTTAGATGAGAGTTACCCTACCCCTCCCTCGATAGCTGATCAAAAAGGTGCGTGAGGCAAGTTTGTAGAAAAAAGAGAAAACTTTATTTCTCGTTCCAAGCACTTAAGTACTTAGCATGGAGGGAAATCTCTCCTCCAGGTTCTCAGCTTACAGTTACATTAAATACATTCAGTCATAGGGTTAAAATAAATCATAAAAACTAACACATTTCTAACTAGACATTCCCTAAGCTAAGAAAATAGTAACTTACAAATTATGAAGTCCATGTAAGAGTATCTGTGATGTAATTCAGAGTCATTCAAATAGACCTGCCCTAAAGGCCCCATGGTATCATTTAGCTCTTTGATGTTATAGAGCCCATGTGTCTTCCTTGCTGGTCTAAAAGCATGTGTCTTCAAACAAAGGATTTCAGAACTCAAAACTCAATTGGTCAAATCTGATTGGTTCTGCATTGCCAGATCTGATTGGCTCTTCAGTCAGGTGATGTGATGTCATGTTTAGGAAATGAGGTTCCCACCCTCTACCATACCTGTTGCTATGGAAGAAGGGATTGGAAATTTCCAGATGATGCTATCTGTAGGTTTTTGCACATGAATTCACCATGATGGAGTTGGGCCCTCCATCATGACAACAACCCTGATGTAGGATCTTGGCCCCTAAGTTTCAAGATCCCTCGTCTAGTGAGGCTTGTATTTGAGGTCAAGTAGTGGATCAGAAATGGAAAGTACTCTTAGGAGAATATCAGATGTGGCTAATGTGGCACCAGTAGAATGCCAGCAGAGCGCAAAAGGACACCAATATCAAACGATGTTGTCCTTTTGCATTCCACTGACATTATGCTGGCATTTATTCTTATTGATGGTTGAAGCCAAGCACCTAAACACAATTTGAAGCCATCAATAAAATCCCCAGTTCCATTTTGGTGCCAGCATTGCCGGCATGCAAAAACTCGTGCCGTTTAACTCTCGTGAATACAACAAGAATGGCTAGTCTGGTGTGAACACTTCTGGATGAGATTGGCACATCCAGGTAAGTTTCACTCTTTTTATGACCCTCCCCAGATTACTTGGGACTTTCAAGTTGTATTTAGGTGCTTGGTGTAACTTTTTTGTGGGTTTTTTTATATATTTATTTTTAATTTTCTGCACTTGCATGTTCTCGCAAGAATGGAAGGAATTTCAGTCCAGGAAGTGAACAGAGCTCCATTACAGCTCCATTCATTCCTGGGCTGCAGTTTCCACATGAGAGAAGGTAAGTGTGGTAGGGAGGGTTATCGTGCTGGGACAGGGGAGGAATTGGAGATTGTGATTCAGTAAATTTTTTTGTGTTCCTGTCCGATAATCTCCTTCGTCTATGTTGCTGTGGCCCACAAGTAAATTTTGGTGGAGGCTGAAAATGCAGGGCTCATAAAAGGTAATGGGGAAATGACTACTATACACCCCAGCACAAGAAATCTAATTTAATTTTGGAAGCTGAGCAGAGTTGTGCCTTTTTAATATTTAGGTGGAAGGCCAATAAATTTCAGGGATCTCCACAGCAAATATCAGAGATACAACTGGGAAAGAATATCATGTGAAACCCTGAAGAGCAACTGCCAGTTAGAGTTAGCAAAACTGGCTTAGATGGACCAATGGTCAGACTCAGGGCTTGTCTACATGGACAGTATACCATCTTGTCCTTGCCTTAGAACCCTGAAGTACTGGTGATGCAGGGCATTTACCCCGTTCTGCCCACAAGCAGTCCTCATGACCCCCGGGGGCAAAAGACAGTGCTAAGACAGGGGAAGGCAGGGTAGGGCCTGATACAGCATTGTAAAATAATACCTGGTTCAATTTGTTCCCACCGGGAAGGAACAAATCAAACCCCATGAGACCACAGGAGCCTGTCCTGGCAGGCCAGTCTGCTGCTGAAGCTGTTGGTCTGCTTTGCTGTTCTGCATCAGGAAGGAGTACCACTGCATGTGACCAGCATGTGAACAGTGGAGCAGTGGGCCTGACTTGTGGCCAGGATAGGCTGGCGGGGAGCTGGTGTATCCTGGCTTGTGTAGATGGGCCCTCATTAGAAGGCAAATTCCTGTTTTTATGTTTTGACTCAGGCCCAGATCATGTCAGAAGTGAAGTCATAGGGAGCACAGCAAGGTTATATAATTATAACTGATGCCCATCAGAAAAAGGAACTGGCAAAACTACCTCTGAGTATTCTTTATCTAAGAAAAACCTATGAAATTCATGGGGTTGCCATAAGTCAATAGGTGAATTGAAGGCACCCACATTCATTCATGTCACTTGGAAACTCATCTGAGAGAAATGTGCTAAATAGTAATAGAAGTTATTCTATATTCTCCAGACATATATATTTTTACTTAAGTGGAGCCATGCTGTAAACATGACCAGATAAACATTTCCAAATATGGATCAGAATAATAATTGGGTTTCCTAAGCATTACAGTTCCCTTGTTGCAGGGCCCTGTTACACAAAATTTTCTTGCAAAGCAAATGTGCACTTCACTAATGATCCCAAGAAATCCAATGTATTTGAGTCTAAAAATGTGGCAAAGAACTTGTATTCTGTCTCTAGATGAATGAAGACTTTGCAGAAGCAAATCTGAAGTAAAAATAGGGCTTTCCCCCCTATGGGTTTGACATGTACAGAACAGAAGAAAGTTGAAATAACTTAAAAGTTATAGTGTAAAAAACAAGAGGAGCAAAGTCTGCAGGAGATGCTCCAGATGAATCTGAGCACTACTGATTAACACCAGTTTTTGAAATGTTAATTAGTTTTACACTTAACAGCTTGTCATTGTCTAAAAGGGCATTGGAGCAAACTTTACAAAGTGCAGACTGAGGAGTTTTAACTCCTTGGTGCCAGAAGTTGGCATATTTCCATATGCTCTCAATAGCACTGTGAGGAGACAATTATTAATTAGTTATGATGAGCTACAAAACAAAGCCATAGATGTCTTGATGATCTGTAGGAAAAAAATAGTCTTGCTCCAATAAACATCCTAGTTCTATATACTGTTAAGAACTAATTTTGGGAACTTATTTCTGCTTACCGTAGTTGGAATGAGGGCATCAAATGGACAATTGCATTTAGCATCCACATAGTTGACTTCTGATGCATTATTGCATCAAAATGCAGCTTGAAAATGACTCCATTATTCATACAACTGTAATTTGGCAAACCACATCTAATGTGAAAGCAATGTCCTTGGTTTTACTTAAAGTGGCTTGCGCATCTTCAGCAACTCTGGTTCTATGGCATCACTTAATATTTCACATTAAATTGTTGTGAATTGTCTTAATTCTTGTCAAAAATAGCAGTCCCTATTGAGAACATTACATCCTGGTATTATGAAGTCAAGATTTTGAACATAAGGACATAGATTTTACACATTTCTGTGCAGAAAATTCTCTCCAGAGAATTTTTAGCTCAAATTTGGAGTGGTGCAGTGGGAAGAAAATGCCTGAAAACTTGGAGTACTTTGGAGTGGGGATTTTTAAAAATGTAAATTGTTCATTGCTGTGATTTTATCATTGGCAGAAAGGCAGTAGTGAGACAGCAGGGTTTTTCCTTCTCTTTTGTTATCTTAATGAGAACAACACATGCCCTCTTGGCAACTGGTGGCTACTTGCCACCTCCTTCCAGTGCAAGAACACCACAAATACAGGATTTTTCCAGAGGGTTTCAGGGGGGAAATATTACAAGCACCATCACTAAGCCGGTGGGGGGGAGGCCCCCAAATCCAATGGTTAGTCCCAAATTGAGTAAATCCATTAAATGTATGTAATTTACATAAGTTTTTACTTACTATGTTCTTATTGCTTCAATGGGTCTACTCAAATTGGAAGTAACTATTGGATGCAGGGCAATGTGGCCATATGGAATATTTGTTACTACTAAGAATTAAGAGTTGTATGAAACAAACTCTCACTTGCTAAATCACTGTATGACTCCTGTTCTGACTATGGACTTTATCAGACCACCCCCTAAAGGCGTTGTTTTGCCAACATAAAAAAATCCATTCTTATGCCGGCAAAAGAACGTCCCTCACCACACTTACCTTCCTTTCCTGGCCAAGGCTTTCCCAGCACTGAAGGAGGAAGTGAATAAAGCCCCACTCACTTCCTCCTTTGAAACCATGTGCAATTTCGTTATGTGGAAAATTCAAAAGTAAAACAAAATTAAACATCAAAAAAGTTACACCAAGCACCTAAACACACTCTAAAACTTGCAAGTAATCCAGGGAAAGTTTTTAAAAGTTTGTCACCTACCTGGATGTCACAATCTCACCTGGACGTGTTCTGACCAGTATGGCCATTGTCCATACCGGGGGGGGGGAATGACGTTCTATACATTGGCAATGCCAGCACAAAAGCACCATGGGGGATCTATTGATGGCTTCTCTTGGGCTTTTCTTCACAAACGAAGATTCAGGAAGGACTCATCCCACGCTTTCTGCAAGCGCGCTGATGACTAAAAAGGCCAATCCGAGATAAACAAGTCCGGTTGCAGAAAGCACAGCAGAAGGTCTGCTTGGGTGATGTTTTTGGGTTGTGATTCTTTCTGCGTTGTCATTTCTCTTCAAGACTTGTTCGGCGTGAGTTCTCAAATAAGGCTGCAGCATTGTGGATAGTGTGTCTCCATGCCTCCCGATGTGAGGCCAGGGCGGACCATTGTTGGTGATCAATTTGGCCGAGCCTGAGATGTTGTTTCATGCAGTCCTTGTATCGCTTTTTTGGAGCGCCCCTCTTACGGTAACCCGTGGCGAGTTCACCATAGAGTACTATTTTTGGGAGGCGATGGTCCTCCATCCTATAAATGTGCCCTACCCAGTGCAGCTGTGTTCTCATTATCGTGGCCTCAATGCTGGTGATCCCTGCTTGCTCAAGGACAGCAACATTCTTCATAAAAACTGATGAAAAATGAATTGGACATAGCTCCCACTTTGGAAGAGACCCTTAAGGCCATACAGCAGATGAAAAATGGCAAGGCAGCTGGGATTGATGGAATCCCACCTGAAGTTTGGAAATACGGAGGTCATGTACTCCACAATAAATTCCACAAACTCCTTGTGAATTGCTGGGAAAAGGGGGAACTGCCATCAGATCTCCGAGATGCAGTCATCATCACCCTGTACAAGAAAAAAGGAGCAAAATCTGATTGCTCAAACTATCGAGGCATGACACTGCTCTATTGCTGAAAAAATCCTTGCAAGGATACTCCTGAACAGATTAGTTCCTGCTATTGCAGAAAAACTTTTTCCTGAAAGCCAATGTGGCTTCAGGGCCAATAGGAATACTACAGATATGGTATTTGCCCTTAGACAACTGCAAGAGAAATGTAGAGAGCTGAACAAGGGTCTCTATGTAACATTTGTTGACCTCACCAAAGCCTTTGACATTGTGAGTAGAAAAGGTCTGTGGAAGATCCTGGAAAGACTAGGATGTCCCCCCAAATTCCTTAAAGTGATTATCTTGCTACACGAGGGCCAGCGCTGGCGATGCTCTTTCAGAGCCCTTTCTAATAACTAATGGAGTGAAGCAAGGTTGTGTTCTTGCTCCAACTTTATTTACAATCTTCTTCAGCATGATGCTCCAATGGGCTACGGCAGAGCTCGAAGAAGAAGACAGCATCTATATACATTACCGTATATTGATGGCTTAAGCCATCAATAAAAAGGTACGGGCTTTGGGCAGAATATAACTGTGAAAGGGTGATTCATCTGATCTGCACGCCCTTTCGCAGTTACATGACATCATTATGACACCATATTTGACTCATCTGATAAAGTCCTATATTTTGTTTTGGTTGAACCACTGACTGGTAGGTATTTCCTTCATCTTTGCCTACTCTCTGGAATACTATCTTTTCCTGTCTGCTGTCCTAGACCTCCTGCTTGGTTCTGGAAACATGGATAAAGCCACTGGCTAATAAGACACCAAGAATAACTCCAGCATTGTTGTCAATAAAATATTATTAATTCCACTCACTTAAGATGGCTGTGTATATCCTAATTTATAGAAGATAGCTCAATATTTGAAGGTTTCTTCTCCCAGAAGGGCTATCCAATCCCAGTCTGATTTTAAAGATAAAGCATCATAAGATAAGAGAGCTGGAGTCCTAATGTTTCCCATGAAGAATTAGCATCTGGACAGGCTAAAAAGGCAGTCATACCCATCAACAGATGATAGTCAACCCACTGCAATGAGATACTGTGTCTTGTATCTCTCTTTAGATTATATCTGTTCTTTACAGTGCAATTCTCAGCTTTAAATTTGTATACAAAAATGGGTATTTTAGAAGAAAATGCATACAAAAAGGCATGTTTTTGGAGATAATACATACAGTTATGGATTTAAATGTGAATTTTGTGCTTAATGCACAAAATGGGTGACTTCAGACTAGCGACTGATCATATGACAAATTGATACAGAGGGCTTGTCTGCACTTACTAAAAAATCTGCCCATATAAATAAAATATAAATAAAATAACATTTAATTTTTTTCTTTCTATGTTTATGTGTGTGTGCATTTGAAGTTCCTTCCCTCCTTCCCTCACTGGGATGAAGAAAGGGGATTGGATGGGTGAGGCATCCAACCAGAGTGGCTCAAATAGAGTGATAGGCAAACAATAATGTCTATTGGTTGATAGGCTGATGCATGCATGCTCGGAAAGAGAAAACCAGCAGAGCAGACAGAGGAAAGGTGTGGCCAGTTATGCTGATTTCACCCTGTTGTGTTCTCTGTGTGTGGTGTTAACAGGGTCTTATGTTGTAAATCTTTTCATGACTGTACTGTGTAATGGTGAATGTAACTGAAATACTAAATGTAAAGGGTCAGAAATCCTTTTGAATAAGTTTCACAAGTTTCTGCATATTAGTGAATAAAACCACAGCATTATTTCTGAATAGAACCCATTTTATGTTTGGTGAATGTGTACTATCTGTAAAGGGTTAGAAATCCTTTTGAGTAAGTTTCACAAGTTTCTGTAATAGTGGTGAATAAAACCACAGTATTATTTTTGAATAGAACTCATTTCATGTTGGTGAATGTAACCACTCAATTTTCTGAGTAAAGAATGTATTTATGCTATTGTGAATGTACCAGAACCTTATAATTCAATGTTATAAAAATATATTAGTTATAATACTTGTAATTGCATTATTGTCCTTCCAGATTTTGAACTCTCTGTGGACCAGGAAACTTTGAGGTGAGGCTGGATTTTATTTTTAATTTTTTGTAGTGTAGACAAGCTCAGAGTGATCCATCACTTTAAACACCTTGTGACATCTTTCCCAGGAAGGTGGTAATATTTAAATTGACTTTTAAGACAGCTGTATCATTAGGACAAGAGAATAACAAGATCTAGTAACTGTGCACATCAGTGCTTCTCGGACAATTTGATATGAGGGGACCAGCAACAATTTTTTTCTCGAATGTCCCAGAGACTGGTACCATATTTCTTCCCATTGACTATAACTCTTTCTTTTATGAAAACTCTCCATGGGCTGGCAGCTGATTGTTTGTGTGCCAGCGCTGATCCAGGGACCACCACTTTAAGTAGCACTGGTGTGCCCAGTCCCTATCTAAGGAGATGTTTAGACCGCGTTTCAGCGTGCCTAGGGCGGGAGGAGCTTTCAGGAGAGGGACGGTGATCTTGCGCAGCAGGGGGGAATTTTCGGACGCCGTTGTCCCTCTCCTGAAACCAACCGTGTCACTTCCGTGAAGCTTTGGAAGCCGCAGAGCCATATTTTAATCACGGAGTTTGCCCGTGATTAAAATATGGTGCTGAGGCTTCCAAAGCTTCACAGAAGTGACACGGTTGGTTTCGGGAGAGGGACAACGGCATCCGAAACCCCCCCCTGCTGCGCAAGATCGCCGTCCCTCTCCTGAAAGCTCCTCCCGCCCTAGGCACGCTGAAACGCGGTCTGAAAATCTCCTTAGTCTAAAAGTTTTCATAGGCTTGTCTATACCCCTATTTACAATGGAAAGAAATTATAAAACACATAAAAAATTAAGAGCAACTATGAAAAAGCATCATGCTTCTTGAGAATGTTAATTTTCTGTGTGAAGCTGTTTATAGCTGGTTCTCTTGTGCTGCCTGACAATACTGAAGGTTTATTGTAATGTGCTCAGAGCCTGGAAAGGTTACTTTTTTGGACCAGAGTTCCTAGAATCACACAGCCAGCATAGCAAATTTTTCAAGCTTTGAATGAGCTTCAAAAGAAGATTCAGCCATATTCTGTTCCACTGTGAGTTTGGTTCCCTTTGCCAGTGACATCTTCCACACATTCTACCTTGCACTGAAGCAGAATTCTTTCTACTTCCAAACCTACTCATTTTGCATGTGCTGCTATTGTTGTTATGTGCCATTAAGTCATTTCCAACTTATGGCAACCCTAAGGCAAATCTATCACAGGGTTTTCTTGGCAAAATTTCTTCAGAGGACGTTTGCCAATGCCTTCCTCTGAGGCTGAGAGAGTGTGACTTGCCCAAGGTCACCCAGTGGGTTTCCATGGCCAAAGGGGAATCTGAACCCTGGTCTCCCAGAGTCGTACTCCACCATTCAATCCACTACACCACACGAATAGCGTATGCTATTAGAATGAAAAACATTTTATCATGAGTAGAGCCTAGAAAACTCACCTTTTTTTTTAACTATATAGAGGTGGCTGTGCTAGCTGGGGGATTCTGGAAGTTGTAGTTTGAAAACAAAATTTTCAAGCTCTGCTCATGAGCTAAACTTTATATTCAAAACTATCATTATGCACAGGTAAAATGAAACATCCAAGGCGGGTAAGCTTTGCACAAGTAAATGAAAATTGAAACTGAACCTTCTAGAGACCACCTGAAAGCCTCTTCCAAAATGCATCCAGAGATAACTTTTTCTTTAATCAGTGTCTGCCTTTGTTATGATCTCCATATCTTGATGGTCAAACGTACAAATCTACACTTTTCTGAAATGTTGAAGGCAGTGGTTGAGTCAGACGTAACTGCTCTCTCTCTTGCTCTGTATTTTGCTGTTTATGCATGCTTAGTAAGGGGTTTTGTAGGCAGCTTTTGCTTACCTCACCTGTTGTAGGTAGACTATAGTAGAATCAGCTAGCATGGAATCCCACTCTTAGGAGATTTTCACATGGGAGAAATAACCCCTGCGGAGATCGGGAGAGAAATGGGGCTGTTCTGCTGCCAGCACTCCGTTTCGCACACCCTTCTCCTGATCTCCCTTCGTCCTCCCTCCATTCTGCTTCCATTTTCCTTCCGATATTTTCCACTATTTTTTACTAACGAAGAATTTCATTAGTAAAAAATATCCGAAAGAAAATGGAAGCAGGACGGAGGGAGGATGAAGGGAGATCGGGAGAAGGAAGGGGGTGTGCGAAACGGAAACAATACTTTCCACTATTTTTTACTAACGAAGAACTTTTGTTAGAAAAAAATATTAGAAGGAAAATGGAAGCAGGACAGAGGGAGGACGAAGGGAGATCGGGAGAAGGAAGGGGGTGTGCGAAACAGAGCACTGGCAGCGGAACAGCCCATTTCTCTCCCGATCTCTGTGGGGGTTATTTCCCCCATGTGAAAATCTCCAAAGTGGCTTATCATATGAGGGAAGTGAAGCAGAAATAAAGCCTGAAAGTAGCATGTCCCACTTTGCATTATTGCACAACCTTGGCATGCTTCACCTGTTCTCCCAGTCTGGTGAAAAGCAGTGGTAAAGGTGAGTCTTTTTGCTAATTTATTTTTCCAGTTAGCAAAAAGACTTGCTTTTACCACCATCTCCCATGGGACCAGAATGGAAGAACAGCTGAAGCACACCAATGTTGTGCAATAATGCAAAGTGGCATATGCTGCTCTCAGGCTTTACATCTGCTTCCCTTTACTCATACAAGAAGGCTCTTAGATCAAGCTTTGTTTATTGCATTGTTTATTACAGTCACTGCTGCAACCTGACATCAAAAATTTATGTTTTTCCATGCCTCCTTCATTATACTTTCAATGCTAATGTTGTCCCCCCAAACAATATTGTCACCCCACTGCCAAAAAAGCCTCCCAGCTAGACAGAGGACACGGAAGAAAAAGGGGGCTGAGTGGACGTAAAAGGCCTGCATAAAATGAGGTTTGCTAGTTGAGGCTTTGTTAACCGAGGTATGCTTGTATACTCTGGGAGGTAATGATGTGGCAGTATCAGTGCCAACCCAAGACCTTTTTCTACCAAAGATGAAATACAAGATGGTGTCTATTCCCTCCCCACATATTTCTTGTTCAAAGTTTGACATGATTGGCAATCAAATTAACACAGATGAGTCTATTTCTTCTATTTTAAGATAGTGTGCTAACTCAAACTGGGAACATAGGCTATGTAGTTTTATAGCTATCCAGCCTCCACTCCAGGCATCCTGGCATTCCCCACCTGAGGCAGCTGCTTCACTGGCCCTGCAATGTGGTATGGGGAACTTTGGGCTGTGTGGTGAACAAAAGTGAGATTTTAAGGAAATCCTGAACAGAAGCAATTGTATTTTTTTAAAAAAATAAAACAAAACTGCAGGCACTGCATTATTTGTGAACAATGTGGTTATAATACTACATTGGTCAGCACCCATAACGTAAAAGGTAATGTGTAAGAGTTTTTATATGCTCCTCTGAATTATAAAGAGAGTGTGAGTAGATTTTAAACATTTTGATTAGCACCACAAAGATTTTAATGCTTTATTTAAACAGTTTGCTATAGGGCAAACACATTTGGTAGACAAGTAAAATGAAAGCACAGGCATCAGTTTCTCTGTTTTCTATTAAGTAATGTTGCGAAGTAAGCAGAAGTTGGATTCAGATATCAGATAATTATCTTCACACTGTGTGTCACAGTAAATAATTTTAATTGGTTTAACTTCAGGGACCATTACTGGCCTAATTAGAAACATGAAAAGGCTACAAGTATTAGGAAATATCCTGAAGGAATGAGAACATTAGCAATTCTGCCAAGCCATTTTAAAAATAAGTACACAGTAGCAGCCACATTTCAGTAAAAAGGCGGATCACTTGAAAGGTGCTTTTAGGAAAACAGCACTTGTGGGTTTGGTATGAAAGAACTCTGAGGGTAAGTACAGAGATTCCATCACAGTTTGACATCTGGTATACAGTGCTAAAGCTACACTAGTAGCAATTGCTGCTTTTTAAAAAATTACATCAAAAGAAGTTATCTGAATTACATTAAAAATAAAAGAGAAGTGGGCCTTTGAGAAACACTAATTCACAGGCCAAGTGAAATCACTTGGTCAGGTGAAGCAGAGAAGTTGGTTGAAGGTTTCTAGTGGTTTCTAAGGCTGCTGACACACTGCAGAAATAATGCAGTTTGACACCGCTTTAACTATCATGGCTCTATTCTGTGGAATCCTGGGACTTGTAGTTTGTTGTGGCACCAGAGCTCTCTCAAAACTACAAATCCCAGAATTCTATAGCATTGAGTCATGGCAGTTAAAGCAGTGTCAAACGGGATTATTTCTTCAGTATGTCAACAGCCTAAAGTTACTTCAACTTTACTTCAGCTTCAACTTCACTTTTTCCTTTGTCTCCTATAGCATCTTCACATACCCCCATGCCTTCTGAGTCACTACAACTGTCAATATGCATTTGCAAATTTGGTTTCAAACTGTAGTAGGACCGTATTACACTACATTGTTATAGCACTATATTCCACTTTAATTGCCATGACAGCATTGTATGGAATCTGGGGATTTGAAGTTTAAGGCAGGGCATTTAGAATTCACAGCCACAGAACTCTTGGGCCTTACTAAATTTCTAACTCCAGAATTCCACAAAATGTTGCCAGGGCAGTTAAAATGGAATACTGATGTCACCACCACAACCCCATATCCAAGTTCCTGGACTTAGCATTTATAAATGAAACTGCAGGTAACAGCAAACCCTATTAAAATAAATGACATCTGGTACAAACATACCATAGAGTTGCATTGGGGGACCTAGCCATTCCTAGAGAGGACACCTCTCTAGGCAGTTCCCAGCATGACTCTATGATATGCGTCCCTATTTTTTTCAGCTGTGGATAATTGAAACTGCGGCTATTGGTTCCATGGACATGGAGAGCCACCTGTATAGTGCAGTGTAGTGTGACAGAGCTCCAAGATACTTCGCTTTCACAATATATATAGATCCTAAAGATCAGTAAGAGCTTTAACCAGAAGTGAAACTATCTACGAAAATAATTACCAAAAATCTATAGAGCTAAGTTTCAAACATTTATAAAAATTATCAGACAGGATTCATCTGGCACACAGAAAGGTCCAAATTAAGTTTTGAACTCAGCCTTTAAAAATATTTTTCAGATTAGAATTGGAGAAAAATTTGGACAGCTACACCACACAAATCCTTTTGGGGCCTTTCCAAAAAACCGGTAATCAGAACAGTTGAAGAGATGGTATCGAACACCTGTTAAACTACCAGAATCAAAGTGTAATCTCACAAAAATGTTGGAGACAGTGTGCAGGTATTAGTCATCTTGCAATACATGTGGGTCATTTGCCCCAAAGATCAGGGAGAAAATTAGAAGCTGGTTAAATAAGACAAAATATTAATTTCCCAGAATCTTTACTCTCAATTTTTTTATACTCTCAATTTTTGATGAGAAAAATACAGAACTGACATGATTTAAATTTTGATTAGAGCTTCTAGAACTTGGAAAACTGCAGAAAGACTACCTTTGTGACACTGGACATGCTTTGGTGGACTACTCTCACTGAAATATTGCCAACAAAAGCTTCTTTAGTGAGGGAATAAGTAGCAAAAAATAATTTTGTGGAAACGTGGTACCCATTCACATCTCATATTTCAGACTGCATATCAAACCAAGGTCCACCATCATTGCATATGGCATTTTGGTGCAGTATTTTCTGTTTTCAAATATTGAATGTAAGGACTGTCATGAAATATTTTTTTCAAATGAAACAGTAGTCAAATAAATTTTAACAATGTTGTAGAATATTAATACAATCCAAGCAAATAAAAATGAAAAATTTAAATCTGTACCCTTTTTTAAAATATATTTTATTTTTCTGACACTACAGCCCTGACAAGTGGGTGTGTATCAAATTTAATGGAGGTTCCATAGAGCGTTTTACCCTGGGGTGGGGAAAATAGCCACAAAAAAATCAGGCTAATTTTAGTGTCTGTTCCAAACCTACATTAATAAAATCACTTGGGGAGTTCTAAGATAAAAGATAATAAGAAACAATAAAGCTAGTATAAGATGTAACACTGCCCAAGTCCATCCTTTTCCTGAAAGAGGCAACACTAAAAGCATGAAAAGCAGCTCTGCTACATACTGTATGTATGTTCTCTCAAATAATACAATGTTTTGAAGCTGCTAGAGGAGGAGACAGTAAAGGGCTGAGGAAGACCAATATGTTATTTTAATGAGTAGTAGATGTTGGACAGCACTCCAAAATTTTAAAAATATGTCCTTAACTTTTTTTAAAAAAAAAAGATTCTTCCTCACTGAACTTAAGCTCCTCCTGTACTTTTCTTATTTCTCTGCTCTGAGGTCATTGTTTTGTTTTATTCTACATTGGAATTGAAGGAAAATAGTTCAAAGTTTTGAAGATTAATTAGCCACCTAAAAACAAACAGGCTCTGCTAAAATCCATTCTACAATAACTGAGAGGCCTGGGGGAAGCTAATCAAATGATGAAAACAGGCAGAGAAAGTTGCAACTTGTGGCAAATGGCAATGCAGCCACAAATTCACAAAGCAGGTGCGATCACAGGATACCCAAGGACAATTTTTTTAAAAAAAAAGTCCAGCCTGTTATAAATGTGCAAAATGAGACAGAGGAGATTATCAGACGCCCTAAATATACCAGCACAGGGACGCCAGGAAATTGCGAAAGGGCTTCCCTTTCAGATGACATCATTAACAGGTCGTCATGCTCCCATTCTCCTTCTGTTCCACAGGCAATCCTTTTTATTCGTGGGCATGAATTGATCCATTGTTCCATTTCTGCAATGGAACAATGGGTAAGCGAAAAGGTGCCTTGTTACGCTGGCGTGATGCCAGCATCACTGGGAGGTGCATGCCGAACACTTCCGGGTGCGATTTGGACAAGGAAATCAGTGACACACTTTTTTGTACCCTCCCCAGGCTACTTGTACTTGTTAAAGTGTGTTTTTGTGCTTGGTTTTACATTTTTCCTTTTATTTTTATTTTTGAATTTCCCATGCAATTGTCCTCTTCTGAGAACAACCAGGATTTGCATTCCAGGAAGTTAATGCAGCTCCATGAGAGAGCTCCATTCACTTCTGGATTGCTGAGGTGAGGGGGCGGATGCACTAAAGGTACGTCTGAAAAGTTCTCTATTTATAGTGTTACAGGGACGGGAGGGGGGTGGATTAGAACGTAGCAAGACGGGGACACTATTTTTATCCCTGTCTGATCATCTCCAGAATCTACTAAAGCAGGATGTTGTAATGGGTAAGGATCATTGGTGTAATGCTAAAGTTTGAAGAACTTTGGGCTTGTCTAGACGGCAATCTACCCTGTCTTGCCTCTGTCTTCATATGATGCAGGGCATTTGCTCCATTCTGCCCCCTGAGAGTCCTCACCACCCCTATGGCAGATACAGGGAAGACAGGATGGGGCCCAATACAATATTTTTTTAAAAAAATATCTGCTTAACTCCATTATAGGCGGCAAACAAAGGCTCAGTCCTATGTGTCCGCAGGAACCCATCCCAGCAAGCCGGCCTGTTGCTCCAGCTGCTGGTCTGCTGTGCTCTGCTGGTTCCAGGCAGGAGTCCTGCAGCATGTGACTAAGGCTGGGGGCCTTGGTAATATGTTGTGCATCCCCTTCCTGCCTTCCAAGACAGTGAGGAAAATGGTGGTGGTGGCTGCAGCAATGGGCAGGCGTGCTCATCGGGACTCAGGAACAGGAGAACAACAGGTCTGATCTGCAGCCAGGATATGCCAGCAGGGAGCCAGCATATCCTGGTCTATGTAGATGAGCCCTTTATGACAGCTCCTATAGGTGAATCCAATGCAGGCAGCTGTGTCAACCTACATCAACAAACCAGTTCTAATAGTTCTGATCTCTACCAGGAGACCTTTTATTGAGCCAAATTATTATTAATTACCCTCCCCCGTGACCCCCAAATACTATGTATTCCAACTGTGATAGCTCAGTGTGATATATCATTGCTGGCAAAAGCCATCCTTCCCCATCTACAGTGAAGATTGTAACCAAGTGGAGGGCACAGGAAAGCAAAAGGAAAGATAGGCTGTCCTTGTTAATTAAAAAGCCCTGTTCTATTAGCCCTGCAAGTGCTAGATCCATGTATTATACCACTGGCAAGGAGGATAGTTGGCTAACTGATCAAGCGGGGGGGGGGACCCTTGGCCTGACCTATTTTCTATGCCATTTTGTCGACCTTTTATCTTGAAGAACCATCCAGCTATGTTTTCTTGGCATGGAGACCATGTGTGAGCCCTCCAAGGCTGCTCTCCTAAGGTCTGGTTTTTGAAAGTGCCTGATGTGAGCGTTGGCAGGCAGCTTGGAGAAACTTGCAGAGTTATGAGGCCATTCTTTCCTCCTGCTCACCAAGGACCCCATAACTCTCCTCCAGTGGCAAGGAAGTTACTTTAGATGATAGATGTGACAATGAGCAGTCTACATCTCTAGTGGAGCTTGCATTCTGATTACAGATGGGATAGACTAAAACTCCCGGCATCACTTTGTGGGCAAAGTATCTTATTCATGTTCTTTTCCATTGAGGGGAAGGCCTTCTAGTGTTCACAATTCTTACAATATGTCACAAGCCACTCAGTACACAGTCAAAAATATTGTGACTATCTACAGGATTTGAATGGTTGTTCCTACATAAACACTCTCAGTGTAGAGAAGTAATATATTCCAAATATATATTCCAATATTTACCTCATTTTTTCTTTCTGTTATAATGGCCTGGATTTATGGTGTTCAGTAGGGCTTACTCCCAGGTAAGTGGATTTGGCACCACAGCCTCTCCTCCACACACACACACACACAGAGAGAGAGAGATACAGATACCATGAATCACTGTAAAAGAAATGGGTGTGCCACAACATTTGATTGACCTGATATGTAAACCATATTCAGGACTAGAAGCCACCAAATGCTTTCGAATTGACAAGGGGATCAGGCAAGACTGCATTATATTACTGTATCTTTTTATTTTTTATAGAGAACATATCATACAGAAAGCTGGATTAGATTTGGAGGAAAAGTATGAAAATTGGAGGAAGGAACATCAATAATTTAAGACACACAGATGACACCATATTGCTAGCAGAAAAATAGGAAAAACTTGGGGAAACTATTGAGGAAAGTTGAGGAAGAAAGGCCAAAAGTAGAGTTATAGTTTAATGTTAAGAAAACAAAAATAATGACCACAGATTAGTTGCATAACTTTAAAGTGGATGATAGACATCAAAATAAAGATTTTCTATACCTTGGCTAAGTCATAAATCAAAATGGAGGCTGTAGTCTAGAAATCAGAAGAAGACTAGAACTTGAAAGGACAGCTTTGAAGAAAATAGAAAAGATCTCAAATATAAAGATATATCATTGAACACCTAATTCAGGATCGTCCATGCCATAGTATTCATGATTTCTATGTATGGTTGTGAAAACTGGACAAATGAACAAAGCTGAAAGGAAGAAAATCAACTCTTTTGAAATGAGGTAGTTCTACAGATACCATGTTATGCCAAAAATGACCAATAAATAGGTCCAAGAGGAAATCAAACCCAAACTCTGCCTAGAAGCAAAAATGACCTAACTGAACCTGTTGTATTTTGGACATATCATGAAATGACATTATAAAAGATAATGGTAAGTTGGAAGGCAGTAGGAAAATAGGAAGATCACAATGCAGGTGGATAGATTCAGTCAATGATGCCACAGCCCTGAGTTTGCAAGACTTTAGTGGGGTGGTTAATAACATGGTGTCTTGGGGGGGTCTTTCATTCATAGGGCCACCATAAGACAAAGCCAACTTGATGACAATTAGAAACAACACAAGATATATTTGTACAGAAGTCAATTATAGGATCTTGTATCTAGGACCTTGCATCACAGAGTGGGGTAAAAAAAGTATTTTAAAATAAAAGGAAATCATTCTTAAAATTATGCCTTTTCATTTAGAGTTTTGAACCTTTTCTGCAATTTTCTGCAATTACACACCCCCTGTTCCTGTATCTGTGGAACCAATATCTACGGTTTTAGTTATCCATAGCTGAAAAAAACAGGAATACGTACATACCATAGAGTTGAGCTGGAAAATGCCTAGGTCCTCCAACACAACTGGAAGTCCTTAATTTTAATAGAGTTCACTATCATCCACGGTTTCATATATAACTGGTAAGTCTGGGAGCATATTCCTGTGGATACGTGTGTGTGTGAGAGAGAGAGAATGAGAGAGAGAGCTGTGTGGTACTCTTGTTCAAATATAACCAATATAGCCATATTGATTATACTATTGATCTTTCAAAGGCTCTGTTTTCCTTCAGATGTGTTTACCTGAATAAATGTAAAGTGTTACCAATTATTTGTTTTGCTAAACTTCATTACACTATTTTGTCACTCTTTTGTCAAAATAGGAATGTATTCCTGCTTGGTAATTTTGATCAGCCCTTTCCTGTACACACATACTATTTGACTAGTCACACTTGCATATCATATCTCATTCTAAACAATACAAAACAAAACAAGAAAATAAATTTCATAAAGTATAACCATAAAGATAGACATTGTATGACCCATGGGTGTGTCCTTCCTTAGCTAGAATAGGAACTTTACATGGACAGTGAATTATGCATCATCTGCCAGCCTGATCTGCCAGATAAAATGTGCCTGTTCAGAGTCCTTAAAACATTTCTGAAACTCCACTGATCAAATGATCAGGAAGTGTAGCATATGGCTGGTTTTTGGAATGCCACCTTCTGCTTCTCATCAAACCACCAGTTGGTCAAGCTTTATTGCTCCACAAGCATATTGTTAGGTTCAAGACATAGTACTTATTCTTTATTTTTTATCAACCAGTTAAAAACTGATGATGAATAGAAAGCAATGAATTAATATTTGTGCTGGTACAGTGGCTCTTAACCTTTTCTTTACCGGGGATCCCCTTTAAATATCTTTTGTTGTTGAGGCTCCCCAATAATTAATTCAAGTTTTAAACTTCTTGTTGTTGTTGTTGTTGTTGTTGTTGTTATCACGCCATCCATTAAACTTTCCCTCAGAGGCATTAGAGGGGGAGGGAAGACTTTTCTCTTGCTTCTTCCTGCAAGTTTAGGGCTGGAGTGGATTGAATGGCAAGGTGCTGGCCAAGCCAGACAGCCTTTGCCTTGGCTGCTGTCACACAGCCACTCTACTGCACTCTACTGCAGGCAGGTGGTGGGCCGAGCAGTCTTCAAGCCTTCATGGACCCCCTGTGAGGACATTGTGGCCCCCTGGGGGTCCCCAGACCATAGGTTAAGAACCACTGTATTAGTATATTGTGAAGTGTATGCTGGATGATTCAAAGTAGTCCTGTCTAAATCTAGCCAACAGCTAAGGGTCTGTAAAATGTTTGTTTAGCAAGAGTAAAAATTTGGAATCAGTGACAAAATGTTGTAGTTCTCCTGTTTAGGATTCTAGCAGGCCACTTCTTGCAAGCCAGTCATTCTCCTCCCAATTGAGCATGTCCAGTTTTCCCTGGACTCTTTTTATGTGTTGGGTAGATGTTTCTTGATGGGTGCTTTGGCTCAAGTCCTGTGACTGTTTCTCATCACAGGGAATGACATCCCACCTTCACGTTTCAGAAAACCAAATCCTGTTATTCAGCAGGTAAATTTTTATTTCACATACCACAGCAAAAATGCCACTGTCACTTTATTCTCTGCTTTCTTCCTCCTTCTCAATGACATTTAATGTGAGATGGTTTCATTTGCTTATATTTAGAGGATGTATGCTTGAAAATAATCCTGCATTTTCATGAAGTTATTCCAAATGCTACAGTGGATTATATCTATGACTATCTACAGTTTCCTTTATCTGTCCTAGGCAGCAGGTTCCTTATCAGACAGCTTTATAATTATAGAAGTAGCTGCATATTAATGATTCAGTGCTTACATAAACAACTGGCCTTAGAGAAATCTAATGAAGTAAGTTGGCAAGATTTGATTTTGCCTAATTAAATGTAAATAATGTTTAAACTTGTAGATTCTGGCATCCTTCAGATGCTGTTAATGCATACCAAATATTGTTTGAAATGCAATATTTAATCATTATCCCTCCACTCAGGTATCAAACCAAACAACCAAAAATTGTTTATAGCCAGTTCTTGCTAAGTATGGGCGTATGAAGAAGGCCTTGGTTTCAGGGCTTTAGATCACCACCCAAACCCTCTTTTGCCTCCCCCAGACAAGGGGAGATTAAGGAGATAGCCCACAAGGGTCTGAGAACTCTCTGCCAAGCTCATGGGGACTGTAACAGTTGACTGCGACCAAAGGGGGGCTGGGGCTGGGGCTGAATTTCATCAGCTCTGCCCATGGCTCACAAGCATTTAACGGACACTAAATTGCCAAACAGCAGTCTCTCTTTTTAACTATCATTGTAACAACAACTTGATTTATTGGGGGGATCTTTGAGTGGCTTCATCAATGCCTAGTGAGTCTCCTGCCTTTTGCATTCATTTGAGAGGTTGAGGACTGTTTTTAAAAGAAAAACGTTTTAAGATGGTAGGCTGAAATCAGAAAGTCTAGTATATTTTGTGAAGAAATGACAAAATTAATGTTTTTAAGTGGACAAAAAATTAGTAACATGAAACAATGGAAGTTATTTTTTAAAGTTGGAAAATCAGACCTTTTTGTAGCACTTGCAAGTAAAAATGCTCTAAAAAAGAGGTTGATTTGTTTTTGAAAAGTGGAATTATTTTGGCTGCAAGTGGTAGTTCACTGAAAGCAATCAAAAAAACAACAGAAGCTAAGTGCCAGGCTATGTCATCTTGACATTGTTTTGGAGGAGGCATTGAAGAGATGGATGCCTTAATTCTTTGTTAGCCATGTTTTTGTTGGAAAGAAAAAATTTAAAGTTGCAACCTATGCAAGATGAATTTGCAGGGATGTGGCAACTGATAAGGGAGCAACACAAAGTGATGAAAAATGAGTTCAAAAACTTCAGAGTTAATTTGTGGCCAAGTGACATGGTGCCCCTGTTCCCCCGAGCCCTGCCCCAAAGAGACATCACAGAATAACATTCACAAGATAAGTTTATTACAAGTGATAAGGTGAAAGGAGAGTTGGCAGAAAAGGCTGCAACTTTCTGTTTGGTTGATAGTTGTTAAAGGTTGGTCTGGGCATGGGTAGCCATAGAGCAAGGTGAGAGCCCTCACCTTCCTCTGACACCAAGCACGGGCCCACCCACCGTAGGCAGACCCGGTGTCTAGGTCACGTGACCGATCATGTGTCCAATCACGTGCCTGGCCGTATGATCCCGTCATGTGACCAGTCACATGATCGGGCGGAAGGTCACGTGATCCAATCATGTGACGGATTCACATGACCTGTAGCCTCCCCGGGGGGGGAGTCATCCAGGAATGATCCTGACCCTGGACCTGGCAAGCCTGCCCCGGGCCAGCTGGGGACTCCCAACCCCCCACAGCCGAGAACAGAACCCATGCCCACTGCCAAGAAAGCCGAGTGTCCATCCCCGACTCGGCTTCCGCCAACCCTACAGCTATCACCAAAGAGAAATACCTCCTGCCTGAAGGGATCCGCTGCTGGACCTAACAGTGGAGCAGATCGAGTTCCGGATGGATGTAAGCAGAGTATGCCCTGGACAGCCATCTACCCAGGTGCTGGATGTCTGCAGCCACCATGCCTTCTGCTGCCGCTGTTGTGGCTGCGCCAATCTGGAAGGAGTACCCGCTGAAGTCGTCTCCTGGACATCCGAGATGCCTTAAAGTGGCTCAAAGAATGCTGACAAACTGGAAGCAGGTCAAAGAGGACTGGTCTTTGTGGATGAACAGGGGGCCACGGACATCTCTACGCTGCTTGAGGTATAGTTGCATGAGGTGCACTGGGCAAGCCAGAGATCCCTCCAGTGTCCGTAGCCGGATGAAGGCCCCCCATCCGCACTGGTCATTCCTGGAACATCAGAGCCGAAGTTGAAGGACCCCGTCTCCCAGTTCAACGTCTGACCGCCAAAGAGCTCGCCCAGTACTGGATGCCTTGGATCTGCAGACCAGTTCCCCAATGCGCAATGCTGCAAAAAAAGCAACCAAAAAGGCAGAGCGGAATAGTAGAGTTTCATACCTGGATCAACATATAGTGGTAAGGGCTATGATGAGGTTGCATAGAAGTCCATATGAGACTGGTCTGCAAGTGTCCTGCTTGCTTCCTTCCATACGGCGCCATCTTTTGACTGCCTTGTGGACCAAGAACGTGCCGCATGGATCACCGTATCCTGCCGCCTTGCTGAAAAAGGAGATGGCTGCCAGGTGAAGAGAAATAGTCCTGGGGGTCAGACCATTCACCTTTAATGACCCGATGTAGTGGAGAACCTCTCGTTCCTTGGTTGGCCAGGAGCTCCCGTATCCATGGCGCATTCTGAAGCCGCTGAACTGCCAGACCGCCCGGGAGTAACTGAACCGGATGGAAGGTGCCAAGGAGTTGAAGACCCCCCAGAGCACTGTTACTTCCCAAGATTCCAGAGCTCGATGGGGAAGGTGGCTGGTGTAGGATCTGCCTCCGGAGCCAATTCCCGAAATCTACCATCCTGGAATCGAGACAATGCATCCACAATTTCGTTATCCACAGCTGGGATGTGGTGTGCAGTGAAAGAAATATTAGCTGCTAGGCAGACCAAAACAAATTCCCTGACGAGTCGCATGACCCTGTCAGATTTGGAGGATTGTGAGTTAATGATACGGACCACCGCCTGGTTGTCGCACCAAAAGCAAAGCTGCTTGTCCCGAAAATTGTCTCTCCAAAGATGAACAGCTACTAATATGGGGAAAAATTCAAGAAAAGTTAGGTCACGTATAATATCGGATTCCCTCTAAGTGGGAGGCCAAGGCTGCATGCACCAATGCCCATTAAAGAATATCCCGAACCCAAAACCCCCTGCTGCGTCCGAGTGGACTTGCAACCCAGCCCCAAGTGCCGCCTCCCCCTGCCAGAATGTGACCCCATTGTACCCCTCCAAGAATCTAAGCCACACCCTCAAATCTTCTTTTACCCCCTTGGTAAGCCGAATGTGGTGATGAGGGGACTTGATACCTGTGGTGATTCTGGCAATCTACCACAGAAGGCCCTGCCCGGGGCCACCACCCTGCATGCAAAGTTAAGGTGGCCTAGCAGGGACTGGACTTCCTTCAGGGAAGCTTTTTTCTTTTCCAGGACGAGTAGCAGCTTCTGCTTGATCCCAGCCAGCTTGTCTTCAAGTAGACGTGAAGCTTCTGCTACAGAGTCCAGAAGTGATCCCTAAGTAGGTGATGCTGCTGGCTGGCCCCACCGTTTTGTCTGGAGCCAAGGGGACACCTAGCTCCTGTGCAAAATCCTAAAAAGACTTAAGCAGAAACCCGCAATCTGACCCCCGGTTGCTCCTATCATGAGAAAGTCATCTAGGTAATGAGTGACCAGAGAGGAGCCTGTCCTATGGCGCAGGGCCCATTCCAGAAATGTGCTTAATGTTTCGAAAGCAAAACAGCTGATGGAGCACCCCATGGGCAAGGCCATGCCATAGTACCACTGCCCTTGGAACTTGAAACCCAACAGGCAGTGGTCCTCTGGGTGAACAGGGAGCAGCCGGAATGCAGAATGAATGTCGCATTTTGCCATGAGGGCACCAGGGCCACAGGACCTGACCAATTTAACGGCCTGGTCAAATGACGCATACCGCACTGAACAGAGCTCAGGTGGTATGGCGTCATTAACTGATGCTCCCTTGGGGTAGGAAAGGTGGTGGATAAGGCGGAACTCGCCTGGCGTTTTCTTACGGACCACCCCCAGAGGGGACACCCTAGGGTTTCTAAATGGAGGGGTGGGGAATGGGCCAGCGACCCTCCCGGCTGCACATTCTTTAGCAATTTTAGCAGCCACCATGTCCGGTAGCTCCGAGGCAGACTTCAGGTTGCCGGACTCAGCAGCAAGCCTGGGACCTACAGCATGGGTCCTGAACCCCTTGGAGAACCCGTCCCTCAGGTAGTTGGCTGCCTGCTTGTTGGGATATAATGCCAGGAGGGGGAGCAGGACCTGTAGCCTCACAGGTGTGAAAGCCAGACGGCCTGTCCCCCATCTGTCACTGGTGTTTCCCGCTTCCCTGCCCAGCACTCTTACCCGACCCTGATTCCCTCTTGACACCAGAAGAAGCAGGGCGTCCAGAGCGAAAGGGCTGGGAGGTGGAGCTGGGGTGAGGGCAGCTGGTCCTAGGGTGGGATCCGTAGCAGTTCTCGCAGTAATGCTCAAACTTACAGCGGGATCACTGGCATTCACCTGCATTGGACTCCCAGCAAACCAGCCGCCGAGCATCCCTCTTGCAAGGCTGCTTGGCCTCAGACTTGCCCTTTATGTGGGACCCCACAATGACGAGCCACAGCTTGTCATTGATGAGATCCCATTGGGTCCTGGGGTTCTGGGATACCCTTTTGCGGAACGCGGTGTCATACTCAATGGCAGCCACCTCACTGGACAGGGTCTTGGTCTTGAGCACGTTGCTCAGGTGATTGACCAGGTGCCACCCCCTATCCGGGTAAGCCATACCCACTACCCCCATAAAGACAGTGTACCCGGCCAACCAGTTGGGGAATGAATGCTCCACCGGGTCAGGTTTGCTCTTATCTGAGGCTTTATCTGACTTAGGAGTGCTGCCCACTTCCCCTTCTGGTTTTAGTAGTGAAAAGACATCCACATAATATCCTTTCTAGATATTATCGCAGGTCTTTTTGTCCAGGTGGATTCCTGGAGGGTCCTCGTGGTCCTGGAAAAGACTGGGTGTGGAGGGCCAAGCCGTGGCAGCCCCATCCCGCCAAACCCTGGATGGCCCCGCCAAACCCTTAATGGCCCAGGAGGGCAGCCCAGGGACCATGGCGGCTGCTGACCAATACCCAGCCTGATCCATATCCTCATCAGAGGACTCACCTGAAGATCCCTCGCTGTCTGAATCCCTCCTCCTTCGCTTGATTCGTCTCCTCTTTTTGTCCCTCTTATCCTTCTTGTGGTCCTTCTCTCCTGAGGCGCTGCTCCCCTGCACCGGAGAAGAGCCATCTGAGGACACCATGCTGACCTCGCTTGGTGAAGGTGACCTGTGCTTCCTGCACCGTCCTGCTGTCCTGGCTGACTGTTGTGAAGCTTTGTCCTAGGCCGAAAGATGAGCCTTGGCACAGAGGTCAGCCGCGGGCCCTGGAGCTGGTGCAGCGGCTCCTGCTTCGTGCCCCCTGTTGGATCTCAGTTCCCCGACCTGTTCAGCTAGGAGTGTGACTGCACGAGTCAGCTCCTGCAGGTTAGGGGCTTCCGTGCCATTCAGGAGGTTTTCCCCTGCCTCGGAATTGCCTGTTGCCCCCCACGGGGGGTTGGCCTTGCGTGTTCATGGCGCCAGCACTGCCCATGACTTGGGTGTCCGGCCAGACTGGGCCCGCATCATGGGCCTGCTAAGCGAGGCCTTCTTGGGTGGCATGCTGAGAAAGAGTGATTTCAGCCTTTTATTTTAAAGGTTGGCCTAATGAAGGCCTGGAAGTGATATCAGCGTTAGCCCTTCAGGTGGTTCCGCCCCGCCTATGAACCACCCTCTTGGGTCTTGCCCTGGCTTGTCTGCCCTGCTGGGTAGGGTGACCCTTGTTGCTGCTCCCTGGTTGGGAGAGCCACTCTCCTGGCTTGTCCGCTCTACTGGGTAGGGTGCCCCTTATTTCTGCTCCCTGTTGGGTGAGACTCTCTCCTGGCTTGTCTGACCTTAGATAGGTCACTCCTCGCTTGTCTGCCCTGCTGGGTTGGGGTGCCCCCTATTGCTGCTCCCTGGCTGGGAGAACCTCCGTCCTGGCTTATCCGCCCCTAGGTAGGTCACCCCTTGACCTCCTATGTAGGTGGGTCACCCGCCGACCCCCCTCCCTCTAGGCTCGGACCTCGGAGCTGACGAGCCTCTGGGTGGGCGCACCTGTTGGGTTGCCATTTGCAGGCCCAATCCGGCCACCACCTGCCTCCCATACCCTGGTGGGCCCACCCCCAGTGGCAACCTCCACAGGGTCCCGTCAGGCTAGCAGGTCTTACTAGCCCAACCCTCTGTCTGGGCGCCGGCCACTACCTGGCACTGGCTACTGGGTCCCGCCGAGGCTGGAGCCTCCAATCTGTGGCCTGCCCAACCTGGCCGCTGCCACCCCTTCGGCCACCCTGGTCAGCCTGCCCAGCCATGCTTCGCGGGCCTCCCTAGCCAAGCCACTGCTGCCGCGCCTCTGCCACGCCTTTGCTGCCTTCCCGGCCTCACCGCCGCTGCCTTCTCTTCGGCCTCCCCGCCTCGTTGACGCCAACACCTCTTCGGCCTCCCCAGCCTCGCTGCCGCCGCTGCCTCTTCAGCCTCCCCGGCCTCGCCGCCGCTGCCGCTTCTCCGCCGGGTCTTCTCAGAGCTCCCCCAAGAGCTCATACCTCTTCAGCTCGCAAGAGCCAACTGGCTGAGGTTGCGGGCTGGCCGGGAATTTATTCCCGGCTGGTGGACCATGCAGAGGACTAGCCCCACCTCCCGGCCAATCAGCGGCCACGCCGAGGCGACAACCCTGATTGACTGGAGGATGATAAAGCAGCCAGTCAGGCGAGAGCTGCCTCTCCCCAATCGGCTGTCTTCCGATCCCCTTCTCAGCCTGCCTGAGCAGGCTGGGAAGAAGATGTCAGCCAGCATGGCGGTGCCCATGCCGGTCATGCAAGTGGGCCCGGGAGCTAGGGCGTCACCAGCCACAAAGGCGGCCACCGGTAAATCCCTCCCTGGCAGCTGGCTTTAGAAGGAATATACTTTTAAGGATTTAGGATTTGACTTGGATTATCAATAATTATTTTATAAAAAGGAGGAAGTATTGTATGAGAGAGGTATTGGTGGATCTTATAGTTTGTTTTAGTTTAATACAGTTTTAGTTTAATACAGTGCTACAGAGAAGATTGGAAGTTGCTTTATCTTTCTTTTTCTTTTTTTTCTATTCTGTATCTCTTTTCTTTATTTGTTCCCCCTTTAATCCTAAATAAAATTTAAAATTCCTTTGTTCCCTAATAAGTTATCTATTTATATTTCCCAAGACTGCTAAAATGGCCAATATTTAGTACCACCACCTACAACACCTCGAGCGCTTTCATCAGCGCTGTCTACGCACAATCCTAAATATACACTGGACTGACTATGTGACGAATGTTGCTGTCCTTGAGCAAGCAGGGATCACCAGCATTGAGGCCATGATATTGAGAACGCAGCTGCTCTGGGCAGGGCAAATTTCTAGGATGGAGGACCATCGCCTCCCAAAAATACTACTCTACGGTGAACTCGCCACGGCTCAGCGTAAGAGGGGCGCTCCAAAAAAGCGATACAAAGACTCCCTGAAACGACATCTCAGGCTTGGCCAAATTGATCACCAACAGTGGTCCGCCCTGGCCTCACATCGGGAGGCATGGAGACGCCCTATCCACAATGCTGCAGCCTTATTTGAGAACTCACGACGAACAAGTCTTGAAGAGAAACGACAACGCAGAAAGAATCACAACCCAAAAACATCACCCAAGGAGACCTTCTGCTGTGCTTTTTGCAACCGGACTTGTTTATCTCGGATTGACCTTTTTAGTCATCAGTGCGCTTGCAGAAAGCGTGGGATGAGTCCTTCCTGAATCTTCGTTTGCGAAGAAAAGCCAGAGAGAGAGAGAGAGAGAGAGAGAGAGAGAGAGAGAGAGAGTTTTATGTTTTTGATTTTGTTTTGTTCTTTATTTCCATTTGAGTGTTCTCAATATATATGATGAGAAAAGGAGAACCTACAGACTCAATGATATGGAAAGCTGTATTAGATTGTCAGCAATGCCATCCATACCTCCCTCCCCCCCCCCCGCCCAACCAAATGAAAACATACATGAGAGCAAATGCCTTAATGCCTTTTAATGTGCCCAATCAAACACAGAATTGGTTAGTTGGTTATTATGAGCATAGTTTTGTAAAAGTTTTAGCTTTATAAAAGCCCCTTTTTAAAATAAGGGTATGAACAAAGGTATGACTATATAATCAGACAAAATATTCAGAAATTCCAGATTAATGTGGAAATGGTAAAGGATAGACTTACGAATGAGCATGTATGACATTGATGTTGACTGAAAAGTGACTGATTTGTCTATCTTACTATTAATTCAAATATAGATGAAGATGCCACAAACATGTCTTCTGCAACTGACACAAATCAATTAGAGGTTGCCAAAATGATCTTTTGTAGCAAAAATTACTAAGAGAACTGTACATCTTCCAGCTTTGACCCCAACATGAATGTTCTCCTTACTTGTGGCAATACCTTCTAAATCCAAAATCATTATTTTTCTAAAGGAAGTAAGGTGTTCTGTAATTGCATGCGTGGTACTTTGAATTTATATTTGTAATTCTTAGCCACAAAGGAGCTGTACAAATTATTTATAGTCCCCTAGAAAGTTCACTGTAATGTTCATAGAAGTTTTGAAGTATCACATACAGAAAGTGACCAGATTGAAACCTGATTAGTTTAATTTTATTTATTTATTTATTTATTTATTTATTTGAGAATTTATTCCCCACTCTTCAGCCACAAAGGCTCTCAGAGCAGCTTACAAATTGTTAAGCAATGGCACCTATTAGTTATTAGTTATTTATTAGTTATTTATACCCCACTCTTCAGCCACAAGGATATCAGAGCAGCTTACAAATTGTTTTAAGCAATAGCAATTTATACAGGGCTCCCTTAAACTTAAGTAATGCAATGGCATTCCAACTTTACTGGGATATCATATATCTTGTATAAGAATATTTTCCAACATGAAAGATATTTCATGTGAGTCTTCAGCCAGACAAAAAGAGAAATGTCATATCCATATTCCTTAAATACTAAGGAAAGGTGAAATGCACACAACCTTAAACTCCCTGTTTTCTATACACCTATAATTGCCTGAAATTTTTCTGTTTCCTACCTGCTTAGATTTTAGTACAGGTACAGTAGGACCCCGTATCCACTGATTCATTATCCACTAATTCAATTATCCACAGGACACAAAATAGCACACCTACCATAGACTCTTCCTAGAAAATGTGTCCTCTCTAGCCATTTTCTAGGTCCTCCAAGGCAACTCTGGTATTTTAAACCAGAAATCCCATTATTTTCAATGGTGTTTGCTATTATCCATGATT